>JAOXNO010000033.1:5877765-5931380 GCA_028565335.1 Limnodromus scolopaceus
TGTCTCACCACCTCCATTTTTGACAGGAGAGGATGGCTGGTGACTACTCACCAAGTCAGCTGAAAGCCATCCATCCACACAGCCTCCACCAGAGCGGCTGAATATCTTCCTTCATAGAGAATCTGGGAATGAATGAAGAAAAGCTCAGGAAGTATACAGTAGGTATTAAGAAAGTACATTGGGGACACAGAAGAAAGATCTGCTAACAGCATGGAACAAGGAGGCAGATTTAGTTTTACAATTGGGTTTGTATTTGGTTTTACACTAAAACTTGTTCTAGAAGAGCAGGCGTGCTGTTCACAAGGCTCTTCCAAGATCTTCCTCTCATCATAATTCTCTTCTGAAAAGACTTTCAAAAGTCAGATGGCAGAAAAAATATATTCTGGATTTAAAACTCATCAAAAGCAGATTGAACTGAGGTCTGGTTTCGAATCAGCACATGCCAGCTCAAAACTAATGGTACCTCTGCCTTTGGAGAAGAGCATACCTGCAGTAATTAGTACAATTGCTGAGACTCTTTCAGAGATTCCCAGGACGTATATATTTATAAAAAAAAAACCAACACACAAACCAGAAACAAATATCAGTATTAAAAAAAAAAAACAGGTGAAGAGGATTTGCTTGTTAGACTGACTTATGGATGGCAATCTAAATGCAATGCTAGAAGCAGTGTCAGCAAAGCCTCAAAAGCATAGGAAAATCCTCCAGTAAGAAGCAGAAAGTGGTGCTTGCAGCTAGTTATAATAACACGTTATTTACAGGCAACGCTGACTTACAGAGTTTATCCTTACAAGCAGTATATTGTATAATAATTCAAACACTGGCTCACTCCAGATCCTGCTCTTTTAAAAAAAGAAAGGTTGATATTCATCACCCCTGATGTGATAAAGAGAGTCCTCTTGACCAGGGTGAAGGTGGTTCAGCAAAGGAAAACCAGTGATACTCTTTGGATTTATGCTGGTATAGTTGGGTTCAGCTACATAAAAGCCACCTGAGAGAAGATGGGAGGCAGCCATTCCAGTGGTGGGATGATCTAGGCAATGCAAGGGAGCTGCAGGCTTGGGAGCTGAGTGAGCAATAGAAGAAGACTGCAAGGAAGCAAGGACATATCCTCACAAAAGGCCAAAAGTAGCACTAGGAAGCAACAGGAAAAGCTTAAGCTGTAAGCCTCAGACACAAACTGCGGTAGGTGAGCAGAAGACACCACGAGCCGGGAATCACACTATGAAATGAAGCCAGCAGCAGCCTAGAAGGAGCCTCTTTCCTCCAACCCCAACACCACACAATAATACAACTGAGGAACAACGAAGCTTACCAGCCCACCATGGCAAGATGCTACAGGGTCATGTCTGGCCGCAGAGGCTCTGCAGACAGAGATAGAGCAGAAAGGAGAGGTGAACCAAACTTACCAGGACTTGAAAGAAGGAACTTAGACTGATGGCTGAAGATGACTACAGGGCCATGGGGAGGCCAGCCTTTGTGTACATGGCAGGACCACTAGCTACTGCTCTGATATTTCTGTAGCTCTCTCTATAAAAAGACAAAATGCAGTTACAAGCCTGGAGGCTTCTGTGTTACTACACAATGTTAGCAGTATGAAAAACATCCTAAGGAGAATGCCACAAAATCCAAAGATCACCACATCTCACTTTCCATTTGGGAGAGGCAGAGATTGAGGCAAAACAGAATTTCATAATGGACTTTGAATAGACAACATTCGTTTGCCAGCTTGTAGGCTCAAGCATTACTCATCTAGTCCAAAGTAATTATGGTTAATGAAACTACAGGTAGTCTAAATTATAGATTTTCCATGAAAACGACTTCATGTTACCTCTTTTACCCCATAGCAGAATTTGAAGTATTGCCCATTTACAGATCCTGTTGACAAAATTAGTGCAATATTTAGAGACATATTGGAAAAGAAAGATTTTTTCCACTGTTGCAAAACAGTTTCAAAGCAGAAATGGTATTACTTAGCATGTGCCACATTAATCACTGGCATGCTGTAATAGGTTCTTCACAGAAAATCAACCTAACTAGGTCTGGATATTTAATCTAAAGAATGGTTGCCAAGGCTGTGTTATAGCTGTATGATGGCTTTGAAGTCAACTTCATTCATTACATATAGGTGAAAGATAGCATAAAGACAGTTTAACTTTAGCTTGCCTTGTGGATGACTGGCCTGGTCTCCATACACTTCAAGGCATGAAGTAGCAGCTCGCAAACTTCACAGGGCTAGTTTCAGATTAGCTATGTTGGCTGTCCCAGCATTCTCGCATTGTGGGCATCATTGTGAACTGCACAGAACTAAGTTAAAAAATTAGCTGCTTGTCTTGGGACAAGTGCTAGGCTACCTTCAGCTCAGGTGCACCTAATTTATATTATGTAGTCTCTGTCTATCCATTACCAACTGAGTGACATTGGCACAACCACGGGAGAGCTGTGAGACGCTGTGCTAAAAGATACTGCTGCTGTTTCCAGGAGGCCGGATTCTGGAGGACGATGAAGACCAACTCAGAGGTATCACCGTGCATTCAAACTAGAGCTGCCAGTGCACAACCAGGGGAGACATTTCATAGAATAGAATCATAGAATCATATGGGGTTGGAAGGGACCTCTAGAGATCATCTAGTCCAACCCCCTCGCCAGATTCTCTAAATGCATGGACAGCACAGATTTATTTTAATGATGGATACTTCAGAAACAAACAGAACAAAAAAAGTGAGCTTCCTTTTCATCTATTCTTCTCATGTGCTTCTCTGAGCAGAAACCAGTCCACACACCAGATCCTGAGCAGTAAAGTGCCCAGGTGAAGTCTGCAAAACAGGGTTTAGATCTTCATTGAAACTCCATTCAGTAAACTTATCCATCTGCAGGAAAAGGTCACAGTCCTTTTGCTGCTAGCATACTTGTGGAAGCCCCTTGTTACTTTTTTATATCCCTGATTTTTAGCTCCAACTTGACTTTGGCCTTCCCCTTTTCACCAGTAACCAAGCAATAATTTTATATATGCCTCCTTGCTTTTCTGTCCTTATTTCTGCTACTTGTATGGTCTCATTTCCATTTCAGACCACTAAGAAGCTCCTTGCTTAGCCAAGAGGACCTCTGCCATAACTCCCTGTTTCCCTGTGCAAAGGTCAGCTTGGTCCTCAGCTTTCAGTAAGTTTTCTTTAAAGTCAGATCTCTTAAGCGCCTTTGCCCCTTGTGGAAGCTTCTCAGAAGATCTTAAATAATTAGCTGACTGTGCTTCCCTGTGTAAATTATGATCTGATTATTCCTATAGCTGGTTTCAGTAACTTCATCGAACAATGTTTGATTTATCTGATGGGGAGAACAGGAGACAGTTTTCCTAGACTTCTCCTATTCCCAGGTCATTTTTTTAATTTGAATTTCAAACATTCTTGCCTTTCTTTTTCAAAACAAAGTATCTGGACTAATAAGACACTTAGAAAAAAAATGTGCTTTATCTCTAGTAAAAATAGGTATTTTCAGAAAACATGGATTTTACAAATTAATCTAAAATGGCAAAATTGGAACGTAAGTCTTCTTCATGTCTAGTTGTTGCCACTAGAGTGGGCCTGGTAATAACTAGAAGGAAGAAAATTAAAAACAGCAAAAAAGCCACATGTGCCTTTTGTCCCATATTATGCCTGTAGCTTAATTATCCAGATGCATTGTGCGCTTAACCAAAGAGCAATAAAGGCACTGCAAGAAGTGCCATTAATGAGTCAGCATTGCCCCCTGAAGATTAGCTTAGTTTCTGGAATCTTTCTGGTAGAAATGGCTTTTATTTCTTATGTTCAGCTTTGTCTCCAGCAGTTCATATCCAGAAGTCTCCAGTTTGTTGGTACTAGTGTAAATACCTACGAAAGGGTGAAGACTGAGCAAGATCACAATCAAATCCTACTAGTTCAGCAGTATGTATTCACCATGTAGAGGGTACCCTCGATGAGAAGATCTTAGCACAGAAGTAATGACTCAAAAGATGCCTTGTTTTAACAGGAGATTTTAAAGTTGAGAATAGTCTACCATGGAATGAAGACACACGGGGAAAACATGAAGGATGGATACAATGCACAGAAGACAGCACTGAATTATGTGTATGCCCTGGAACTTGATGGGTTTTGGGATATTAGACATTCTCAAGATATTTATTGCTCTACTGTCTCTTCAGGGACTTACGACTTGGCCAGTTTTAACTTTTGGAATTAAAAGCAAGGTATGGTAATTCATTAGGAATTGCTGCAGGATTGCTCTGCACCTTCTAGTACAGCAGTTCTGAGGAAGCATCCCATAACATTTAAAAATTGCATTTTTACCAATGTGTTTATGGAAAATGGTTGAGTAAGATCAAAGGAAAGTTTTAAGTATGGAAAGAGTAGAGTAAACTTTTGTGAAAATTGCATAGTTTGACAAAGATAACAGTTTTTAATGAATTTCTTTTTTTTTGAGGGGAAAAAAAAAAGCCACCGGTAAAAAGCCTGTCTTGGAATGGCCACTGAATACACAGGGAGGCACAACCTCTCTCCACACTTCCACCTGAAAGGTGTCAAAGACCTCTCCAGTAATGTCACCTACTGTGGATACATCCATCAACAAAGATTCAAGATGAGCTCCTGCATCAGGAGCTGATGTGATCTCCAAATATACTAGTGTATTTTTTTTTCCTTTTTTCTGTAGCACCCTTCAGTAGCCAGGCCATGGGTTGTTGGGTCCATCCTGTGACTTTGCAGACACTGCCTGTCTGCTCTGGATTCAAACACCTTATTTCTACAGAGCTTTTCATCAGCTGATGCTCCATCCTGATGTTGCCAGAGAGCAGCAAGCATAAAGAACATATTTACCCTTCTCTGAAGGGTAGTTCCCTTCTCTGGATAGTTCACCAGATAATCTCCACTCTTGGTGAATGGAAAGCTGAAAACTATAAATTGTATTTTAAAAAGTTCATTGTGAAGAGAGTAGCGCAGGAAGTAGCAAGCTTATCAAAGATCTTTACATTGCCTACAGTATTAAGTATTATGTTCACAGGGAGACCAGACAAACAAATTGGCAGGATATGTCAGTAGAGTCTAGACTGGGAAAGGTCCCTTGAGAAGTTAATTTCCAAATCTTTAATCTACCACATTTTATATATTTTTATCTACAGTAGTGCAGCTTTTCACACAGCCATACTCCAAGAAAAATGTAGTTAAATACTGTTGAAGAAAGAAGGAAAAAAAGGAATTACTGTATTCCTTTTTATCTAACTGCATGTTTTCCCAAATGCAATTTGAAGCCTCATTCATCAGAATATTTATACATGTGCCTGTGTCATTCAGACTGCCCACACATTTTCTGTACTCACTGGAGCTTATCTGATGCTTTAAACTAGGTGTTGAAATGCCCTGCTGAATCAGAGCTAATAATTCAGATTTCTTTTTCTTTAAGGTGGAGAACGAAGAACTAACTCTTCCTCCAGGAAGCCACAAGAGTTTTTAAGAAAGGAGATGATGTGGGAAACCTTTTGCCCCTCTTCTCTTGGGTGACATCAAGAGTTTTGCCAAACCTGCCATTTCAGAAGTACTTCAGATAGTGAGGTGTGACATGGCACTCAGCTCCTTCATCACTGTTTCAAGCATTCTCACATCATTGGCTTTGCACATGTGTATTTTGTACCTGTGTTTGAGGAGATGAACTTCTCTTCAGTTAATGAAAAAATCATGGAAATCATAGATGTTGACTATGAACTCCTCCAAAAGTGTTTGGCATTAGAGAAGACAAGCCTGTTCAGAAAGAATTGAATTAAAAAGTTATGAAGGAAATACCAGGTTACAAGACAGTCTTTGTTTTTAAAGGGCTATTTCAGCTTTAGACCATTTCTCATAAAAATCACGGGTTTGCAAGTATTTTTGTCCAACTTGCGTGACAGAAGGATTTTATTAGAAGAAACTTGTATTTGTTTTAAAAAGCCAATGCCGTGCTGTCCTGTGTTTTGTAGCATCATTCATTGCTTCTATTCGCTAAATCTGGAGAAAGAATTTGATCGCTAATAACATAATAATTGTTCTGATCTTGTGAAACTGAAGGGGAAGTGGTTTTTTTTCTCCTCCAAGACATGCAAACCTTAATCTTTAGTTCTGTTAAGGAAAAAACACTTCATCTGAACGTGACAGAGAGTAGGTATTATAGATTGTTTTGAAATGTGTGCACTGTGTATACTTGTGCACGTTCTTCTTCGTATTCTACTTACGTAGCTGCCATTGCATCAATATTAAAAGAAAAAGTGGAAAAAACAAAGCTCTGAAGAGATCATTAGTGCTTCATTCCTCCCAATATGGTTTTTTCTTTAATTTCTTTTCCCTTTCCCAGAGAAGCATATCAGCTTCTTTGAGACAGGATGTCTTATCTATGACTCATCTTAAATGCAGGACACTCACCAGTGCAGAATATTCTTTTATCAATTTGATTCTGAAATCACTATGATTTTATATCACAATAAAACAAACCATATTGAAAGAGCACATATTTCATGTTACAAACACCTCATGACTTCTAGGGAATCTGTCTTATCCTATTGCTTTCTTGTTGCTTTCCAGGGTATTTCACTGAAGGAATAAGAACAAATCAACTACAAACTTGCATGGAAAAAGCACGCAAATTTTAGATGTCAATCTCCAATTATCAGTGACCAAAAGGGCAAAGAACCCCACTCCAGTGCCACACTCAATATTCCTCACCAGTGAACGATTTCTACAGCCCTCACTCTTCAACTCTTTTCTGGCAGCAGATTTACAAGTTTCTGGTGTAGCACTTTAAGTTTTGTCCGCATAGAGCGTTTTCATCCGTCCATCCCCCCTCTGCCAAAGAGACGTAACCCCTGACCTCTGCTGCAAATTAGACAGCCTTTCCTGCGCTTTTTGCAAATTTACCTTCACAGTTGTTTTAGGGAGCCACAATACTCTTAGGGACGTCTTTAATGCAGCCATATCATTCTTTCACTGCAACACAGAATCCTTATAGAAAAGTAGCGATAATGCTATTTAGAGTATTATACAAAGCAAAACACATCGAAATACCTTGAATGATGGTTCATCAAAGAATTAAAATTCACAGTATCGCTCAGTCCTCTTTTTGGTGACATTGTTGAGTCTTTCCCATAACTGGTGTGTTGCTGAAAAATAAATATATTACGTAAAGACATAAAATAGAGCAGTTAATAAGATAATACCAGCACTGACCAGCTCTGACAGTTTACTGCACCTTTTGAATTTACATTTTCACTCTGTCATTTCATAAATAGTCATAGCTCTTTACCTTCTGTGCTTTAGTTTCCATCACTTCCACGCCACTATTCTCTTTGAGCAGTGCTGGTCGTGTTTAAAGTGTTGTGGAAACTATAGTCAGAACAAACCAGTCTGCCTGAAAGAGTGAAAAGCTATGTTTTTCCAGTAGCAAAATACTGGTTTAAATATAGCAAAATCCTGTGTCTGTTACAGTAGTGCATTTAAGGAGAAGAATTCTTTTAAGAGATATTTTTGCGGTTCTTCTGAATTTGAAGCAATGGTGGTGTTTTGCTTGGTTTCTACTGTGTAATTTCAATATGCAACAATCTCTCCAAGTTGAATAATTTGGAATCCACGCACGCTTTGCAGTTTCGAGATAATTTGATCTGAATAGCAGTTTCATGTAAATGTTTTGGCAGTAACAAAAATATCCTCAACACTACTACTTACAGCTTTGAAACACCAATAACGATTTTACATGCTGGCAATGAAAGAGCATGATAGGCAGGTTGAAAATCATTAATTCCTCTCTCCGAAACTGATATTTTCTCATTGAAAGGTTTGAAAACAAATCGACTTTCAACAGGTTATTTCTGTATTAATGTGATACCAGCAACATCTGTGCAGCTACTTCTCCTCTCCTGTGGGCAAGCACTGTCCAAGGGAGCTTGAAGCTCTTGCTCGCTTCACCCCACAGCTGTGGGGTAAACATGTTTGAAGTGTTAAATAATTGGAGGAAGTGAATGGAGAATGATAACAATAGCAATAGGGAAATTTCTCAAGTGATTTGAGAAGGTTTTCTGGTGCAGGCTGGATGTTTGATTATGTACGCACTGGATACCCACTTCTCTCTACTTGAATAATACATGGGAACCAAGAATTGTTTACTTTAAAATATCAAAATGAGAAATGACCATGTTCTGAAAATAAAACCTGGGAGTTTCAACTCTGCCACCTCTAGGAAAGCCCAGTGGGAGGGATAGGATTGCTAGAACTAGGGGAGGCCTCCTTTTCCTTATTTGTTATCATTTAACAAAATCTGAAGGCATCTTCCTTTGCAGAGAGCAGGAAATAATTCCTGTGCAGCTCCAGGGCCATGCAGAGGTTATGGTGCCCATTTCACTTGTGGTGTTAAACAAGGGAGGGCTTCAGAATTGTACTGGAGTTGTAGCGAGTCGCTTAACGTTGGACAAGAAAAAATACAAGAGCACATGCACAGGGGAGTGTTTCTGACTAGTAACAGATAAAAATATAGTGCTCTTTAGCTGCCTTCTCCTTCCAATATTCTTAAATACAACTGGTTGTGTTGCACTACTGGGGAGATTTTTTTAGGGTTACATTTGGGAGCATGTGGTCAGCAGACTAAAAATTGCAGCCAAAATGTTCCTGTTAATTTGTGATCATTTTTGAAAGCTGAACATTGTGAATCAATGTTTTATTCTCAGCCGTTGCTCTGAGTCTGCTTGGAATTAGTAACCTAAAGTTTTATGGTGATAAACTCCAGTATCCTATTGAGAAGAACTAGTGTATGTGTTGTCTACACACCAACAAACGCAACCATGGTTCTGCATGTACTGAAAAATAAAAAGGACTGTACACATGGCATATATATAGTACAGTGTTAGATGTCTACATCTG
The DNA here is from genome assembly GCA_028565335.1 of Limnodromus scolopaceus. Taxonomy (NCBI): domain Eukaryota; kingdom Metazoa; phylum Chordata; class Aves; order Charadriiformes; family Scolopacidae; genus Limnodromus; species Limnodromus scolopaceus. The sequence continues at coordinate 5,886,666 of JAOXNO010000033.1, forward strand.
AGAGACAGATTGTAGCTGCCAATTCAGTCCCAGGATGAGGCAGCCCAAGCAGTGTCAAGAGCTGAGAAGTCCTTGCCTTATATAGAGTGAAATGTGGTGTCACTGACTTCAGTAGCAAAATTCTCAATTACTTTTGTGTTTTGCCCAGGATGCATCATTATTCCCCATATATGGAAGCAAGTATTTTACCAGAACAAGCATGATTTTTGCTAATTGCAGAACATGTAACAAATGTAACAAATTGACTTAGTCAATTTGTAACAATATTTATGAAATGCACGTCGACGATTTATTCTGCACAAATCTTCTTAATTTTCTATCCAAAGTTGCTTGTTAAGCAAACTCTGAGAACTGTTAAATATTGCTTGACTAATTTTTACACAGTATTATGAATAGTGTGTTTGGAAAGGACTTTGAAATACATCTGGCTACAACCTTACCGCAAACCTCTTAAACTAATAGTTTACTAGGTTTGTATTGATGTGGAAAAATTAATTTCTTTACATCTGTCAGCTTACCCTTATCATTTTGTTCTTCTCATTGTGAATCCAGCTGAACACCTTCAACCACTGCAAGCTTTTGTTCCTATAGCCTCCTCCATTTTCTCCCTTGTTTGCATAAATGAAACATCCAGCTTATCAGATACAAAAGAGTTAGCAAGGCTCTGTTTGCTTCATCAAGCTAAAAAAAAGCTCTATTTGCTTTACTCTGCTAAAGCTATCGGCTAAATACCCTGCTTGTTTCAATCCCATTATCGCTTTGGGATTCCTGCACTTTGCAGAGATCTCGTCTCTCGTTTGCAGGCTTCCGAGTCTTGCCACCACAAGTTGTCTCCAGATGCGCGGTTGTAGCACTCCCAGTGGTGTGGGAGCGATGGGAACAGAGCTGTGACACCCGGCTGAAACCTACAGCACCCCTGAGCCCTGCCCGTTGCCAACTCATAGCTTTTTCACACTCGCCTGGCCCTGAAGGTTCCAAGCAGGGAACTTGCCCCAGGATGGGGGCCATCCTGATTGGAATTTTCAGAACAGCTGGGCACATCCCCTGCACTGTCTTAGGGGATAATAAGCAGGAATTGAACTGGCTGAAAAAACTTTCCAAAGCCCCTTTTTATTGTTTGGTGGTGTGGGGTTTTGGTTTTTTTTTCCTCTGGCTTTATTCATTCTGGGTTGATATTCTTTACAATGTTAAGCTTTCTTGATCAGTGCTTTTAAGACAGCTGTCAGAGTCAACCGAGGAAGATATTAAGAAATCTTCTCTCCCATTGCTGCATTACTAAGGATGTTTCCATGAAAACACAGTCCTTTGGATCTTAGTTATTTGGGAACTCTTTCTGCAGCTTCCATCTCAGCAGAAAACCTAACAATCTGTTTGCGCTTACTGGGAAAAAGATATTGTCGCCTTGCCAACATAATTACATTGGTGAGTCAGGGAATAATAAGTGAGAACAGATGAAATATTTAGATATAAATAGTCTGTTTTCATGTGCTGTGATTGTCGCTAATAAGGCAAGGACGTGTGGTTTGTGGTTCAGGGACAGGATGAGGAACCAGGACATCTGGGTTCCTTTCCCAGCTTTACCACAGTGTATTGAAGAAGTCAGCAAGCCTCTTTGTACCCCATCAGTTGGAAGTGGATAATAATGCTCTGGGGTCTAATTCTTTAATGCTGTCATTTTCAGATGCTCAGAAGGGAAGAGCGATACAAGTGTACAATTCTTACATACTAGAAATCAGTCCAACTAAAAATTTAAATCCAGATATCTAGAATGTTTGTGAATTAATTTATCCTGTTCTGATTTTTAGAATTTGACTCACTTGCAATTTCATAGCAGTGACAGAAAAACAAGAGGAAAATGAAAAACAATACAGAATGATTGAACAAAATCTTATCTGAAAGTATGTGAGCTTAAGTTTTCTCTGACATGTTTTTTGGGCTTTACACTCAAGCTTTGCTTTTCTTTTGCTTTTTTTTTTTTAACATCTGAAGTGGTTAGAGTAACAATGGGAGTGCTATGTACCCAACAGGTAGATGGCAATCATGTCTGAAGACTGAATCTAAAGACTGAAATGTGCTTATTTGTTCAAAGCCTATAAACTACATAGGCCTTAAATCATAAGGCTTGGTAGGATTTAAAAAGGAACCTACAGCGGCCCTCTACAAAGGGATGTGTTTCCCCCAGCCTATGTGTATTTTACCCACTGCAGCTGTAACTAATAAATCACTGAACCATAGATTAAAACCATGTAATTACTATTAAAGTAATTAAAGCCAAGATTCATTCTACCTAGGAGTAAATAAGCACATTTGGCATTTAAGTCATAGTGGAAAAGAGATGTCTTTTTTTTTTTAGCATGCATATGCTAGCAGAGTCTCAAAAGCAGAGCTTCTTCTTTGGCTGAAGAGGAAAAAAAAATCGGTGCTAGGGATTTGAAAGCACTGAGTTTAAATCATGAGAATAATTCATTTGGGATAAACCTTACACTATTTCAGAGTTTCCAGTGCTAATGTGAAACAACTTTATTAGTAAAACCAACAGTCTGTAATGCAATAATCTTTTTTTTACCTGCTGATGGGTTCTGGGCATCAGATGGTTGTATCTACACTAGAAAGCTGAAGAGCCACATGGAAGCAGATCTACGTTTGGTAATGAGGACCCCACATCCATAGTGTACACATGCTTCAGGGTTTCAGTCTGGTCCCACGTGCCGACTGGCTGGAGCACAAGAATCGTCCTGGAGTACCTTTCCGAAGTCGGTTTCGCCCAACAGTCCAGTTCATATGCTCTGACCTGCGGTGCAAGGAAAAGCACAGTAAGCGGGAGGAATCAGGCTAATTGCTTCAGAAGTGCACTTCTTATCTGAATTAAAATGCCAACCTGCCCTCATGCTATTTGTACCCTTATCACTGAATAAGGGTGGTACATGGGCATGATTTGCACTCAGAATCTGGCTGGCCAGGCAAGACTGAGCAGAAATTTTCACTTGCTTTTGTCGAAATGCAGGCAGGGCTTTGCCCTAAATCACTGCAGTTGGGCAATGCTAAAGCAGCAGTCGAAATACTTATGTGGTGTAATTTCAGACTTTTTTGAAAGAGGCTTATGGCTACGTGTAAGGAAAATTAGCTTCAGTTTGTTGATTGTATCTCATTTGAGAGCATTCTTGAGAACAGCTTAGTCCACTGCAATATTGGCATAGGAGGTACGATTTTTAAATAGGGAGAATTATCTCTTCACCATCACTCTAAGTTAATACTATATTTTCTGTGATACTAAGTGGAAAGCAAATCTCCTGATGCACAAGAAACACTCTGGGTATCTGCAGCGATTCATTTATTTCCCAATTGACTTGTACACTAAAACAGAGTGTACAAGTCTATGGTTAACCAAGTCCTTCCCCTTTCCTATCCCCAGTCCTTGCTTTCACCAGGAAAAATATGGGCACAGGGCCTGCCAGGAAATCTTTGGCAGCAATCTGTCTGGGTCACCAATGAGGAGATGCAGGGAGCAGCACCCAGGGCTTACTACTGAGTGCTCCCGGCAGAGATTTACCAGTCTGTATTCAGAGTGGTCTAGAAAGTTATGTCAGAACGGGGGAAAATTGGTGAGTTGTCAGCTAAGATTCCTTGTCCACATCCAGAGTCTTAGAAAATGAGTGTGCTCTGGGATACAGGGAATAGGTACCAGGAGGCTCATAATCTTTTCCATAAAAATTGCACTCATCATAATGAGTCACATCATCATAACATCTTCCACATTAACTTCTCTAAAAAGACATCCCAAACCACCACACACACATCTCTCTCTAGCTGTGTATGTATGTATGCAAAGTCACATAAATAACTACCTTTATGTGGTGAGACAAAGCAGCCTGAACAACCAAAAACTTAAGCAACAAAATTCTTTCCTATGGCATAAATCCCACTAGTAGTAATTTTATCTCGAAATGGAAAGCATAGCATCACGTTATTTGAACACAAAGACCAAATTTCCCTGGTTGCCAGTTTGACCCCAAGCTCATACAAACACAGCAGGAGAAACCTGACATGATTTTGTTTCCTAGTGGCAGTAATTCCATTGCTGGAGAAAATGTAATTATATTTATATTGACATTATAATTATAACTTTGCAGGCCAGACTCCATTCTGTCTGTTAGGCCAAAAATAAACCAAGCACCAGCAGAGACCTAAGGAATTTGTGTTCCTTGGTGGTGGTGTGCTTGGCAGCCCAGCCAGTAATTTCAGCAGTAAGAGGAAAGTTCATTCTGTGAAAAAGATAGTTAAGATTTAATTTTGCCTTAACTACAAAACCTCTACATTTTGTATTGATTGCAGCATCCTCAAACAAACTTCATGTGGAGCTTGCAATATACAGACTAGGCTTTTATCTTGTAAAACTTGGAAACTAAACATAAAATCTTGTAGCAGTTTAATATGTATGCATGTATGGAATATAATGTGGGTTTAAGAGCACAAGGTTGGACAAAAGAGGAGGGGTATTCCTCATCAAGACAATATGACCAAGGTCAAAGTATTCAGCTGTGGTATGTTAGTGAAAATGGCCATTTCCTCATAACAGACCTCGTTTCTTTCTCCAGCACAGCCCTTTTCATGCTCAGCCCCCATGTCCCCCATGTGCTGTTGGGGATAATCAGCAAAATCCCTGCGGAGGTCAGCTGCTCAGGTGCACGAGTAGTCACTGCATGTTACCACACTACACATTTCAGCGTTTCTAAGAACAACAAATATATATGTATTTATACGAATGGAAACTTGTTACATACTATAAGAATTTTATATGAGGTTTTTTACTAATTTTGTTGTATAACAGATATAATGCTCCTTGTATTATGTGCTCAGTGAATGTTATTATTAAGACAAAACAGCAAAGAAAGATTTTAGCAAGACTTGTAAAGTTCTTGTGGGGAGGGGTGCTGCTATCCCCATGTTAAGGGCTGATCCTGCATTTTAGGGAAGCAGAGCAAACTATGCATTTCAGTTACAGTGATGAATTTTTCAACACAGAGCTGATAAATGATCACAGCAGACCCAGCACCCTGGAGATGGCTTGCCGTCGCGAACAGTAATTGCCCGCTGGCTGTTTGAGGCTGTTGGGATCACATAGAGCAGATTCCGACTGGAGCTTGGTACCATTAGACTTGTGGTTTTGCCTTCTTACTTATGAATCTTAGTTGCCCCCGTATTAAAAGAGAGGCCCTTCAGGAAAATGAAAGTTCTTTCTTGAAATTCAGGGAGGTGGGAATTGCAGTCATTCACTGCTGATACATTAATTTAATACATAGTGGCATTTTTAGGTATTTATCCTGACTATATTAATTTAATATGTTACAGTACACATGCCAGCCTATCCTATTGTTTTCTTAAGGCACTGTATCAATGTGAGATATTGCTAGTTCTAGAGTCAAAATCACGTAAGTGTTCATTACTTCTCTTGCACGAATGGTGCCACTGCCCACAACAGAAGCTGTACCGAGGGAGGGTGTTTAGATTCAGGGCTGAAGGATTTCTTTTTCCTTATGAAGAAAACAACTCTAGAGAGGAAACTATTTACAAGATGGAACTGAACTAAATTAAACAATTAGAAGATAGAAAGAGCTAAACAACTTATAATTTTCAAAAGTTAGACTTTGCTTGAGAATAATATTCCAGGATAATCAGAACATGTTGATTTTTCAACAGGTTAAAAATACCAACCAACCAAACACAAAGAGCAACTTCTTTGGGTCAACTGAACATAATTTTCCTTGGCTTTTTCCTCCATACTCATACACCAAGCCAAACCACACCATTATCATATCTGTAATTAGGATAACAGCAGATCGATTAGTCACTGCCCCAGCTAACCATTAGGTATCTTGCTGGGGAAGTCAGTTAAGGTTTTAAAAGAGAGGCACCTGGTTTAACCTACCATCTCATCTCCCTCTACTTTCAGGAAAAGAAAGAGAAATCAGCGCTCTGGGTGGAATGACACGCTCCTTGGTAGTGCCTCCTCCACCACCAAGGAGGTAAGCACTGGTATTTTTGAAACTCAGTTTTCTTCGATAAACTGAAATTTTATCACTCCTTACCACGCAGACGAGGTCAAAAGATGACTGTGGGACATTCAGGTACAAGGGCAGTAAGAGGCACATAGGAGCCATTGATTTACTGTGCACTTCTTGAACTCCCCAGCCTCCGCAGTGGGATGTAGCTGAGAGAGTTTGTCAGTGTTCACAGTCCAAGCCTGGAGCACAAATTTGGCTGAGCTTGTTTTTTCCATTTTCGTCAATATTAAAAATATGCCCTTTACATGGTACTTCTTCTGGCATTCACCACAGAAAGGCCTTTGCAGGCAGAGTCCAACACCATCACATTTTTATAAATGCTTCACAGAAGTGTACAGATTTCATAAGCTTACATTGGCTTAAACAGGAGGAATTTTATGTGCTTTACCAATGTTACCTGAGGAAATATAGCTCCCAAATGGTGATTTTCATTTTTTTTTTTCCAAAATACAGTTATAATATGGGAGTGGATGTATGTTGGCATCAAGCCAAAGTTTCTTAAAGGACACTTAAACCATTTTAGATATGGAGCTTTCACAGCTTGTTTGTTCTTAACTGTAAATTTTGCTTTTACTGAAGTTTTAAAACTTGGTTAGTATTTTGTTTAAATTACTCTCTCCTCGGCGATTAAATATTAGAATAGATATAAGATTAAATGCCTCTTCTCGAATTTACAACCACAGTGCCTTCTCTGCAGTCAGTTTGCATGCCCAATATAAAAGTGAATTTTGAATGTTGTCTCTTTTATAATCTTGTAAAAAATTCAAGATATTGTAAAAAAATGAAGTATAGCATCCACACTGAAAGTAAATATAAATATTGGGGAAAAACAGCAGAAATCCTTTGCTTATGTGCAGAAACTCCCAGAGTACTAACAGTGGACCATCATTTTCCAAAAGTTCTGGAGTACCTTTGTGTTCCTCAAAATAACCATTTTGTTCAGTTCTCAGTGTTTTAGAGATGCCTGAATTGGTTAGTGAGAAAGAGTTTTTCTGGCAGTGGAATATCTTTTCATATAAATGATAACAGTTCCTTACAGCTCTTTTTTTCTTGTTTGTGGTGGTTTTTGTTTGATTGGTTTTTATTTTTAAAGGGCAATGATATCAAAGGTATAATTCTGAAATCAACAGAATTAAAGTGCCATAAAACCACTGCTATTGAAATCACATTTACTTGCTATTAGTTTGTTTTGGTTGGTTGATTGTTTTTTACCTGGAAAGGTTTAGGAGGTCAATTTTTAATACATATGCATTCAGTAGATGTAATAGGAATATGACTGAATTTATAACTAGTGAAAATGCACCAATGGCAGGGAATAACTCTTAAGTATAAACATAATGTCACTGGCAAGTTCTAAACTTACGACATGAAATTCAATAGGATGCCAATATATGAAAGCATTACGGTTTAATATGATGTCTAATGTCTAATTTCATTTGAATTTATATTTTTCTGCTTCCAGATTTAATCAGATCCATAATATGCAAAAATACATGAGTCAGAAATACATATATCAATTTGAATAGAATAGCAGATAATGGAAACTTCATGTTTTAATCACAAAATCAAGCTACTTTGAAAAAAATTATTTTGCAGACCGCTTTAAAATGTTTTTCCCCATTTTTTCACTCCTCACTGTAGTTGAGTTAATACCAACAGTGTAGCAATACTTTAGCGCAAGGGAGAGCATTTTGCAGATCCTGCTCTGTCTGGAGCACTGGAAATGACACAGCAGCATGATTGGGAGAGTCCCACTTCCTTTTCTAGAGGAGATTGGGATAAACATCTGTGCATTTGGATGATCATCTAAATTAAACTGAGTATGGCAGAGACTTCCTTTAGCAGTTTCCCTGTCACTAAAGGAAATGAGAGTGTAATTTTATAAGTCAAATTACAGGATGACCGTTTAGCAGCCAAGCATCAGGTCAAATGCAAAGTAAAAGACAAATTAGATGTATCGCACTGTAGATTTTTTTTGTACACCTCAGTACTTCAGAACTGTACTGTATCAGATATAAAGCCTTGTTCCTGAACCAGAGAACTCATTGTCTGTTTATATGACGTACCACGCATGAAGGAAAAAGCAGATAGCCTTTTTTAAAGTCCCATTAATTCTAAAATAGTTATAATCCAAAGCACAAATTGTGTTTCTCTTCTTGTTCACTTGATTTTTTTTTTTCATATTATCTGGTGTGCCATCTCACTCATTCAAATACTTCTACATAACTAGGATATATAACTTAAGCTTAAACATGAAAAGATGAATTATTGAACTAACATATAGGTGCTTCAGGCTCTGCCTGAGCTGGGATGGATCATTCCTTCCTTCTTCCTGAGCACTGAGTTCTTTACAAAGATTTGCTGGGACAAGAATTCACCTTCTATCATGTCTACATCACCTTTACGCACTTTTTCAGCTACATACCTCCTATAAGCTACTATACAAATATTCAATACTGTATATGAACTATTTATTGGTATGTTCCTTGTGTAAATATAGAGTACAGATATAATAGGCTGTTAGAAAAACAGGAAAAATGAAGAATGGCTTCAGGTAAGCCATCTCACAGCACACTCTCATAATATAAAACCTCATCTGTTCACAAAATTTCTGGGTTTTGACCTCAGCCACCTTAGAAAATTATTTTGACAGACAACCAAAAGGATTGTGGCTGGTTAAGATATCCTTCCAAGGAGCTAGAAATGGAGGTCACCACTGGGGAGCCACTCAAAACCTGGTCAGCTGTGTCCATGTTGCCCTGTAAAACAACTTTCTCCCAACCCAAATTCATCGGCTGCCCGTCGTCTACTCGGATTGACTCACAGGAGGCCTACGTTAGTGTGCAATGAAGACATGCTCAGCTTTTTCAGGTCCCCTCCACAGGCAGCCTGGACAACCCAGCTCCCCACAAGCACCTTGGCCAGAAGCTGCCCCACAGAGCGGTGCCAGGGTGGACAGCAAACATCGTCCCCCTTGGCTCCTCACCGCACTCTTCTCCGTCTCTGGAGCCCCTGCCAGGAGGCTGCAAACAAGCAACCCAGTTATACCAAAGGATTCCCACCACATGCTGGAATGGTAGCAGCCACTTGCAGCATGTGTGGGTGACCAGCAGCACATGCTATTCTGTCTAGCAGAACTAGAACTAGATCAGCTCTGTCCACATGAACAGAAATGAAAATGTACACCAGCAAAGTCGAGTGGCACCCGGCACGTCCATAATACCAAATGAAACCGTGGCTGTGTGGAACTGCAGCACTCCAGTAGAGATTTGTAGTGTTTTAAGTTTGATATTATTTTCAGTGTGGTGCCTTTCCTGCAGAAAAAAAAACCCTCAAATTTCTGTGTTCTATATCACATTCTTGTGAACAGAGTCAGCTTCTAGGTGTTTACAGCGCAGTGAACTAAAATTAGTGGTATAAATCAGGCAGCTCAATTATTCCAAGGGAGCCGAGTCATGTTGTGCCAGTAACTATTTTGTAAATATTTGTGTATGAGTATTTATGAGGCGCTAACTCTTGCCTATGTGTGTGTTCAGCTTCGCCTGAATTCAGCAGAGACACGCTAAACCACGGAGTAGCTAGTACCTAGTGGTTAAGCCTGCATTTGCACTCACATAAAGCACGAAAGTGTCCTGGGTTTGCATCTAAAATTGAGGTTTGACATCTAACCATCCAACTTGCCCCTGTAGACACCACAGAATCAAACTCTGAGTCTTGTTTCCCACTGCTCAGTGCCACGCATGATCTCTGTACCTCTCTCAGTGCACAAAGACATCAGAAGAGTAACATGACGGCCACTTTGCACAAATGAACATGACTAGAATAATGCTAGAGGCAAGGGGAATTGCGTCTCATGAGTATAAATTTTGAGCTAAAGAATTAATTTATGGTTGTTTGAAAGAGCTCAGTGAGGCATAAAAATGCTCGGGAATGTTTAATCCTAAAGGGAATGAGATTTATCAAAGCAAATTGAAAGGATAATACATTCATTTCTGTTTCTACAGGCAAAGAAAAGCCAAAAAAGTCCAAAGCATTAACAACTTAGAAGCTATTTTTCATGTTGCCAACTTACACGCTATTCTTCATGCTGCTATCATTACCTCAAGTTTGATGCTACAGTGAAAGGCAAATCTGGTTCTGGTAAGCAATTGCTAACTTGCAATAAGCATTAGGTTTACATTTAAAGATCAAAGCAAACATATATAAACCACTTTGAGGTTTATACATACACATATCTGTATCCTCTGCTTTATGCATCTGCTCTTGGCTTTATACCCTATCACTACTGTGTTTCCCTCTTACCTTCTTAGTGAGTCCGGGAGCAACTGAAATCTGTATTTAAAAGAAAATGTAGTTAATTTACTTCGCAGTAACATGTAACGTACCAAAAACTTCAGGCAGAGATTACCTCAGTGGGTATACTAGACCAGAGGAACTAAAAGATCTGTTACTGTTAAACTCATTAGAGAGACAATGAAGATCTTTCCTAATTGTGTTGTTTTTCTCCCTTCTGAAAATAGCTATCACCCAAATGACCAAATGATTAATAATACACATTTACTTAAACAAAATTCCCATGTATTTGACAAATCCCAACACTAAAGCTCCCCATAACTAAAATTGCTATTCAAAATAATTGTGCCATGAGAATGTGGGAGGTTGGCAATTTTCTTCATTTCAGGGAAAGGGTCATTACTGTGATAGATCCCACCTACGCTTTCCAGAAGTGAACTTGGCCTATAGCTAAGCAATCTGCAGGTCATCACTATGACCAAAGCCTTAAGTCTTTACTCATGGCTGAACCCCACCTGGGATCCATTTGTGCAGGTTTTTATGCTTCAATAAATCTGGCCTCTTGCTTCTGTTTGTCCTCTGTTGAGTCTAAACTTTTCAACTGGATAAAAATGAAGGCATCATTTTGAAAAACCTTACTGAAAAGTCTATTTTCCAAGCATTTTATGAAAAGCTTAGGAGTACATATTTCAGCTCAGGCTCTGAATAACAGAATTAAGAATTTGGTTTGAACAAAACTCACTATATCTTTACTGTAAGATGAAATAATAAAAGTATGCTTCAATTCATTTCTTAGGACAGACTGATAGATATGATTTCTGTACAGTAATTTAACAGGTTATGAGCTATCCATCTCTACTCATGTAACAGGTTCTTCTAAAATTATCATATGTATAAAGAAGCAAATTGATTTACAATCATTTTGCAAATGGTATTAAATGTACCTGTAAAAACAAAATCTGAGCCTATTCTACTTGTAGAAACCTACTGGCGGGGGGGGTGGTGGAAAGTGGGGGGGGCAAAGAAGAGAGGACACCTGGCTAAAAACTGTAGGTATGTCTGGATTTACAAAAGACTTTGCTGCAGAACTTCCAGTTAGTTCCAATCTACCCTTGCCAGTTGTCCTAGATGCTCAATATCTGTAGAAATCTCATCCTCTGACCCTTGAGTTTCCTGGTTTCCTTGGTTTCTAATGCATGTAAATTGAAATCATTGTCATTTACATAGTCCAGAAGTTTCTTTTTTAATGTTGGAGGTGCACCATTAGTTTTACATGTTCTTATACACTGGTTTGACTTAAAACCAGTCTGGCTGTTTTGTTACAAATGGTTTTAGTTTCCTAGTAAACCGAGTGGCAGAGCAATTCAAAACATATTGAATTAATTTAAAATATTAATATCCACAACTGGCTCTAAATCAAAAAGAATTACTCCAGACTTAGTGAGTTTCGTATCTGACAGTTCTTATTTTTAAAATATAGTAAAACATGTTGCATATATTCACTTTCTTTAAAATAGCAAATTGGCAACACAGAGATTGACATATTCCTTTTTTGCCTTGTGTCTAAGACATTTCTTTATACAGAAGAAAATGCTTGATTTCTTTTCCCTTCAATGCAAAAATAATCCTGTAAATGCACTTTTCATGTCCCAATGTGTAGCCACTTTGCTGAACTTTTAGATTCTGCAATTAGATAAATCAGATTTCCTACTGAAGATCTGAAGCTGCAAAGACAATTTATCTTCAGTTCACTAGTGATACGGGCAGTTACTATCTTGGGACCAGATCCTGTAAACCTGCGCATGAATAGCTTCACCCGTAACAGCTAGTCCAGCGACGACCATTACACTGTTCATGTGAGTCAGGGTGTGTCTAATCACTCCCTGAGGTGGAAAATGTTTACAGGGTACCAGTCTTGACTTCCTAACAGAAGATAGTAAAAAGACTACACAAAGAAGTAACTATAGCCAGGAATATAAAATGGTCGTGATATGCTTTTTCACAACTATTACATTAAAGATGTCTCATAGTTACAACAAGCTCCGACTCAAAGCTCTCATCTACAAACACTAGTACAAGGCAACTGATGTCAACAGCAGGGTGATGCAGAATAGCATGAGCCATTTTGTGCAAAACTGGCTCTGCAAACAACATTTGCTGAGCTGGAGGTCAGCGTGGGCCTCCTGCCGCAGTCCCAAGGGAAAGCAACAATGAAGGGCAAGCAGAGTAGCCCAGGCAAAGCTTCTGATGACTTACTACGCGTCACATAGATTGCAAACTGGTGCAGGGAAGGTACTAAACTCCACATCAAGTGGCAGTGAGGTGTCTGCACCCACATTTCAGGAGCTCATGCTCCTGACATGGCTTGCAAGGAGCTCTTGCTCTTGAAACGGCAATGAGCAGTGGAGTTGCACCATCCCACCTCACAAGCCACACCAGAAGCATGCCAGTCACCAAGGCCCCATTTTGGTGATACTGGCTTGCAGAGGTGGAGAACACTTCCAATGTAGCATTTGCATTACGATTGCGGAGTCTCAAGAGAGGCCACCAAGGAGTCAGGAGAGATCAGTAACCTGCAGTCATTTCTGGTTGTAACTGTAGTGGTTGCCTGGAGGCTGGCCAGCAAAGCTCTCTTTAACGCTGCCCTTACACAGACCTCTATGTTATCCCGATTCATCTTTACTTTATCCTGGCATTTGCTGCTGTGCCTTTACACATGTGATGCCACCAGGGTTTGACCCACACGGAGGCTACTCCCACAACCTGTCCCCATGACCTTTCCAGGAGTGTTAATGATTTAGTGTTAATGATTTAATGTTAATGGCTATTCACATCAGAAAGGGCTGTGGAGACTGGGGTGTAAGAGGTCATTATTGTTTAAACACATTTGTTTTGCCTCTTTCCTCAGAAACTTTAAATCAGAAGAAGTTTCCTTACACAGAATGCCCAAACTGACAGCTTTAGGATGTGTGAGAAAGAGACAGTTAATTTAGTGCAAAAGATAAGTCATTTCCTTGGGGAAGCACTAATACCAGGCCTATTACCCCTCAGTGTCATTTCAGATTAGTGTACTACAGAGAAAGGGATTCTAAATCTTTTTAATTGAAAAATATTTGTCTTTTCCTTACTAAAATAAGTTTCTGCCTAGAGGTTAAACAGTTTTAAAATTAATTCTGAATTACATCCAATTTCTGGGAAAAAAAAGGAGGATGCAGTTTGTCTGTTGCCTTGTTAATTTATGTCAGACCAGAAAAAGGAGAAATATATTTCCTCAGTGATCCAAATGGAATGGTTACATAAAAAGATAATTATAAATACAAAGTCCAGACATATCTAACTTGCTAAGATTTACCAGCTGTCACAGACACATCCACATGTGTGAACACATGTGCATAGATGTCATAATTATGCATGCAAAGTGGAGGGATAATTATCCATACTTGCTGGTTGAAACAACAGTCGAGAGAAGTAATTTACTCAGCTTCTTCCTCCCTTTTTTTTCTGTCTGAAAGCTCAAAAAGCATCAAATGCACTGATTTTAATCTATATTAATCCATGGGATTTTGATTCATAAGCCATGAAACGCCCTCACAAAAACAAGAAAACTCAAATATCCTTTTACCTTTAGCATGTTCTGAGCAGGAACATTCAGAAACTGTGATCCAAACTTCTCAGTCCTTGACTTATCAAGAGGAGAACTGCACGTGGCCTTGGGCCGTCCGCTCTTCTGTCCAAAACCTAAAGAATGAGATCTGAAGCAAAGTCTTCGCTTTGACTGGCATAGGCACCAGCCTCCCAAGCCTCCTGGAAAGCACTGTTCCCTTCAGTATAGATGACATGCTGGAATATTTAAAAAACAGTAAAGAGAGGTAGTTAATTGGATATTTAGATGTTCTTCTAGGTAAAATGGTACTGTGTTATCTATTTTAGAAGTCTAAACACAAAGGCTTAGGTGCACTCTAATTTGGGGGATAGCATATTTAAAATAGCATTCTGCAGGTTGATGTTTCTATAGAGATAGGGTCTGCCTGCAGTCTTTGGGTAACTGTACAGTTCACAGAACACTCGTGTGTTAGGGTGGCGGGTTTTTTTTTTTTTCTTTTGAAAGTCCTTCCAACCAACTGTACTCTTTCCACTTCTCCTACTGCTTGCATAATGGTTGTGTTTCCTCTGATCTTTACTGAAGAAAAAATATTTTCCTGTTCTAATTCAATCCTTAGCCATTGTTTCCCCAACCTCTAGTTCTCAAGAAATATGATTTCGTAAAAAAAAAAAAAAAAAAAAAAAAAAAGTCTAATTAAGCCATTTATCAAACTTTTCCAAGTGGGTAGAGTGACAAATTAGTCCTATCTTCCACCAACAATCTGATGGATGGGAAGATAAAGATGCAGAGGCTGTTATTTTAGCTGGAAGCTCTCTACTATATCAATTGTTTGGCCCCAAGCCAAAAGACCCTAAGAGATGACAAGAACTAATGATGGGTCCATGAAGTTTATGCAGCGTGAGGCCTGACATCAAAGGAATCTGCCCTTGTTAGCATTATCTCTATGCCTTCATCCTGGACAAAAAATACTCATTCGTGTTTTGTTTTTTTAAATTTACTTAATTATCTTACTCTTTCAGTAAATGGAAAGAAAACGCAAACTAAATAAATTTGCACAATAATATATTGGCAACGAGTTCTGCTTTCTCTATAAATACGAAGTGATTGTTATGACATTACTTTTAAGTCCACCAAGAGAATCTAAGACGGGTAGACTGCAAAGTTTCCCTAGAAATCTTTACTTTTATGCCATTCCTTCAGAAGAACTGGGCTCCCTGACAGCCTACACGCCAGATACAATCTGTGCATTTGGAACCAAGGACAGAGTCCTTGGCCAGGAAAGTCAGTCAACTTCAGTAGGGTCAGGATCCCCAAAATTGGCCCAGACTGCAGCCTGCTGAAATCAAGTGTACAGAGATTGTTGCAGAGTCAGGACCAGAATGCCAAAAGCTTCCTTGGATTCAGAGAGGGAGTGCGAAAATTCATGGAAGAAAAATTCATCAAGAGCTGGATCGAGCCTGCACCATCTCTGGCTCAGGAAGACGTCAGAAAAGAATTCAGGGGAACTATCGCTATTTGCTTGTCTATACTTCCCCTCTTCCTAACTATCCACTCTTGGCAGTTCTAGGATACAGGGTTTTGGGTGAGGTGGATCTTGTGTCTGACACTGTTCGTATGTGACAGGATAAACTTCTAAGTTTGTAACTTACATCTTTCTCCCTTCTTCCTATGTTTTTTTAATATGCATCCATTTTTACAGGTAATGGAGGCCCTATGCACAAGGTGGAATACAATTACTGCCCTACTAGAAAGCAGGACAAACAGATGTAACGGCCAGGATGACTCCTGAAAAAAAAAAAACCAAACCAAACCCAAACCAAACAACAAAAACCTGTTTTAATACATGTTTGACTAAAAACAAGCCATTTCTGCAGATACTATATGTTACTGGAAGGTAGAAGTGAAATCCATATATTTTTCACCGGGAAACTATTTAAAGATTATTCTTGATGTCCCATTTTTTATTATTTTTTTTCTCAAGGAAATAGAACAGTATTCAACTTACTGGCAGAACGAGCAACTGTAGTATTGCTTTATAAAATCCAACTACAGTAATTCTGCATAGCTGAACATTCATATACCGGACCAGCTTGATTCATCTTTTCAACAGAGCATTTTTACAATATCGAAATAAAAACAACAATGCAATGAAAAGAAGACAGCATTAGAGTCAGTGCAAAGCCATTTCAGCACATCCTACAATATTTTACCTTTGTTCTCCAGTCTGGATTTAATATTATGCGTAGAAGCAGCACTATGCAAAACCAGGGTAAGTAATCAATCTTGAACTTTCCTGCGTCTCGAGAAAACGTCCTGTATTCATCCTTCTTCTATAGCTACCTATCCATCAAGCGGCTTACTCTAAAAGTGAAGAACAAGTGGCTTTGCACTCATGGAGCTTTTCTTTCTTGTTACTTTTCAAAGGGGGCATGCCATTTAACCTGCCACGCTGCTTTTTAGCCTGAGACATAAAGGCAATTTACATTGCTTTATCAGCAGTAGATTGTCCAAAAGCTTTGAAGTTTTCTTTGGAAATAAAAAAAAAGAAATAAAAAAAAATAAAAAAAGAGCTTGAAGTATGTGAATTCCAACATAAACAATAATGGAAAGAACAACGGAGAACTTTTTAATACTAACTTTTTAATACCTTACTTGTCAACTTCAAAACAAGGAATTAAAATTCTGATTACGAATACAATGTGAACCATGCAATACTATAATAATTCAATTTTTCTTCCTCCTGATGTGCTTGGTATCTTGAAGTACATAATGTACTTTCTTAGCTGTTTATTGATAACAGGCTGCTTAGGAACCACATTGTGGGTTCACTATATGCCACTCGCAACACTTCGGATGAAACTGTAAATAAAGATAATGCACTGGCTGAAGTTTTCTACTCAGAACAGTATTTTTCCAATAAAAATGAAGTGTAAGTATTATGGCAATATGCAATTAAGTGTTCAAATGTCATTGCTTGTAACTCAGGAAGGGAACTCCTTGATCAAAGAAACTAAATGCAATTTGGCTGAAAAGTACATGTTATTCAGCAAAAGATCAGTACTGAAGTTGCCAATGAACCAAACTGCTTACTTATAATTGGCAACGTGGTCATTGACTACCCTGGCATACTGTCAATATGCCAGGGCAGATGGTGTGACTTAAGACTTTAGTTTATTGTCTCAAGAGACAGGTAAAACAACTCCTCTCCAAGTCACTTAGCTTGGCTCAGGGGTGTAGTGGTTACAACTCAATCCTATTTAGCCTTTCCGCAGTAAACCAAAGAAAGGATTTTTCTTTTCTTTATGGCCCCAATTACTGAATATAGCAAGCTCATTCAGAACTGCAAGCATCAGATTTTTCAGTCTCCTGAATTTCCCAAACATTTTAGCAAACAAATTTAAGAAATTTCGTTCTGTAATTTATACTTTATGACACTATTCAATGGAAGACTTTAAAAAAGTTTCCTTCAAAATACATAATAACCATAAACTTATTCCACCCTGCACTTGTCTTTTATTTGCCAGATGCCCAGTTTCCTTCAGTTCCTTTCCATAACTTTAGCAAATACAGCAAGTCCGTACATCTGCAGTTCCTGCCTGAAAGCACAGACTTCAGCAGTAAATCTCAAGTTAAAATATAAACTCATCTTTCACTTCTATTTTAAGACAATATTTAATCAGTAAGGGCTGAAGGATACACACAAAATTTGCCAGTAAATGTTGCCTAGTAGATTTTGTGGAAAGTAAGTTTGGTAGAACAAAACTAAAAAATAAATAAACAAACCACCATGCTGCTATTAAAGCTACGTAGAGAAGTTTACAGGTTAGTGTTTTTCCATTGTGCCTGTGAAAATGAAATGGAAATACAGTAAAAGAATGGGAGTGCAGAGATACTGCTCAGTTATGGCAATGGAAATACACACTTCAGCCACCAAAGGGATCTCCTTTTCACTTGTCTTGATATTTCCTCCTTCTAAATCATGTTAATACTATGTCTTTTTTCAACTTAAATTAATTTTAGTCTCTTGTGTTGGGAAAGGCTTCTGATTTTAAGACAACTTTCACAAGAGTAATAAGAGAGAGATTTTGCTCACTAAATGATGCATGAAGACAGTAATGATTTCAGAGCTGTATGTCCTATTTTAGCTATTTCCACTATCAGGAAAAGAAGGGCTGACCTACTTGTATGTTACAAAAATAGTCGAGGATCTTTAGACAAAAATCAATCTCATTGAGCTGAACAGAAATGGAGAGGTGTAGCATGCTCACAGCATAACCCAGTTAGGTGCCCATCCTGGCAGTGGAAGCAGTAAAACCATCAGAGCACACCCATGGTGTGTTCTATACAACACAACCTGGAGATTACTGAAAATCTCAAAAGCTTGTTTTTAAAAAGCATCATTCAAGTTCTAAACCAAAGAACTTCACAGTGAGGATTTTGGTGAGCATCACTCCATGGACTTGAAGATATGGACTTGAAGTAGAAGATGCAGACCAATAAATGAGACACAAAAAGAGGTGGACCAAGAATGATGAGAGACAAATTGATAAAGGGTTAAGTAGTTTTTTTCTGTCATAGATAAGGCATGAAATCTTGAAGTAGTTTGTCTTAGTTTTGAAGCCTTTTGGATGCTTGCTTATCTCAAATGACTAACCCTCTAGAAACAGGATGGGAAGCATAACAAGAAGCCAAGGCCACGAGGCTAGTTAAAACCAGACTAGGGGCCTGGATGAGCTCTGGGGATGATCTGAGCTTGCGCGAAACTCCAGGGGTGAAAAGTTCACAATGAGGAAGACTACTAACTTCATCACTGAGACCCCTAACGACCACTACCAAGAAATACTGCGCAGACGCAAGTGGGCGGAGAGCTCATTTGAATACGAAGCAGGGATAGTTACTGAATATGTATAGGCGTATTAGGTAATCCTATGAATATGTATTATTTTGTATAATATAACCGCAGAAAATGACCGTGCTCGGCACGCACAGCTTTGGGGAGCGATCCCATGTGCGTCCACGCTGAATAAACATACCTCCTTTATAACCCTCTACGCTTGTGAAGTCGTCCCGCGCGTCAATATTTGAAAGGATGAAATGAACTATAGCTGCTCAAGCTAGAGAAAACTGAGGGGCTGCACGACAACACTGAAGAATTCTTGAAAATAAAGAAGGGAGTAATAGTTTCATGATTGTGAGCTTGATTTGAGGCAGGTCAATGCCCAAATGACCTCTGAGGTTCCATTCAGACCTTAGTGAAGGGATATGCTTTGTGAGAATAAACTTTCTGTAAGGTTCTAGAAGCCTTCAGTAAAAGCAGACAAGAACTTCATCTAAAGCTTAAAATCTTTTAGGATGGTTCACAAAATAGAAACCAAAAAATTGCCACAAGATTTACTTTTTTATTTTTAACTTATATGGGTTTCATCACTAGGAATCCTGTCCACTTTCTGGGGAAAAAAAAAAATTAAACCATTCCACCAACCTGCAGATACATGGTCCTTGCTTTATTCAAAACTTTGTGTTTTGAATCCAGGTGTTCCCAATCACTTCCGTTATTCTGATAAAATGCATAAAACCTTTTGAGTATCTCTATCATTGTAACCATTGTTAGAATTCTATGATTAGATTTATTATACCTCATGTAGTTTGTACTGTTTGCTATTACCCTAGGGATGACTATTAGCTACTCTGCATTGAAACTCTATCTTCTGCACAAAGTCCTGTGTGCTACTAAGCTATAATTATCTACGATAATGCTCAACTGAGAGTATCAAAGTCTTTACACAGAGTAATAACTTCACTAGATGGCAGTGGAGAGAAATATTACTTTATATAATTTTCTATTTTAATAGGACAGGGAAACGTCCCAGTAAGGACTGCAGTTTATTAGTGTTGTCTGTGTTAACACTCGATCATAAGACAGCAATGTTTTCATCCACGCAGAAGTCTTGGGGCTTCTGCCCAGTTAAATCCCCGTGCAAATGTTTGCTAAAGCACGGACACACACCCTGCCAGCACCAACACAGCGCAGCAGAGATTAACGTATACTCATCTTTGAAGGTTTGTGTCACAATTGCTCTTCCTCTATGTGAATAAACATCACATTTCTATTGTTACAGTCAGCAAAGCAATCCCTGAGAAAGAATTAATACCATTGTGCATTAACCATGGCCAGGACCAGACAGAGACAGGAAAGAGCTGTTCCCTCCCATGTGTTTGCTCTGCAGTTGGTGGAGCGACAAACTGGATGAAATAATGACGGGAATGAAAGCCTTTGACAAATGAACACCCACACTTTCTAGAAGCAGCACGATAGAGCTTCACAGCAAGGGCATGAACAATTTTGTGATAAACTCAACTGTACCATGGTCTTTCCTGAAATGTAAAGTAGAGACACCATCCCCCAAAGATACATCAGCCTGAAGACATAATCATGATGAAGAAAATGAGTGAAGAGTAAGAAAGAGTAAGCAAGTGATCCAAAGACTTTTGTGAAAAATATTCTCTGTATTCAGTATAATATTGTTCATTCTTAAGAACATGTTTCTTGGGAGAACTTAATGTCCCTTACAGATGACTCAAGAAACAAGGCATAATTTTTCAGACTCCTGACAAAACTCCAAGACAAAATACTTTAAGCAGCAAGTTCTGCAGCTTCTAAGCTTCAAAACCTTCAAAAATTAAATATTTTGACAGGACAATTTATACCTGCCAGTCTTTAGAAATTCATACATCTGAACAAAAATAAAAATCCAGAATGGAGTCGATGATTTCAGCCAAGATCATGACTTGAATTAAAAGTTTGTAAGTTTATCTCCAGAAAATATAGAGCCGTCTGGCTTTATTCATAATGTTCAGAAAACACAAGTTATCACTTAGTACAATGAGGAGATGAAAAAAAGCTTGGTTTCTTTGAGCATCAGATGCAAAATAATAATTTCTAAGGTTTGTTCTTGCTTTTGGATAAATGTTATCTTAAAAAAAAAAAAATTCACTACCTAAATTATATTTTTCTATACTATGTCTTGCCTTTATCTTAGCGATGTCCAAGACTTTCTCCTTAGAGAGTAATACTTTGTCCTCTGACATCTCATCTGCTCGCTCACCAAACTGTTTGCAATAGCTAGCAGAGATTCAGGATATTGCAAGCGATGATAAAAAACAAAGCCAGTTCTGTTGCAAGTGACTTCTTGACTTATGCCTGCTAAGCACAAACCTCCATTCAAAGACTTGAACTTTTAAAGGTATAATTCTCTATATTTATTTTTGTGTAAATATGAGCAGATGAGAAACAATTCCTTAAGGCATTCATTCTGTGAGACTTCCCTTACTTTTCCTCTTTGCTGACCGTTGAGAAACAGAAATACATGGAGGTACAAAGCCCCAGGGTTTTGTTAGTGACACAGTGGGTTGGGTTCTCTGCTCTGCAACTTGCACATGGCTCTGGTCGAACAAACATACACAATACACAAGGCTGTCAGATACAATACAACTTGTTGCCCTAAGCCAACCTGATAAAAAAATGAATGCCTGCTCCCTAAGTGGGTAAAAATAAGGAGTAGATTATATAGATTCCTAGGAAAAAATACACTTCAAATTAACTTGGTTGGTTTCCCCAAATGCAGATATTGTAAATAAATAGCTACAATTCAATTTCTTTGTGGAACTAAATACATTCAGCAGAAACCCAAAATAAAAGATCAACTTGACAAAAAAAGTGGTGCAACTTATATTCACTCCAACCCCAGTTACAGGGAAGTAATTTTCTTTCATCGTTAACATTCATGCTGGATGCTCCAGGATGACCCCAATACGCAATGAAACAGTTAGGTACCCTGGTAACAAGATAAAAGTCCTCTCCAACAGCCTAGATGCTGATGAAACAGTCCTTTTAGTTTATTTATTGCACTCATTCAGTTCCTCTTTTTAAACTCTTAATTTAACCTTACATGAGAAACATCTCAATTGCCAAATAAAGATAACTGATTCACCTTATCTTTAGCCTTTTCCCCCAAACCCACTCATAAATCAAGGCACTGTGGATTTGCCTGGAAGCCGTGCCATTGTATTACTCTTAATTAAGTAGCCTTCAAGTAAGTGGCCAATCAATATTGATTCATATGGGCCTCACTGCAATAACTCATCACAGTGTCTTACTGATGTGAATATAATATCTAGACTTGCTCTGTCCATGTTCGTGTCAAAGGAAGATTGAGATCCTAAAGAAACATTCACCTAGCTATTTTCTTCTACTTAATGGACATCTGACTGTGTACAGATTAGCTTCCCTTCATTTTCAAAACCGTACAAATATTTCCCACTCTACTTAGGTTGCATTTAATTTCTCTTCTCCGCACTTGAATTTTGTACTACCACAAAAATACCAGTGACCTACTTTTTCCTGAGGTTTTGAAGGGGGACTTGCATCATGGATACTGGTTAAGTCTGACCATAACCTGCACAATACTCTGCTTGGAGCGAGGCCTGACAACTGCTGTATTATCATTATGAAAACGCATCCTTACGATGAGATGCTCTTTTCCTTAGGAATTTCAAAATATAACTGTCTACAATCGATTAAATGCATTATGAGGTTGATTGGCACTTGCATATCAGTATCTAAATTAAATTGATCTGAGTTAGTTGCTCAGATTTCCTAGGAACATGTTTCTCTCTAAAGGGAAATAAGGGTTTAATTGTCCGGTGTCTATAGCTGATTTTTGCCACAGCCTAGTTAGTTGATTAGCACTAAAAATACTATAATCTATCAGCAGCATTAAAAGTTTACTTTACTACTGTTTGGTTTCCTATGGTTCTAACACAACTGAATGAAAGAAATTTGTCTTTTATACACGCTCTCTCTACACTTTGTGCTTACAACATAATGTTTCTAAAATTTAACAAACTCCATGTGTTTATTTTGTAGCAGGAGTACAAATTTGTTACTTATTATACATAGTATTTATGTGGAAACGTTAAAAGAGGAAATAAAGACATAGAAATAAAAGTGTATTCAGCCATATAACATTTTTTGGCTCAGTTCAGGTTGCATAATCATGCAAAGCAACTCCTTCCTAAGTGTCTGTTACCCCACACTGCACAGTTGGTACAAAATCTTTATCGCAAATCTCCTAAAGCCGGGGATCTGCCCTTACGTGCCAGTGCATTGGTAACTACGTGGCAAGAAGAAATTGATGCTTGATAATTATTTTCTTCTCCTTCCTTGGCAGGGAAGTAGCTGGAGGCAGGATTAGCGCAGGTTCCACCCAGCTGCGGACCCCGGAGGATCCGCCGTGTAGAGCAATTCTCAACAGGCAGGCTGGTAATTTTGCAATGGATTATACTTCTATCTTTGCGCTGACACGGATCAAATATTTGCAAACGAGCTGTTCATTCCTCCATTATCTTAGAAATCAGCGTATTCTTTCTTATGTCTGTCCAGCCTTCACTATTCAGCCAAAGTAACCAGAGATCCCAGTGATATTTTAAAGCCTCTCAGTTATCAGATGATGGGTGTAAAAACTACTTTTATCCCCCACCAGGCCGCCCAAAAGATTTCTGAAATTTGAAGCTCTAATTTAAAATGACTGCATATTTTTACAGCAATTGTAATTGATCGGGTTCTGAAGTTTAAATAACAGTGAAATGGAGCTGAAGACAGACAGCCAAATTTACAAACTGAACTAGTTTTATACATCAGTAAATCCTTGACCAAACTGGATTATAACATAAAACCCTGACTGACAGTTACAACATAAGCAGTGGAATAATAAGGCAGTATTATCAATCCCAAACCAATTCTCTCTTAGAAATATATTTCATATCACAGTCTCTCATTCCTACTCAGATTTGTATTAACTTTTTTAGCTAGTGTTTAAAAAGAAATATTTGAGTCAGAGATATACAAAGCTTATTTAACTCTTTTGCTACCCTTTTCTTTCATGAGGAATGGAAATTTGCAGTGCTGTGTTGCTTGCTATGGGTCCTAGATGCGAGTTTTCAGCTTGTACAGTCACACTCTCTTTCTGATTACTATGTAAAACAGTTATAACAGTATGTGGGAAGGAAAAGCCACCATTTTTTGTGGAATTGAATGAAATGTATAAAATTTACTTCTGAATTCCTCTGGAAACTCGAAATTGTTACATAATTAAGAAACCCATTCAGATGTCTTGCCAGTCTTTCATTTTCTGTCTTTGATGCATTTGCCACTGGGTTTTTCACAGAATATTAAGCTTTCCATATGGTTTCACTTACATTTGTAATGCAGGAGACCTAGTTTGCTGTTGTGTGTAGTTTAGTTCTCAACTGTAGATCACATCTAACTGGGGCACATCTAGAAAATGGAAAACTCCTAGCACCTCTGTGGTTAGCCCTGAAGAATAATCGCTGCAGTAGCTGAATTTCACTGTACAGATGTTGGTAATTTGCTATTGAAAACCACCAGTATCAAACTGTCAAAGTCAAGAAATGGCTTTAATTATTTCCTCCCTGGAGCAGTAATAGCCATTACTTGAATACTGCCCAAGCTGGAATGTGTTTGTGCTGGTGATTTCTTAGCACATTCAGGGAAGGCAGCTTACCTGCACTCGCCAGCCCTGCTGCTGCCGGAGATTTTCTCCCTCGTCGGGGAAAACACAGCACGGCGCGATTGCTTAGGCGGGGGCTGTATCATCTGGAGACCACCTTTGCGAACTTCTGTTATTTTCCCTGGCCACCAAAGACTAACATTGTTTTTCTGCTTCATTGAGTACTGAAAATAGAAAATAAATCAGACAGAAAGCTCTTGGAAATAACGACACAGGAAAAAATCTTCTCTGGAAGGGCATCATTAAATAAAAAAAATCAGAAGTTACAGAAAACTTAGTGGAAAACTGCACAAAAAAAAAAAAAAAAGGCCGGTGGGGCTATTGCAGGAGTCTCCTTGTTGCTCTGCAAACACACTGCCCAGGCTCTCATCCCTACTTGCGGCAATGGGAATAAATAAAACTGTAGTCAAAACCACACAGCTTAAAAAAAAAATAAAATTCAAAAGCAGGTCAAAATATTTTTAAAGGTTTATAGAAATATTAACTTTATTCCCTGTCCTTCTTCAAATAGGTCCAAAACCCAGAAAAATTAAATACTGATGTTAATGTGAACATTTCCACAGGAGCCTGCAACAGGCTTTGGCTCATACTTCAAAAGAATAAATAAAAGCCCTTGAAAATAACTCTTGGGCTAGGACTTCTATTCCTCATTCCCATGCTGTATTGATTTGGGAAGATAATCTAACCTCTGTACCCCCAAAAGTTATCTTGTCTCTCCAGTGGGATAAGGTTTTTCTCCCTAAATGATTGCAGGCCTTTTTATCCCTCTGACAGAGGATATTAAGAAGTGCTGATGCAAAGTCTACATGAAGTCTGGAGGAGTTTGTCTCCTAGAAGAGCAAAGAATTATTTGGATGTTCCTGCAATAGCCATGTGCTTGGCCAGCAATAAACTGCTCTTCCTTTGAAGTGCAGACTTCAGATATTTGTGCGTATAGAGACTGAGCATGTTTTCCCACGTGTAGTAACCTTTTCTTCTGCTGACTGCACATCACAGACCAGCACAACATCACAAATGTAGCATTAATGGTCTCTGGGTTGCTCAAGAAAGATGGGTGGAAGGCTGAGAGAAGCAAAACATTGCTTATAAAGAAGGAACACTGTGAGGAAAACCAGTCTAAATAAATATGTTGGGGTCCGTTTGTTTGGAAATATTTGCCAGCCAAAAAGTCTTTAAGTCATTAAAAACTCACCTCTAAGTTGTGCAACATGCTTGCTATTAATTTATCCAGTGTTTATAAGTACTACTAAGGAAGAGGTCAAGGAATGTTTTAAGTAGAGCCACATTTTTCTTGTTTTTTATTTCCTTTCTTTTTAGGTCAGCAATAAGAATCAAAAATCTTGAGAAAAAAACCCCACCAGTAACTACTTTAAAACAAGCAGCTCAAAAAAGAGAAAATAAAAATGGGTTTTCTTTGCATCCCACTGAAATAAAGACCTACAGTTTCTGTTGAGTTTCTGATCAGGCATTAAGATATTTTTCTAACCAAGCTTCTGCAATGAATATTTCTATGAGGTGATGACTTCTAATAGCAGTGATTGCTGCTGTTAGTGCTATACCATAGTGATGATATCAAACACTGTGTGCCTGTTTCATAGGCTGTTTGACCATTAACGAAGAAGATTATACTACTGGTTAATAGAGGTTTGTGATCAATAGCTATTAAAATTCTGCTGTTATCCCTACATGGAAGCAAAGAGCATAAATAATGAGTTATGAAATGCTCCCTGGTCTCTCTGCATGGGCAGGGATTGTTTCGATTGCAACAGGCACATCTTGCGTGTGGCACATCTTAACCACAAAATTGATATCTATGTACAGGGTTTGGTGTCATCGACATTCAACTCACAGCTGAAACTATTTTGGAGTTTTGTTAAGAATGACAAGATTTGATGAATGGAGATTAATGGTTAAAATATTTCAGCCTTTCTAAGTCCTCGCACAATGTGATGGCAAATAAGTCTTCAAAGAGATTTATTTTTGTTCCTAGCAGCTGGATATCTAGAGCCTGCCGTTCCTGAGGGAGTCCCAGAGACCTACTTGATGATGGGAGTGTTTCACAGCTGTAAGAGACTCGGATTGTTAAACAATGACTTGAGCTGTAACATATTTTAGTGACTAGACTCTTAAAACCCTGAGGTTTTCTAATTGCCTACAGCCAGCCTGCTTATCACTGGAAGCCTGCGAGCCCCTGTGTTGTAACTGGAGGCAGTGAAAGCCCGTCTTAAACATATCCTTCAATTACAAGGAAACCATTCCAGAAAAAAAACCCTTTCCACCCCATTTTTCTGCTGTCAGAGGTGCAGGTGGGCCGGGGGGTTGCTGAAGTGGGTAAGATGACACTGTTCCTGATGGACCCCTGCCAGGGTGCTGCTTTTTGAGCACCGTTTGAGAAGGCACAAAACCCATGATGAGACCAATGGATAAATGGTGCGCACTGGTTTCTACAGAATAAAAGCCAGCACACAGCAGAAAAAACATCCTCCAGCTCATGAAGTCCTTCCCTAGGTTGCAAACAGTGAGATTTATTCTGTTGTCAGGGGCAGGGTGAACTTCTCTTTAACCACCTTGATGGTGTCAAAAACACAGCTGTAAGATCAGAGCCTGTATGATCTCTTCAGAAAACACCTGAACTGAGTATCACCAACGGCCTATGCCACAAGGCATAATGGCATTAATAGTATTAAAGGCCTTTATGGTCCGCAGAAAAATATACCTTATTATCACTTACGCAGGAAAACAGGTGTGAAAATTAATTGCTTTACCTACCTACAGAGAATATTCATTTGCAAGGCGATTTCTCAATTACAAACACTTGATTTTGAATTTGAATGAATATTAAACTTGGACAATGCTAGACAAACATTTGTGAAGTCATGACGACAGAAGTAGAGCTTTTGTAAAGCACTTTTTATAAGCTGCATGCACATTTAAAAATCATTTTGAAACTCTCATAAAAGATTTAATTACAGGCTCTGTAGTGATCTATATTACCAGGCCTTGATTATTTTTGCAAAATATGCTACATTAACTTACATATGATGGAGTTGTAGATTTAAATAGCTTTAAAGTATTATAATTAAAATTAAATAACCATAAACAAAATTAATGAATAACATTTCCTGGTTCGTATCCCTAGTTTTTATGGACTCTATTCACTGGCTAATTAGTATGCCAAAAGTAATTATTTTCTATCATGTAATCAATCCTGAACGGCTGCACTTGTGGATATAACTCTGCTCAAAACCCAGATGACAGAGAATCAAACTACACAAAGTTCCAGTACTGCCTTGAAAATATATATATATAAAAATATAAAAAAAAAAATCTTAGGAGTGCCTTACTGTTACAGAAGATAAAAACATGCATAACTATCTTTAGGAGGCAAAAAGCTCCTCACTAAATCTGGCACCTTTCTAAAATTTATCTGTTAAAATAATTAAGACAGTTTTTCCAAATTTCTTATTTAACTTGGTTTTTATTCTGTAGCAAGACATTTTTGGGGATATTGTTTGCATTAAAAATAGTATTCTGAAAAATCTAATTTTATCTTTATTTCAAGTAGGTACTGGCAAGAGTAGAACTAATCTACACTAGGAACAGCTACAACTCCCCTGGAAAAATAATCTTTTTAGAACCTCATACCTAATTGTTATATGATAAAAACAAGTGTGACATTTTGGGTCAACAAGCAGCGGCATTTTGTTTGACAATAATTTACTATTCTTATCCTGTTTTGACATTTTTTTTGTCACAAAATAATTCAAGTTCTACTTTGATTTTTTCTTCCACAGAAATACAGATTATGTGGGATGTCTGACAAGGGAAAAATAATAATTTGCTAATATAGTGCCAGTCAGTTTCCAGGCACCACATTTTAAAGGCAGAAAAATCCAATCATTTTGGATCAAAAAAAATGCCAATAATGCCTTTCCTGTATCACTGTGACAAAAATCAAACTGCTGGCACTATGCATGTTCCTGGCAGAACAGCAACTGAGGGAATATGGAGAACCTTCAGCTCTGAAGGTGGGTAAGATCAGTGTGTAAGAATTACCCGAGCAAAATAATAAAATTATAAAAAAGTTATTCCTGTGAAAGAGGGGAAATACCTTAAATGAAACCCACACTTTAGAAATGCCACTGCTTGTTTACATAAAATGAGTAAGTGGAGTATCTCACAGCACTCTGCAGACTTGAAAATTTTTTACAATAAAGGGACACTCTAGGAGGAAAAATGACACTTTTACAGTCTCCCATTTCTCCAGGGAGAATGCTGAACCTCATTTTGCTCTAGGGAAGTCTTAAATTGCTCAGAAAAATCACACTTACGTCTTTTTTTCACAGTAGTTTGACACACTTCTTTCCTGTATATTTCTTGATAAAATGGAGTTACTGCCTTGATCCATGTGTCTGCCTGAAGCGAGGGAACCTTTCCTGCTAGGTGGGAGTGAAGCTGTCACCTTCTCAAGAGACTGGCTGCAGGTAACAGTCACGCAAGGCTGCTCAAAGCTGGTCCTCTCTCCTTTGCAAGACCTTGATGGCCATAAGAATGAAAACTAAAAAAAAAAAAAAAACCAAACCACACCCTCATCTATTTGAGGATGGAGAAAGCAGGGAGCTTTTCTTCACTGTAGGTGACTAGCTCCTGCATGTTCCGGTAACTGCTGGCCTTCAGGTGGCTTGTCCCCTTAAGTGGTTAAGTAAAAATGATGAATTTAATTTCCACCTGAAACTTTTACAGGATCAGGTCTATAGGGAAGGAGATTCCAGTGTGGCCTCAGCTGCAGAAGGAGAGACAGGTGCAGGCTAAAAAAAAATTAAAAAAATTAGGGCTTGTTATAATCACTCCTCTTCAACGCAGCTGGTTTAACAAGAGCACAGAGGTTTATTTGGACCACACTTAGTAAATGGGAATTTCCATCTTTTTGTTCTCTTCTTAATGTACTGTGCAGAAAGGTCACTTGTTCTGGCAGTGGCTAATATCTGACATCTGAGCAGATCCTTAACAGGGGTAAAATTGCCACAGTTCAGCAGTATAAATAGCCACAGCAGCACTCACTGGCCGAGGATCCACTCAAAAATGCTTTTGATTAATTTCCTGTTACCGGGTTGGTCTTCAAATGCCTCTAGATAACTTCCTGGCAGCGCAGTTAAAACCCCATTTGCAGAGTGGCACTTCCATAGTTTTGCCTTTGATTCGCAGGCCAGCACTTGACGCTTTCTACTGATCATATTCACCCACCTCCCTCGGTGGCCTCGGCGGGGAGCTGACTCGAGAGCCTTCCCGGTGCAATCTGTACCGACATCGCACAGGTGACCACCAGCATTAATGCCTCCTGTCCACCATCTGCTGATTTTTCTTTTGTGTATTTACCAGCCTGTGGAGTCCTCACCATGTGTGGAAGGACTTTTTGCCCTTCTCCCTTTGGCACGTAGAGCTGGATGATGTAGACATGCTGCTTCTTCACTTCCCAGTGCACATTTATGGCTCATAACTCATAAGGGATTTGTTGTTCAGTTATGGCAGCAACTTTTCAGTAGCACTTGCATGACCAAAAAATACCAATTTAAAAAAAATGGATAGCCATCTCCACAATACATTTTATGAAATCCTTAATGATTTTTTTCGTGTGTGGTTATTTGGAATAAAACTGTTCAATTGTAGAAATTTATAGTAATTCCACTTTAAATACAGTTGTAACACAAGTGGGATTCACAGTTGTAAGATTCATTTACTAGAAGCAGGGGAAGAAAAATGAGCAGTATAAACCAAAATTCGCATGGCTAACCTCAGAATAGGGTCTTCTTTTCTACAAGGTTGTAATACCAGGATTATGACCTCAATTTTTCTGTTGCCTACATGAGTTCTGATGAAGCGTAACTAAACTCGGTGAAGCTACTCTTGATGGAAAACACGTACCATCCTCAGGAGAGTGCCAGCAGGTGATCTAGGTTTTGTATCCATGCCACATAGCTGAGATTTTACCTCCAGTCATATGTAAAATTGCACGAACAAGACAAGGTGGAAAAGGACCATTGTTTTAAAAAATAAGAAAAGCTAGATTTTTTTGTTTCTATGCTGAGTCTTGCAGCTTGAAGGAAGAGGGATGGAGATGCTCACAGGGCTTCTTGGTGGAGTCCTAGTGCAGTCCTAGTGACCACCTGCAGGTAGGTCAATGGAGGTGGGGCAGAGACAGGATCCCAAACCGGTGGTTTCGGCACAGTCCTTGTCACCTCTGTTTCCTTCCAACCAACGCACTAGAAAAGTAACAGAGAGACAGGGATAAGAAGGCAAAAAGGAAAAGACAGCATTTTGTGCCAGTTCTTGGGCCACACAGTGATAGTGTGGAGATTGAAAAGCATTCATGTCCCAACCTGCCTGTACTCCATCTGCTTGCAACAAGATACTCAGTCCCTGCGTGTAAGCAGAGGGAAGAGGGATGGGTTTTTTTATTGCACGTTCATGTAAATTTTGAAAAGAGGAAACCAAGCAAGCTAAAATTAAATATAATTTTCTCTTTTTCCCCATAGACTCAGTCTGGATGGATGCCAAACCACATTTCGGAGTGGTGAGAAAGGCCCAACATCTGCTTCTGGTGTAACTGTTTGTATCTTCGCTCTAGGAAAATTAGATTTGAAATAATCTCAAATTGTCTGACACCTGTATCCTATTAGAAGTGACACATGGAAACACCTTCAGCATACTGAATTTAGCACCGTGTCAACAGTTTAAAGTTAACAGGAAAAAAAATTGGTAAAAATCATTGCTTCCCAGTTTCTGCTGAAACAGATCTTTTGTCATTTCGCAAGATCACACTGCAAGCTTGATCCATAACAGTAACGGGTTTTGAACCAGTAATTAAAACATGGCTTGTGTCCCTAGCTATAGCTGGAATTAAATTCAGTACGCACCTCAAGGTGACTGGTGTACTGTATTCTGAGCTCAGCAGAGGCACCTATGGGTTGGGTGCCAGCACCCAGGACACGGATATGCAGAGATTTCGGGGACTTTTTTTCTGAAGTTTGGCTATAAATCTGAAATTTAGCAACTTGCAACTTATGAGAACAGCGAGCAGCTCATATCGTATTTGTCTCAAGAGAGTCAGATTTCTGTGACAGAAGATAAATCCTGCATGGCAGAGATGTTTGCTAGCAAAAGAATTCTGACGTTAGGCAACTGGTTTTGCTGCATTGCCTGTGCACCTCCCTCAGTGCAGATGCCAAAGTGGAAGCAGGGATTTATTTTAAACTCTCTTCCCAAACCTATGTAATCTCCCATTTGCAAATTCTTCTCATATATGTGACCTTTTCCCAGATAACATACTGACAGTAATGTATGTTCTGAGATGGACAAGTTCTTCTGAGAAGGACATTCATTAAAATTTGTAAAACTTCATGACTTTCATGAAACTTTCATGAAATCAATTATAAAAACATATGTCTTCCCATTCATATTTAAACACATTCCTTTTTTTTTTTAAGAACTCTGAATCAATTTGTTTTAAGAGATTGTTTTTTAATGCTAGTCTGAGAGTAAGGGAAACTGCTTTCTTTTTAGATAGTATTTTTTTTCAGTAGATCCATATCTTCAATGAGCAACTCTTGTCTAGAACCAAGAAAACAGGAAATAACACTGGTCTTGATTATTTTTCTCGTGTGTTTCTGCCAATTATTTGACACCATGTGAATGGTCATTTTATCATGGAAATAGCAAAGCAAGCAAAGAGGATACTTACAGAAACACAAGCAGGTCAAAATGTGTTTTAAGAGCTGAAAAACAGCAAATTAACTTTTTGAAATTTTGGAATGCCCAGTGAGACCTGTTATAGCTAATCTGCGGTCCGTGTGTGAGTAAAGTCAGAGCTC
This sequence comes from Limnodromus scolopaceus, assembly GCA_028565335.1. Classification (NCBI taxonomy): domain Eukaryota; kingdom Metazoa; phylum Chordata; class Aves; order Charadriiformes; family Scolopacidae; genus Limnodromus; species Limnodromus scolopaceus. The sequence goes on from JAOXNO010000033.1 coordinate 5,919,082, forward strand.
ATGCAAAAATGGATCAAAAAATTAAAATATGGGTAAGCACACTGAATTTCAACATGAATTACAGCATGCTACTGAAAAATATGTTAAAAGTAGAAAAATGGGGCAATAATGGAAGGAGAGGCCAGTAACACTGAACCACTTTTTAGAAAGAAGAAAGCACGTACCCTGTAAGAAGAAAGAGTATCAAGTACAAGCTTAGGCTTTTTTTTTTTTTTTAAGGAACCTGAAGCAAAGAAAACCAGAATTACACACAGAAGTTCAGTGCACCATCCTGCAAGAATGTCCAAATCCCAGCTGGGACTTTGGCACTATTCTTTGTCTTTCTGTAGCACCTATCCAGAAGTGACCATGCCTTTTGCAATATAACATAGATATAGCAGCATTAGGCTAAGACAGGGCAACTTGCATTTTGAAACTTCTTGGAAGGTCAATGTGATTCTACTAAATGAAATAACATTTAAAAATCCATAATGCTTTTCCCAAGATGAATTTCTCTGTCATATTGCAAAAGACTTGCACTTCTGTATCATTACCTGTTCGGCAAGTACAATCCTTCACAAATAGAGGAACACAGTGACAATCAAGAAGCAATGAGCTTAAGGATAGCCAGGTATAACAGACCACTATAGATAAAGCCAATGTCCAGTACTCTGGTACGCACGTGTAGTTAATTATGGTGCAGGATTCGAGACACTAACATCTGAGTGGGAGGATGCCAAAATAACCTTTGAAGCCATAAACAAAACTTCATAATCAGGGAGACTTCCTGAAAAAAAGGAATGCGTTTCCTTTAGAAATATTTGTTAATAGTAAGTCTAATAAAGGTGTATGTATCTGTAGAGCCTATGGTAATGCACTATGAACAGGTTAATGATTTTCCTTTTTCCTCTCTCAGATAACTACAAGAGAAAGCTGTGAATTTTTTGTTTCTATGCTGAGTAATGGTCTTGCATTAATTTCCCAGCCCTGGCAGTTGCTTAGGAAACAATACTGGTGAGTGAGGGGTTTAATAACATTCACTTCAGCTCCCAGCAGGCCCATGACAAAGCATGACATGGAAGGGGAGGGAAACACTTTTCTGCATCAAAAATGGAATAGGAGACCAAAACCAAAATTAGATGCAAATATTAACGTTATAATGACAGAAGGTGAAGATCTAATTGCCTTGCAATTCTTTATCAAACCCCATGTTACTTAAGATAGTTACTGATGATTCAGCATAAGCAGTGAAGAAGCCCAACCTGTAGGAGGACCTGCTCGCTCTGTTTGTAAGTCTCACTGAGGATTGGAAGGAATTTCACAAAGACTTAATGTGTGTCCATACAAGAAAGGGTCACAGCTTTCAGTAAGTTTTCTACAGCAACCTTCTTGTTAATTTAGAGCCTGCTGGTATGTATTTTGCTATGTCATCACACAGTCCCTTTACTGCCTTGTTTAAGCCTGAGGTTACAGCACACTTAAAAACCAATCTCCCCCAGAAAAACAACCAAGCAAAAAAGGAGATGGCAATGTGGCATTGGAGCTGAGAAACTGGACGAGGCGTCTCATGTTGAGCACTTGGTAGCCATCACTGCATGGGTGTCAGCACCAAGCCACCTGCTGGAGCTTGCTTGTTGGCCTCGTGTCTTGTTTTGCACATGGTTGTGTTGTAAACCTTATTGCTCTTCAAAAATGATGCAAACTGCTTTTTACAAGATGTCTGAATAAAGCAACTCTTCCATATCATGCAAAAAGAGACCAAAAGCCACTGGCTTTCTGCCCATAGCCTGCCAGCTTTTTCCAAGCAGCCCCTCTCCATGACCGCATGGTTCAGGAATGGACCTTGGGAAAACTTAGGTGCCCACCCTCACCTTCCCCTTCCCTGAATGAGGGTCCAGCCGACTTTCCCCCTCCTAACTGGAAACACATCCCACACGGGAAAGAACCACAGCCGTGTACCAGATGTGTCTGGCTGTACGGCAACAACTGCTGCTGCATCCCTCCATCCCCAGATGTTCGGCTATGACACGACAAAAAGGATCTGCTGCCCTCCACACAGAAGAGCAGGTATCCTTGCTAGATATGCTGCTGGTGATGTGGCAAGAGTGAGACTGGAGTGTAGGATCTCCCAGGCCTCATTAATAAGTTATACATGCAAATAAGGTGTCCACAAAAAAATCCACACCATATAAAAAGGAATATGTTATATATGTTTGTAGTATATGCTATGCTATAGCCATGTTTCCAACAGTCTCCTGGGATGTGACCTTGCATGTCAGTTCTTAGCTGGTTGCGTGTCTTCAAATACATTGGTAAAGGACTGAAAATGCCTGTTTAAATATAAATGCTGTCTGATTCAGAAAAATACGACAGAAAACATCACAGCTATCTTTCACTGATGTGCACAGGAAATGCGAATTTTACAGAAGTTTCAAATCTACTTATATTTCTTATTACTAGAAAGTAGACTCACTTCTAATTTGTTGGTTTAACCAGACATACATTGCTCAGGTCAAAGTCTTCTGAAATGCTTTAACAATCTAGTATTGAGCGTTCTTACCTCATCAAAACTGCCTTTGAACTTCACTCGTAGATGGCCCAAATGCATAAAAACACAACATGGAAAAAGAACTTTCTAAAAGACAGAATCTTGATCTTCTGTCAAACTGAAACAAGTTCCCTCCTCCCTGTTACCATTAACACTTTCTGATTTATGGAAATGTTATTCAGTTTGTCTTCACTGGATTGGAAAAATAAAAGGGTTGTTCAACTTTATGCTTTCGATGGAAAATGTTTAGGACAACATGATTATGGAGAAAAATGCAAGCAGACCCAAGTATAATAATAATGGAAATTTTCAACATTATTGGTCTGACTGATTTGTTTTCTAATTTGCTTTCTGAAAGACTAAAATTAAAACAACTGATTCTATTCACTAACTCAGTAAACTCGATGTTGCTTGGAGCAATGAGAGTTTGAACTCACTGAGTTGGAATTTCAAGACTCGTTCCCCGAGTTCATTTGGAGAATAGGCATGTCTGAGTAGGGTTGTGCTTTACCAGCCAAGCGCACGCTTCGTTTTCACAAAATATATTCAGTGCGTATTTGTCTGGCAGAAGTTACACAGCAATTTTGAGAAACTTGACCACAATGTGTTATCACCAGAGGAGATTTTTCTCCACTGAACATGCAAATGCAACTTTTTCTGAGAAAATGTGGTTTTGTTGCTTTCAGACACAATTTGAGGACAGATTGCTCATACGCTGACAATATGACCAAATATTGGTGTTCATGTTATTTGGATGGCGATCCCATAACACGTTGCATCTATCAAACAATTACCTTGTCACTAGCTCTTTAAAGTCTAGAAATATGTATATGCACAAGCAGCTTTGTTGATGCATGTCATTCCCCACACCAATAACTTGCAGCTGGGGAACTAACAACCTAATTTGTACCTTGTTGGGCAACAAGATGTTCTGACAAGTCAGTGTGCAGAGGGAATTCAGCTTTCTGAAAGTATTTTTTTTTGCAGATGCTCTGGGCTTCCAGTAGATTTTTATCGCACTCTAAACCAGGGATTGCATCCCTTAACCTATAACGTTGAAATTATTCTAAATTTTGTTATCGACTTCAGCTGAAACTGAAATGAACTTCAATTCAGCTCATAACTGGCTGTTCAGCTAAGTCTCCAGCCCCAGCTGGCTGAAACCCTATGTACGCATAGGTACGGTCCTGTATTTACTCTGGTCCTGGTACTTCTAAACTGCATTGATTATTGTAATATTCAAAAAGGACTCAGGAAAACGGCTTGCATGTTTTAAAATAAACATAGTTTTCTTTAGCTTCTAAGGAAATTGAGAAAGAAACCCTGCACCCTTCTTTTTGCCCTCTTTTTGGCACATATTTTGAACCAACCATTTTGTGTATATTCTGGTTATTATTCTTCCCATGCATATCTGCATTCCTAGCACAATCTAGAATCAGAAATCTCAAAAGATTTCCTTACAGGACAGGTCAAAATGTCTTGAATATAAATTAAAAGAAAATTATCCACTGAAGAGATAAAAATCTCTAAATTTCTCACTTAAAGTCAGTCAAAACCATTAATCTAAATTGTTGACATGTCCAAATGGAACCCCAAAGCCGTGTCATGACAGGCAGCAATTGCTCTTCAAGCTTTATACCACCCTGTGGCCTGCAGTCGAGCCACAGTGGCATGGGCACACCTTGGCAGCACCCTGGACACAATTATGTTGTTTCCATTCATTAACACCTTGGTCCCAACCCAAAGTGCTTAACCACTTGCTTATATCTAAGCATGCTTGTAGACCTTGTTAAGCCAATGCAATTACTGGAGAAATACTCTACTGTGACATTCACCCTGTGCATCTCTATATTCTTCCTCTTACTTTCTCTAACCTAAAGGTCTAGACACCTTATTTTTCCCGACATAGAAGCTCTAATTTTTTTACTATGGTCATATAGAAAATCTTCATCATTGTCACCACAATAAAGTGATTAAATAGATAAGCAAGAGAAATCCATTGATTGCATGAAACTTATTCCTTCACTTCTACTCTTTCCTTTTTAAAACGGCAACTGTTTGGAACAAGGATCCTGCTCCTCAGTAACCTGCAAAGCGGTCAAAATTAACTTGTTCTAGTAGCAACAATAGCAGCCAAAACATTAGGAACTTGTAATTTGCTGTATTATGATGTGTTTGGATAGCAACGGTAAAGCTGCAATTTTTTACAGCTTTTCAGGATTTATAAAGAAAAAACACCACAATTTTACTGTGTTCATTACCATACCAAGATCACCATTTTTCTAATGACTTGTCCAAATTTTGATACCAGAAAGAATGACACCCTCAAGTCTGCTATCTTATTTTTACAATAGAGTGTTAAGCAATGCAGGCACGAGGCTCTGTCAATCCTAATAACAGTAGGGGCTTCTAACATTGCAGTGATTTCACTAGATTGAATTTAGATGTGCTCTCAAACACACACAGTTAAAACCTGCTCCAGAGTCATCCCTGTCTCCAGGAGCTTGTTGGATTGCACCGGGAGATAACGGATTGACATTATTACTGATCTTGGCCAAATGCTGTTGGTACAGTGCTCAAGGTCATTCGCAGCTTACCTCTGCATGTGCTGGGTGATGTACAGCAGCGCTCCGCTGCGCTGATGGGCTCATCCTTCTCGAAGGCAGTGACCAATGTTGAGCAGCTGGCTGAAAGGCTGTTTGATCTTCCCACTGCTTTGCAGGCAATATCACACTGCTCAGGGACAAAAAAAAAAAAAAAAAAGGAAAGAAAAGACAAAAACCACTATTGAAAAGATTTATCAGCAATGTAGTAGAGCTATGTTTGACCTCCATATCTTCTCTTGTTCCCCAAAGGCAGCACATGTAAGATATTTCCTGTCTTTCATGTTACTGACTGGAATGCATCATGATGTCCAAATTTGCAACCTGCTGTCTGTTTTAGACATTAGGCATGACTTTCTTTGTCTCTTGATGAGAGCTGCAGCCAACTGTTCACTGTTGTAATGCATAATTTTTTCAGTATTCCCCACCTCCCCTAAACAAATAAACAAAAAAACCCCAGCCAGGATGAAAGGTGAAATTCACTCATCAACAAAGGCTGCTGTGTCTTACAGTATCTTATTTCCACATCAGCACATCACACTCTGCTCTAGACCACCAAAACATTAGTCGTAAATAGCCTCCGCCTATTATTCAGGGTACAAATTTGAAGGTTACTGAACAACAATTAAAAGCATCAACTAGATTTCAAAAGAGCTGATCAGCCCCAACGCTTATCCGACTGAGCACGAAAGTTGGAGTTTACTGGCTGCAACTTGTTTCTATGTTCACTGATCCATCAGTAACAATCACGCATTGTGATCTTTATATTATTTTTTAAAATTAAGTCCACTCTGCAGAAGTTATGAAAGCTATTGTGTTGTCTTTGCCAGCTGCTGTATCTCGGAATATTGTTCACAAAACAGTTACTTGGTATTTTAACCTCTGACCATCTTCAAAGTCAACTGAAGACAATTTATAAGGACATTAAAATGTACATAGAGCGGAAAATATCAGTCTGGTTACATTTTGATCCTCACAAGTGATACACAAGGACTGGTTATGCCCTCACTCCACTAATATTATAGGTATATTCAATAAATGTCTTTAAAATGAAAGAAACTCCTAGAATCCCTGATCATATTTATAATAATCCTTCCACAGGAGAGGAAAAAAAGAACAAAAAAAAAAGGCACACATACCAAACTGATACCTAATTTGAAAACTAGATTGGTGAGAGGGATCTCACCCTGACAAAAAGTGACCTGTGGAGCTGCTCTGCCATCCCAATAATAAAAAATTATTCCATGAGCAGCAAAATTAGCAGAACTTGATTTCCTACCTATTTTTGCCCTTTGTCCCCTCAATCTCCTTCCAGTGCAATAAGCCCAGCCATCTGCTCTTCCCCTACACTGGCCCGAGCTGGGGATACCTGCAGTGGTTAGTCCGGAGCTGGAGACATGGGTGGCCCAGAAGGTCCCATCAAACCCACAAGGTGACTGATGGTTTCTGATGGTGCTTCTGTCAGTGTGGGCACCAACATGAATCTTTGCCTTCTATCCAGCTCCCAGCGCTCACAGACCTCATAGGCAATTCAGGTGATTAAATCCCATCTCAAATTCGATTGAAATTGCTGAGCCATTTCCAAGGTTATGAAGGGGAGACTGGCTGGCAGACTGGGAGGCAGACTGCAGAGGGCTGGTGTGCTCGATAAAAAGCAGCCCCATTCCTCTCATTCAGCACAAATATCCAAACCCTCACAATTAGAATTAAAACAGCCTTTGACTATGATGCACTAACAGCAGCTACTTTGTAAATTATAAGGTAATTTGATTTTTTTTTTTGTATACTAATTCGACATCAGTAATTGCAAGCAAGTTGAAAAAACCTAAAGGTCAACTCATCTGTTCATCTGCAAACACAACTGTGTCATTTATCCATGTCCCACCTTGTAACTCAGAGGCAGGCTTTGTTGCTTTCAATGGTTTGGAATTTCAAGACAGAAAACTGACAGAATATCTGCCAGTTCTCTTGTTCAGTTAAAAATGTTGGTCTGAAGGGAGGAAAAACATTGAATTCCGTTCTTCTACAACAGCAGGAGTTTCAGTCTTTCCCTTTTAGGAAAAGCTGCAGGATGCCAGACATGAGTCACCTCTTTGGAAGAAAAGGATGGAACATTACAACTATTTTTGCCTAAGGACTTCACCAAGAGGTAGAAGGCTTTAATGGAAAATGTCTGGGTCATGCCATGCATCTCTCGGTCCAGCCTTTGCCTGGCCATACCCGTTTAGTTTGGAAGCTGTGAGCTCTGGTGCAGCAGGGATGCTCAGACAGTATAAACACTGTGCAGTTCAGTCCCTCACCTGTAGACCACAGGCTGATAGCCTAAATTATCATGTTGGGAATTACTTTCCCTAGAGCTTGAAGTAATTAATTTACTCTCATTACCTGTTTTAGTTCTGGATTTTCTCATTAATTTTAAACAGATACTAAACAGATGATTTTTGGGAAGCTTTCATAATGAGAATTACAAACATCTTTAAAGCAAGAAGATTCTTGCTAAGAGGCATTTTCCTCTAAATCAGTCCATTCAAAAATGTCTGAAAACAACAAATGGAACAATAAGATGTGCTTGACTGACCTCCAAGGCAGGCTATCTTACAAGCAGAAATTACTTAGTTACTTTATGATTCATGGAAACTCGTGTTCCCACCAGTCACATTAATTAGCTATAAAGCTTTGCATAAGTTTAATAAAACCTCAAAAGTCCCTAATCTCCAAAATGTTAAACTATATGGCAAATCATCATCATCTTCCCATACTAGAAAGGGTATTTCTAGTATATTAATGATACAAGATCCAGAACTGAGAGGGTACATTGGAGACTGAGTGTTTGGCTCTAGCATTGCCACCAGATGCATTCGTAGTGTCCCTTGGGCTTTTATGTAACTTTGAGTTTTACTTGTGAACTACAACCAAATCACGTATCCTTTCTTTAATATCCTTATCATTGTCTGTGAATTATGTCTCATTTTGAGTTATGACAAATGACAATTCCAATTTTGCATCCAAATGGGATTTGAAATGTGACGCAAGATGTGTATTTAACACTTTACATCACCACATCTACTTTAAGTAAGCATCTACACGCATTCCAGATACTGCATTGAAGCCTCACTTACATTGAGCAGCAGCAAGTCCTGTTCACTGAGGCAGAACACAGCTTTTCCATACTTTGAGGTGAATTGGCCAAATCCTCCTATGTCAATTCTCAAGCACATGCATTAGTCCTTTTATTTGTCAGTTTAGATAAATCAACTGTGTCGTTCATAACTCTGTAATCAGAGCCACATTACTCAACATACAGTTTAGAGAGTTTCCAAACTGCTATTATAAAGTATCATAAAGAGAAGGGACAACCATTGTGTTTCAAAACTTTGCCTGCCCATTTTGACCATCTGTGTAAGTCAGAGAACAAATTTCATGACCACTTGTAATATACAATCACAAAATTTAAAATTGTTACCTGACAGATATCAAAATAGCAGAGACAGGAATGCACCTTAACCCAGCAACGCCCAGGCCTCTATAAAAGCAGGCAGACCTACCATGCATCTAAGTCACTTTTCTAATTAATAGGTAAGCACATGTGACTCCAGATAAACAACATCTGATGGGCAAGATAGATGACTGCAAAAAATAACGAACAGCAGTTTGACAAAAGCAAATCAACATTGCCCATCAGAAGGGAGAACAGGGGGGCAACAGAAGAAAAAAATCTGTGGAGGATAATTAGTCATGTTTTATGTATTGATTTATTTTATGCATGCCTTAAAGAGCCCACTGGCATAATTTTTCTGTAGTTTTATCAAAAGTCAAATTTAAATTTAAATATAAAAGTGAAAGTGATTTATAGGAGGTTGGATGTTAGCAAGAGGGTAGACCCAAAGACATTACTACTAACCTATGTATTTTGGGGGAACTCAGAGCCAAAGTAATGCCTATCTTCTATAAACTGCATAATTTATATGAATTACTCAGTTCCCACAGAGTAAAGCAAATTTGATAAAGGAAAAAGTAGTCCTCGTTTTCTCATTGAAAGAAATATGACTGGGCTGAGGGAAAAATAAGACTGGCACATTAAAAATGACTGGTAGGAAAAGAACTGTGCAACTTGCAACTTGTGAGTCTTGCAACTCACATGTGATTCAGTCAACTGCCTGTAACCATGAGATTGGCACTGTTTAAATTCACAGCTTTTAGAAGGATGAAGCTTTCTCCCTATTCACCTTTGGCACCATCTAAAGAATTAAGAGAGTGGCTGGTGATGAAGAATAAATTTATCATGTTTATTGTGACAACCATGACTGTTATAAAACAGATACTCTTACAGCACATGCTAACCTCCCCGACACTTTTTCTTTCTTTATTCAAAACTTGTTGAACATTCAGTTCAGGTCCCCTGAGACATATGTCTAGAAAAGTGCTGGTTGCAAGAATAAATCCATTTCAGGTACATGCAATAGAAGTTGCTTGTAATACACTATTTGCAGTTATGTGCCTAGAGGTACTGTTGTTCTCACATCTGAAATCATACAGTTATTTCTTATAGAATGATTTTGAACAGTCTTCAGGAACAACCAGCTGTGTAGAAAAATAACTAACCAAAAGATATTTATCTTTGATTTAGTTCAATATTTGGTTCTTACCTAATATCTTCTCTTCACGGTGGAAGTGGCTGAGGACAGGGAGCAATTAGGAAATTTCTGAACCAAAATCAGCTCAAGCATAGTCAATATAAAATTACTGTCAAAGCTAATAAATAATAATAATAAATAATAATATTAAAATATTAAAATAATAATAAAAGAAGATGTCAGTGGAAGAATGGCTGTAGCCATCCCTTGCCTTCCCTGGCCTTACAGAGCGCAAGGTGCACCCAAGCATGGGAGGGTTTGCAGCTGCACACACACACAGAGCCTACAATTTTTCAATAAAGGCTAGAGAACTGCATTCCTATTTCATCACTGCTGCCCCATGGACACATCACAGCAACACCAACGTTCCTCAAGCAGAACCATTCCATCCTAACTAAAATAAAGGGCTACACTATCATCTGGCAGCACTCAATCTAGGCCACAAAGAAGAGGTACAGCCTAATTTTCCAGTCTTTCTGCACATCCATCATACTACATTTCTCCAAGGCTAAATAGCAAATAGCTGTGCTGCCCACATGCCCTGCATATTCTGACATTTAGGAACGGTGACAATTTAATGCTATCGCAGTGGGTCATTTTGAAAACGTCTTCCATAGCCACAACATGATGGTAAAACTTATTTGTCTGCTCTGAGCTTCAGTCATCACAGGCAGATAAATGAATACAAAGTTTAGAAGGGAGAAAGCAAAGTCAGTACAGAAAAAGAAGTATTGTACACTGGGCTGAGCTCACAAGACTAAACTGCATTTTATGCATCAGAATCCAACAACAGTAGTGAAAATATGGCTTTCAGGCAAACCTCTTACAAAAAAAAAAAAAAAGGCTTAATGCAGCAAGGACTCTCACCACTAAATGTTTCAGACGTACCTTGCTGCTGAAGACACTAGAGAGGGCTCAGTCTGACAGACTGTTGGAAAACAAAGTTTTGAAGCAAGACGACTGAAGAAAAATGAATCTCTAAGTATTAAAACCAAATTATTCTCCCTTGCTTGGAGAAAGAGAATCAGAGGCCAAAAGTAAATATTTGAGTCATCTGATCCACACGCTGTTGCCACAACTCATTAGGTATTTGCTAATTACAGCTTTGAAAGATGCCATGGAGTGACACAAGGCAGCCCTAGATGTATTTAGTTAGTTTTACAACTGAGGAGCCTGAGAAACCCTTGGGTTTTTTCCTACAGTCAACAGCTTCAACAAAGAGCCTCTCTATTAATTACAACCACATCTTGTCCTTTTTTATATATGAGAAACACTACAATCCTTATAAAAACTATAAAACAGCCATTGTCATTTAGGGATGCTATTAATCAAGGCATTCTCGTGTGTTTTCCCTTCACCGCTCCCTTGCCTAGATTTCAGCATAACAGCTCGTTGGTTCTTAACTAAAAGCAGAATGGCCACGTGCAGCCATCGCAGAAGGCTCAGGATTTTGATTTCAGTGCAGGAAACGCTTAGCTGTGATCCCTCTTGCCAAGGGGAGACCCTGAAGTGTCTGCCGGCATCACTGGCACCGTAATGATCAATCTGACAAAAAGAACTGAAAATAGCTACTTTGTTCTGTAAGTAACTTTCCCATTCTTGATTCTCTCCTCCTCCGCTCCTGGAAAATTAGTGCAACAAGCAGGAAAGCAGCTGAATTCTTTTTACAGTATCCCAAACAGGCTATGTCTGGGATCCAGACATGACATAAATGACAACCTGGAACACTTAGACTCAAGATTAAGCAAAACTTTCTAACATTAAGGGTAGGCAGTTTTATAATGAAACGGAAGGGTTGTCATTATTGGAGATATTTAATGACAGTTTAGACAAGCATGCATTAGGAATATTAGTGTAAATATTCTGCTTTGGGACAGAAGCAGGGATTAATGACATCTTAAGATCCTTTCTGGTGGCCTGACTCTACAGCTCAGCAGTGTCCCTGCCCAAGTCACCCATCCTCCATTTTAATAACCTTCTGTATCATTTTTAAACTCCTTCACAATTCTCCCAGGAACTCTGAGCAAATATACTTGCAACCCCAGAGGAAGACTGGTATCTCAGTTACTTAGTAATAAAAAAGGAAACAGAAAAAAAGAAAAAAATAAATGGGATTGTTATCTCATTGAGAAGTAAAAAACGAGGCAGAAGACTCACATGATAAAAGAAGATACCGGAACCATAGTAGTATAAATTACAAGTTACAACAGGGATATAAATTCTATTGGCAGGTTGACAGAAACCTGACATTTTTCATTTCTCCATAAAGCTATTATAGATGCTTACTGGACTAGAGAAGTAAGACTAGTTCTGCCAGTTTGAGTCATAGCCAATTTAGGTGAGTTGAAAAGTTGTCCTCTGTTTGGGTTCACGTTAGACACCTTCACTCTACACCAGCTAATTTAGTGCTCTGGTAGATTATCTTTGAAATATTACTAAGTGAAACATTTTTCAAGGTGCCTAGAAAACAGCTAAGCATTAGAGGATAATTTTGGAGTGACTTACTTATCTCCCCACCCCCCCAAGCCCCCCAAC
>JAOXNO010000033.1:5931480-5941910 GCA_028565335.1 Limnodromus scolopaceus
ACCTACCCCCCACCCCCTCTCTCCGATAAATAGAATAGGAACGGTTTAGTTCAGATTCACAGCTTAAGGCTCCCAGTTTGTTATAGAAGTCCTCTGAGCCTTGACCTCAGTAGCCCATAACTAGGTCACCAGTCACCATAGAAACACAGAGAAGAGAGCCCAAAGGGACCTTCCTTAGTCCTTTCCCCTGTCCAAGAGGTCCAGCACACAGGAAGAGAATGGCTGGGTAGGACAAGCCAGCAATAGCATGGTTCTTCCATGTGGTTTTATGAGGCAGTTAACTTTTATTACCTGGTAATTACTGAGTAAGACTTCAGACAAGCTGACTCTACAGCCCACATGGCAGCAGACTTGTGTGGGCAGTCAGCTCACAAAAATCATGCTGCAAGACTAAAGTTTCAGAGGGGAAACTCAGTCCATTAGGAAAGCCAAGTTCAAGAATATAGTTTAGCCATATTTTAGTATTACCACTAAAGAATATAATTACCAAGCCTCAAGTTAAAAAAACCCAACAAACCAAACAAAATCAAAATTGCAAAAAAGAAGCCAATGAATAGGAAGACGTTATCAGGTACAGGCTGCAAAGACAGAAGTACAAAATATCTTAAGAACAAAAAAGGCTGGAAGGCATCAGCCCAGAGACCAGATGACAAAAATGTGTCTATGAACAGAAACGTCAAGAGCTTGAGAGTTGAGGTGGGAAGGCTAAGATCCATGCTGCAGAACAGACGCTTGCTTATAATAACACCGCTAAAGCTGGTAAAACAAAGAGGAGCAAAGAAGAGGGAAGAGATGGCGTTAGAAGAGGAAAAAAGAAATACTGAACATGCAAATTTTTCAAAGCAGAAGCAGCAAAATCCAGAGGTACAACAGCTGTTGCTTTAAAACATTGGGTTTTATTACCAAGGAAGTTGCTCAGTATTTTTTTCTTCTTTACTGTTCACTGCTATGGTACTATGTCTTTGTGTAGTCAATAATGGGAAATGTGTGAGCAAAACACATTAATACTTGTAAGATCAGTACTAGCATTCTTCTCTGTAAAGGCACTGAATATTTTTAAAACAAACGCTTTGGTGAACCTCAGACTACTTTCTGTAAACTGATGCCAGTTAACCGGTTTTGATCACGTATACCTGTTTTAAACTTTACTTAAACCTTAAAGCTAAAAAGATATCAAACAATCCTAAACCATGTGATAAACAGATGCCAAAGTCATATGATTTGCAATCTCTTCTGTTCATTCTTTGCAATAAAAAGCAAAAACTATGGTTGATTTACTGTGCACTCAAATGTTGGGAGAATCCAGGAACATGTGGGATCAGTTTAGGTCAGGATCAAAACTCCATAATTTAGCGGAGAGCAGCTTCCAAACTAAGCTCGTATTTTTTCAGACTATATTTACAGTGCAGTTACTGTGTGCCAGTGCATCATTAAATGTTCTAAGAACTAGAACAACCCCATTCTTTATTGGGAGGGGTTTTTTCCTTTTAAGTTAGACATACCCATTCTAGAATAATTCCGCATGAATCGGCAGCACTCACAGTATTCAGTCCCCATCTGATCTCCTGATCTGATGGCCACTAAGGTGCCTACAGACTTTTCTTGTTGCTGATAAGAGATCAGTCTCCTGTTCTCAATTTCTAATATCTACCTCAGCCTGGCTGTGACCACTGCTCCCCCTGACCAGTTTGAAGAGGGAAGTAGATTTGGCAAAAAAGCAGAAGTGAGTGTCTGGTTCCATCAGGAGTATATCAGCCTCAAGTAGGCTGTTGAGAAGAGGGAGGGATAAGCTACAAAAGCAGCAAAAAAAGAAAGAATAAAGGCAAACCAAAGAACACCGAAGCTAAACAAAGAAGCCTTGAACTGTTCGTACTCTTGTCCAAGCTGCTGCCCAGAAGGCAGGGTGGGGAGCGAGAAGACTGACTCCGATTTCCACCACTATATTTGTGATATAAAGCCCTCTCTCACGGGCTACTCTGTCTGTATGATACAGATAATGATGCAATTTTCAAACATTCTGTTTTCTATAATGTGTTCTCAGCCACATGGTATTGTTTGAAAGTCTGATTATTTCCGATCCTGCTGCATTAAAGCAGCAAACTAAGAGGAGTGCTGCATAGGCGACAAATTGGACACGGATCAGAGATCTTAGTTTAACATACTTATTAGAGGAACTGTGCTTTTTGACAAATACTCAGAGGCAAAAACTCGTCCTTATCACACAGAAGTTGCTGTCTGTAGGGAAAGGCACGGTGAGAGTAATGCTGACTGGAAAAGCGGTCAGCTGACTCGGTATCTCTCTCAAACAACACTGGGACGTGCTGAGCTCAGGAAGCAGTGGAAGAATGAGCAAAATCATGTCACGGACTAAATCAAGAGACACTTCTGCTTTGCAGAAACTACAGCTGTTGCAACATCCAAAGATTTATTTCAAACACAAAACATGGGCTGTAAATGAGCTATTGGAAGATTATTTTTTCTTTCTTTTTTTCCTTTTGCCACTTGAATGCATGCAGAAGTTATAGTGTTTTAAATGGTTTCCTAAGAAGAAAATGACAGAGACAAGAATAAATACCCTGGGATTTACGCAGCCAGAGCACATTCAGTGGCAGGAAACTTTGCCAGGTTGTTATATGCATTCATGAAATGGTCTCTAACGTCTGACTGGGAAGCACTGCAATATTAAGTGGGATGTACTGAAAGGCAGCCAACATGGCAAGCCTCTTGGGTGCTTCTACGATAATAATTAGCTTTATCAAACTTTAACTAGTGATGTCAAAATATTTTTAGCTTGTAGTCATGAAATGGGCAACAAACATACAAGTTTGCTACTTCATACTAACATATGTTTGGTCTCAAGAGGTTAAGTACTCATCTGTTTCCAAATTGTGTTAAAAATGAAGAACAAATACCTTTTTTTCCTTACCACGCTTTTGAAGCATGTCAGCCTGCACATAAATTATGGCTTTGCAGGACTTGTTATCTCTCTCATATTTCTCACGACATAATGGCTTCAGTGTAGACCTGTGAAGTAAAACAGAGTTTTAAGCATGTATAACAAAACTGAGCCTTCATCCAATGTGGATTTGTTGACAGGAGGAAAAAAAGCTTTAATACACATACAACATTTTGGCTGAAAAGAAGTTCAGACTGCTGCAATACAGACAGCAAAGGGCCTGCAATATTTTTGCTTCCCTGAAACAAACAGAATAAGGACTAGATTTTTAACTCCACTATCAAAAGTCTAATTTCAGACCCAATAAAGACAATTAAAATTTAAATTATTCCATGAAGACAGACAAACCTGAAGCCAAGCACAAACCCCTCGCCTGATACTGATTAAAAGAAAGCCGTACGACTCTTCTGATAGTCCACTACAGACTTCGTGACATTCACAGCATCAGCAGGTACTTTGAATGTGGCTTTTCAGCCTTAGCATCATGAAAACTGATGAATTAAATAAGCTAAGTCTGCCTGTTATCCTATAGCACTTTTTTTTTTTTTCTTCTTTTTCTTAAAGCAGCTAGAAAAGAAAAAAAAAAACCCAAACAACCAAACCCTCAAGCATTTCACTACTGAGCTATAATATATTAAATCATAGATATGAGTCAACAATATCATGCTGCTGGGAAAAAATGGAAAACCATTCTGGGAAAAATAAACACAAGTATCATCTGTAAAACACATGGTGTAATCCTTGCATTTGGCTCGGTGGTGGGAAGCAGGCAGCTCAGCTGTGGGCACCATCATCCCAGGAGGATGTGGAAAGAACGGAAAAAACCTGGAGAACAGGAACAAGGATGATGAGGGGCCTGGGGAAGGCAGCTTATTAGAAAAAGCTGAAGGATTAAGGGCTTCTTGTTCCGAGGAGCAGAGAAGCCGTCATCTTTGCGGCAGTCTTTGGACGTGTGAAGAGCGGTTAGGAAGAAGGGAATAGTTTCCTCCACACCCCCCAGCCCCTTGGACAGCATTAAGCTCACTGAAGAGCATGGAATGCCAGAGACTAGATGGAGGCAAGCATCCCCTGCTGTGACTTTTAGTATACCAGGAATTATAAGTTTGTGCAATACGATTTGGCTACTTTCTGAAAAATTCATCACGAACTTGCTATCTGATGCATTCCTTGTACACATGTAAATGTTTGCTCTGAAGTTGTCTTCCCCCATTGCCAAAGCAACAGAGTGCTCACATTCCCTTCTGGTGTCCACCTGGCCCTCTGTTTCAAGCTGCTCGGCTTTGATCTTCCTCCTTTCTGTTTACTGTTATTAGCTCATTAGTGGTTTTGCCTGTCTTTTTCTTGAGCCTGCTCCTCTGGCTGTTGGGAAGTGTGCAGGGTTCCCTTTGCTGACTCGGAAACACATTGCACTTTTCCACGAGGAGCAGCGAAAGAAACAGGAGTGATCTGGTCGTTTCCACGGAGCAAACAGGTTTCACAAAAGATGTGCTGCAAATTAAACACACAACTCAGTTAAAATAATTTATGACTGACT
Organism: Limnodromus scolopaceus; assembly: GCA_028565335.1. NCBI lineage: Eukaryota > Metazoa > Chordata > Aves > Charadriiformes > Scolopacidae > Limnodromus > Limnodromus scolopaceus. Next base: position 5,935,971 of record JAOXNO010000033.1, read on the forward strand.
GAGCTAACACTGATATATCACCTGCTGTGGAGAAACAAGGGAAATATGTTGAATATGACTGGAAAGTATCTAGAGCTTATTTAAATACAAAGCAGCAAAACGCACAAGTCAAGGTATCCAGGAACAAATAGAGATGTGCACATTTAGTGTCTGTCTGCTAGTTACTACAGCAGAGGCTAAATCTAGAGGGCAAGGAAGAAACAGATGAATGGCATTTTTGGCAAGCACTAAGTTAATCATCCTGCATAGCACATTCAGTGTTTCAGATCTTGCAGATCATCATAAATCTCTTTAGATGCAATAAGTTTGTTCCTCTCAATAGAATGAGAGCCTAATTAAAAAACCTAAGGTGTCAGATAATCCAGGAAAAGGTACAAAACAAAGTGCTATTTATGCTTGGTGCCCTCAATCCAGTGTCTTCTGTGACATCATCATGTCCTGGAAGACATTTCTACAGTTCCTGGGTATTTCAGTTATCTTCCCAATACCAGAAGCTCTTTTACAGGTAAAGGCAAAAAGGTAAAATTACAGAAGAGCTGCTACCATAAACAGAAACACCACAGATGTTTGAGTTAACTGAAAACAAGCCATTCAGAAAGATCCTGACACTCCTACTTCAGCTACCCAGCTGCAGATTTGGGGTATATTCACAGTACAATTAAACCACCCCAAACAGCTAAGTATTTTTTCCCATTATACAGTGTGGCTCATGTAGCTATTGCAGGGACAATTAAGGGGCATTCCCTTTCTCCTCAATCAATTTATAAATCAACAATACTTAAATGTATATGTACAATTTCATCTTCATTTATATTGCAAATATTTGCTGTATTAAGAAGGCTTATTAGAACTCAAATAAAAAAAAATTAAAAAATATTTCTCCCTTTTTCTTTTCAAGTTCAATTTTCATAGTGTAAGCCTTGCCACTTTATATAGCAAAAGAACAAAGCCCGTCAGGTTATGAATCCACAGACTACTTTCGTTGAAAAAATTGCTGTGCCTTCTCTCAAGGAAAGGTCTGTGTTAGACCTGATGGGAAGAGGTCTCAGAATTATGAAGCCAGCGCCTAATGCAAGGAGATAATTCATACAACTAGATACATCCCCCATGGAAAATCAGGACACGTTATCTGTACCTCAGGACTATTAATACATACAATTATTAAATCTCTGTTAAAAATTTAACAATCACTTGGAGACCAATAATATAGCCCAGTAGAATTAAAGGCAGATAGCAAATTCATTTCCTTTCTCCCTATAAGCCCTATTAATGTTGGCATATATTAAATACTTGTTTTAATTTTAAGGCTCTGAACATTTATAAACCATTTTAAATGATACGAAGTACTGAGAATACAAGGTATTGGCTGACAAACCCAGCCCCACAACACCTTACATAGGCTGCAGTTCAACCGGCCGGCTGAGGCTGTCGGTGTAAGCTGACTGCAAAGAGTGAGTGGGTGCAGGAGTCAGCAGGTACCCTCACATCCTGCTGAATCACACCAAAAGTCACCTGGAGGAAACACTCACTCAGGACCAGGTACATCCCAGATGATCCACTTCAGAAATCAACTCTGACAAATTATTTCTTGAGGGGGTTTTTTTGGGTGGTTTGTTTTTGGTTTTTTTTTTTTTTTAATCTGGGGCTGAATATGCAAACCAAGCAAACATGCTTAACCAAGCAACAGCAACCTGCTGATTGGAACAGCGATGTAGGAGAGATCAAACAAAAGGTACTTCAGCAATAGTTTGCACTCGCCCAACAGTGGAAAAGACCCGGAGGCGCAGCCTGATCCGATCCAGTTCAGCTGCGCTGTTTATACTGCCGGGACTGGGGAGCTGCAGGTCAACTACTACCTTTGCTCCACATTCCCTGGTCTTTTAAAGATCAATAACAATGCAAAAAACACCCACCTTTCTGTCTGTTGTAAGCTAAAGGAATTGCTGCCACCTGATCAAGCTTTTCTCTGACTATACTGTGGGTATTTTTTCCCAGAGTAAACAAAGTTTCTCAATATGAATTCCTTGAGAAAGAGACTTTATCAGCCTCCTCCTCCCCCAAATATAATACGCAAGTGTTTCAGGAAATTACTCTCCAAACACCCATTCATAGCAACTGAAAGGATTTTCTTCTTGCATGAAAGCATAGCAGTGCTATTTTTAAAGACCTATTTCTCTAATTTATTTTTTGAAGTAACAATTCTGCATTTAAATGTGACTCTACAAAGTTAAAATGTTTCCAAGCACCATCACTCACTTGAGGCAGTACCATTTCCATCTGAAATCTAGGGGAAACAGGAAAAGGGAGTGGGTAAGGAGAGAAAAAGAAAACTCTTTTTCGGAATTATGTGTTGATAAATCCAAAAATGGAAACATTTTTCAAACAAATTTTCTACATGCGAGTATCCCAGTTTCCCAGCAACTCTGTTAGTGACATAATGTTAATTTTGTGGGAAAATAGCTCTGCTCTACACTCTCTGGACAAGAACATCAGAGCTTTCTTGGAGTCTATTCATAACCCTGCATTTGCATTTGGTAAATTGATTCATTGTTATATTCCTTCCCCTTTAATGCAATGATTAATTATTCTTGTATTCCACAAAGAAATTATTCTTTTAAAATTGCTAATCTTCCACCATTTTCTGTGTCATTAGACCAGAGTTTCAGTCAAAGTTTTCCTGAACTTCCAAAAAGTTGTTTAGGTATTTTCCTCAAATAAAAAGCAGTTTACATAGGCTAAGTTTCTTCTACATGTTTTATAAGATTGGCACTAATTTTAATAGTCTGGCTTTAATAGCTTTTAAATAAAGTATTTCATTATCTAGACCACTACCTAAAACTAAAACAATCTGAGTCATAATATTATTGTATCCATAACAACAGATAAAATTTTTCCTCTGTGTGTTTTCAATTTATATACAAAATATTTGTCAATTCCCAAACTGCATTCACAATTTCTTGAAAGGCAGGCACAGGATCCAAGTTTCTTCTAATTTATGCAGTTGTAATTTTTTTTAATATAATGGAGCTATTCATACCAGAGTGAGAAGGACCACAGTCTGAGCGAGCTGCATTTTAAAAAGAAGTATTCCAACTAAGCTAACATCAAGGTGAGTGTTTCTTTCTAACTTTCTAATAGAAATTCATCCAGGCAAATCCTCCATCACCGCTTCATCAGCCTTTTTGGGAGAAAGACCCCTTCAGCACATTTAGAGCTACCCAGGCAAGCAAAGCAGGCCATCAAGCAAAGATCTGGTTTCTGCCACCACCCAGAATGCAACGATTAATGCTGGTTTTATGATCACATTTCTGGTAAGGAGCACAACACAGCCCAGCCCTGTGTGGTGCTGGGGTATTTAATAAAGCACCACCTCCTAACCCCTCCTTTCCATCCAGGCAACACTCCAATTACTGCCATATACAGCACTGAGCATCCACCTGCAGCGTGAGAAACACCCAGCTCGCGCACGCTTCTGCTCCTCTGCATCCTTTGCTACTTAAAATTCAGGTTTTCCCCAAGTAGCCTGTAAAATTTTTCCCCACTTAACCTTAAATTGCCTTTCTCCCCGCTCACAACTTGATCTGAAACAAAAAAGAAAAAAAAAAAGCTTGGCTTGTCTTGGTGTGTCAGGAAATAAAATCAGCTTTGAAACAACTGCAAAACAGCAAAAGCAGGTTTCAGTGGGACTTCTAATGTGCTGTGAATTATACTCATGCTTCATTAAATTACCTTGCTGAATCGGGTCCTAAATTAAAGTGAGATATACTCTGCAATGTTTATTTGGCTTGGATAATTAAAGAAAGTAACAAAATGAGTTTTTAGAGTTAACATAAATGAAAGTTTTAGTAATTAAATATTTCTTTGGTATGCAGCAAATGTAGAAATAGGCGAACAAAATTCTTCAGTTGCTATCCCCTGCTACAGCAAAAACTGAAGGGGAAATTCTCAAGAACCGACCTTACCTCATCCTGAGCCATTTGGAAATATTTTCTTTCAAGCATTAAATGCCCCTTTGTGTCTCCTTTGTACCCCCTGGTTCTGGGTTCCATTTGAAAACAACTGGGAGCATGAGCTATTTACTTATTTACTTTAAGCTTGGAAAAATGGGAGAGATTTTGAAAGGGCTGGTTTCTTCTTGAGAAAGGGATGAAATTTCATAGTGGCTGTTATTGAAACCAGTTCACATATCCCAGGCCTTTTCCCTCCCTACCCCCATCTCTTCCCTATCCCCATAACTTGCACAATTATGCATCAAATCTGACATAATAAATCAGAATCCCCAAAGATCTAGAGCCCGTTTCTACTCCACCACATGAGGGCAACCCCACCCGAGGCTGTGAAATGGCATTAAGGTAGTGGAGAATGGAACACACTTTGCAGTATTGACTTTATTTTCAATACCAGTTTAATTCAAGACCCTGGAACAGAGTTTCTTTTTGCAGCACTAATAAAATCTGTATTTTTGCCAGCAGCAAACAAAAGCTGGCTGACTCACTGAAAACAGACACCCTTCTTCTGGCTGGTGTCACCCCTTTTCTTCCCAGGGCTGCCAAGAACCACAGGTCACTGCAGGGGAGGGGAACACCCATCGTGGCTGGGCAGCCCCTGCCACAGCCTGGTCCTCCTCAGCCAGCACAACTCTCGCCGTGAGATGGGTGCCACAGGTTCCACCCACTGCTTCAGGCTCTCCAGCTTGTAAACCCAGCACCTACCCGCTGTACATTTAGCTAAAGTGAGTTATTGAGAGCGCTTAGGGATCCCCTCCTACACCCAAAACTGGCTGGGATTAACAAGCCAATGGTCCAGTCTCACTTGACCATGCAGCCACTTTGGCTTGACGAAAGCGCTGGCTCAGCCTCTCCGGCACCGGTGGCTGGGGGGAATGCTGTTCCTGAATCCACCTGAATTAGCTTCTGGCTGAAAAACAGCAAGGAGAAAGACTCCCCTGCTCCCGTTTTATTTGCTTTTTATCCTCAAGAGCATAATGAAGCACACTTGTGCTCTGCCTCTCTCAGTTTAGGGTCCCACCAGAACGATTATTAGCTCAGGGATACTAATTCATCTGCCCATGTCCTCAGCTGACGGAAAAAGTGTATTTGAACAGAAATGAGTGAATGGGGAAAAAAAAAAACAGTAAAATTTTGACATTTTCAAGGGTTTTGTTTTGATATATAGTTTAAGCTTCTAATAAAACTTTCTGTAAGTTTAGATCAAACTGAAAATGTGATAAACTAAGTTCTGTGCTTTGCTGGAATGACGAAAGTCGATGGACCACACTCATTTTTACTGAAGGACACTTTGACTCAGTTGGTTCAGTAGCTTTCCTATACCGGGTTCTTTTTAATGTTTCTTTGTTGTCACCTATATTTATCATCCACTGATATATATATTTCTGCAATCCATCTTTTCACAATGGCACCTTGCATATCATTTCTTGTGAGACACCAGTGTGGATCCCCATAAAGGCTGGTTTTACACAGCAGCCGCTGGTCTCCCACAGGACACAAAGAGGAATCATAAACCATTCAAAGGAAACCTTGAAACTCTGCAGCAGCAAGTACCAAAACAGAAAAGTACCTGATGATTTGAAAGGCTTCTCTTAAATTTCCTGCAACATGGCATCAGCCATCAGACAACCTGCAAGCTCACCAGCCCCCCAGATGAACCATTACTCACAGCAGTGTACTGTTATGGTCTTCCTACAAGCATCAGAGGCAACGTCAGTAAATAAACTACAGGAACCCAAGAAATACAGGGTTCTTTCAAATTAGTATACCTTGAAGATCAAGGAGAAGAAACATTATCACAGAGGGATTGATGTCTATTGTACCTCACCCTTACAAAAATTCTATTGGAAAAACAGAGTCTTCCAAGCGAAAGTTAAAAGCAAAAAAGAAGACTCAAGGACTGTTTAACCTGGATTGATATCTCTTGTATTCT
>JAOXNO010000033.1:5942010-5994591 GCA_028565335.1 Limnodromus scolopaceus
AGTCTTCCAAGCGAAAGTTAAAAGCAAAAAAGAAGACTCAAGGACTGTTTAACCTGGATTGATATCTCTTGTATTCTGCTGTCAAGTCTCTTATCAGTATCTGGAAACTTCCTAAAATTACTAGAATGACCTAACACCTTCTGCTAAACTTGAACTCTCTTCAGCCTGCGAACAACTCTGAGGGGCTGCTTCTGCCTTGGTTTTTCCCAAGGCCTTGTCCCAAGGAAAATTTACTGAAAACTTGGTCTTTCAATCACACTGAGATCCTTACATCTTGGACAGACTCGCAGGATTATTTTGCTCAGCTGACACACTAATTTCTCTTCTTTTCCCATCTGTAGACAGAGGTGCTCCCCTTTTTTTCCCCCCAATCAAGGAACGCCAATTACCTTCCACATTTAAACCACAGCTTCCTAAAAGGCAATCTATGCTGTGAACAATGGCTGGCAAATGGCAGTCTCAATTACTGTAAAGACTCTTCAATGCTGCTATAAGCAAACACTTCTGCTTTAGAAGCAATCTAAAGGTGACATTGAGAAATTATATCACAGCGCTCTCTGCCCTAAGGGAGGCCCACTGGTCACAAAGACGACCTACGTGGTGCCCTCCTGAGCTCCAGTGAAGCTCATGGATCTCACTGCTGACTGGAGAGCAAAGCCTTCATGCAGAATCGACACCCCAGAGGTGTAGGAAACTTGCACTCCAAGCAAAAGGGCAGCTGGTAGATGAGCTCGTGGTGTAACACTCACTGGCTTCAGTTCCACCACTTTTAGTCCCAGGTGTCCAAAGCCCTTTCCTGGATTAGCCCTTAGTCTGCCAAATTGGCAAGAGAATCCACTCAGGAGTAAATGCACTCAGCTGAGCAGTCCATTCTCAGCTTCAGGAGAAAAATCTGTCTTCAGGTGACATAACCAGGTCTTTCTAATCTTTCTAAATGACAAGCGTCTTTTCTTTTCCTTGAAGCAAACACAACTACTCCATTACACACAGAAAAAGTGCATGATCTGTTACATCAATGGATTTAATCCTCAGCCCTCTGAACCTTCCTCTTTAGGACTTTTCCCTATTAACTGATACTGCACATTTCAGAAAAAAACAAAACAACCTCTTGGCAGAAGTATGCTTTTGTTGCAAATAATGTCAAAAACTTCTGTAAACAAAACATTGCAAAGGACCAGCTGTGGGTCTGATCAGCTAGTTCTTTTTTACCGAGTACTTTATCAGTGTGTCTGCTCAGATCCCTCACAATTGCACCAGCTATTGCCATTCACATTTTAGACAACTGCATGCTGAGAAATTAGTGCAGGAAATGGACTTAACTGAGACCACTAAACTTTTACTTTAATACTAGCCTGGTAGATCATTGTGTTTATTAAAAGTGGCGTAATAGTTTACAGTTGGAGAAAAAAAACAAACAACTGCATATAAAATTTTCTTTTTAAGTTATTTTTGATTGCACAAATACACAGAAAAATATTTATTACCTTTGTTATTTTAACCCTGTCATCACGACAGGCATGGGAAAAAAAATAATGAGGAATCCTAAGCCACTGTATGTATCGGTGACTTGGGACAAGCTGATCATGACTTACTTAAATCAGAGGACTCCCGACAATCGCTGTGCTTGTACAATCCAGTGCTTTTGATTTCTCATCAGCAAATAAAGTGGTTAAACACCCACACCCATACAATTATGGCAAAACAAAGTGCTCTCCTTTTAACCCTCATTTCATCAACACCATTTCCCTAACAGTAGCTCTAACGTTCTGTTGCAAGTGTCTGGGTATTTGGATGCAAGGTGGAGACTGTATCCACTGAATGGTGGAAAAGAGCTGCCCAGCATTTGCCCTTTAGGACTGCTCCATGAGGTACTTTCTTCAGTGCTACAATGTGCGCAATATACTTGAGGTTAATTAATTCACATCAACTCCTACTCCTCTTGGAAAAATACTACGCTGGCCAATAATCCTTAATGTTAGGAGGCTGTAAGAACTTATAAATGGCATTATTTTAAAATGCCTGTTTAGCTTATGCAGCTGTTTGGACACTTTTGTATTTGCTACCTACTTAAGGTATGTGAATTATACCTTAAATCAGATAGAAGTAGCTGGTATGATCAATATACATGCTTTTGTCCCACACCTACTGGTGAAAACGTTCTGTTCTAAGAAAATATGCTGCCTGAGGTCAGGGTCAGAGAACTGTATCCAGGAATCCTGACCGGACTACTCAATATGAGACACTGTGAGCTATAAGAATTAATGCAGGTCACAAATCTGCCAAAACCTTAGTAAACTCCATTTATACGCATTATAAAACCTTTCCACAGTCTTGTGGAAAAAATTACTTTTCCTGCAAAAAACCTATATCTGTAAAATACAAACTTTTTGTGGAACATACTTGCCAGCTACATTAAAGCCCACCAATGATATCACTCTAACCACAAAAGTTACGCTCTTCAAGGTCAATCTCCTAACAAAACTCAAATCAGAACAATAAATCACTCCATCTAAAGAAAAAAGAAAAGTTGTACATTTTGCTTTGAAACCCATTCCCCTAATCTTCCATGTCCATTTCCCTAAACACGCTCTAGTGTGAACGCAGCTTTTTTGCAAGTCATGAGAAAAACAGCACAGTCATCCAGAAAAATGTTCCCCAATGGCTCCCTTGTTGTGTGCAAGAGCATTAATTCTGAGTTATTTCTACTGGAAGCATTTCAACATAACACACCTTAGTGTCACTCTTGCTGGTGTTTTTTGGTTTTGGTTTTGTTTTGGTTTTATAACCACATAACTCTCTGGATCACTATTGTATTGGTCAATCACATGCAGAAAAAAAGAAAGAACCTACCTATTTCTCCAGTGTTGTAGCACACCCAGTAAAAGCGGTACAGTGGAGGGTTAATTAACTCACATCTTCCCCTATTTCCCGTGGAAAATTACTATGCTGGCTAATAAACCTTACAGTTATGAGGCTTTTATGAACTTACAAGCCTTGCAGCATTTTAAAGTGCATGTGTGGTTTGCTCAGCTGTTTGAACACTTCTCACCTTAGTCACCCTTTCTCCCTGTGAACTCACACCCCAGAATAGCTTTGCATCAATGAAAAATAACTGTGTGATTGAATGTGTATGAGATTCAAGCACATTCATTCCTTCCATGACTAATTAAAGGGTTTGGGGATTTTTTTCCTTTTCTATTAATGGAGCTATGTTGCCAGAGGCTGAGCGCTGGAGAGGTTGGTGTTTAACACGCTCTGGATTTATTGTCTGATCTTCAGGTGAACCACTTAAACCCCTCATGATTTAATTTTACCAACTGTAAAACATGACTAGTAATCATCACCTACCTTAAGGTGTCTTCAGACACTCCAGTGAAAATGCCATCTAAAGGCATACGCCAACAGTATTTGCTGAGTCTGTTGTACAGTGCCATCAATTTTGTTCTTCCAGCTTTCCAGAGTTAGGAAAGCAGAGAATGCAGAGCACATGCCTCTTAACACAAACGTGGAGATGCTATGTGAACAACCTCGGTGCTACACTGCCCGGAGAAGCTTGGCTTAATCATCACTTTTCTTCGGGAAATCTGTTTGGGAATACCAATTTTTATATAAAATATTAACAACTAAACAAGAAGCTAAGGATTTTTTCCCATCAGCTATGAGGAATCCACTCAATGCTAAAGGGTAAATAAAAGACATGAGCAAAGGAAATAGGGCACCTAGGTTGATTCTCTCTCAACACCAGGTTTCTGTTGCACAACACAAAATATTCTTAAAAGAGCCTCTTTGAGGAACACCCTATCATTTAAATGTTAAATGGTTTCTAAATTAACATCCATGAAGCGTTTTGCTACCTTATTTTTACCCACTACAAAGATTAAAAGACAAGCAAACTGCATCAAATATTTTTCCAAAACATTGCAAATAAACACTGCACCAATTTCAGTAAGGACCTTGCATAATAGTAAAATAAAAAAGAAGCCTGAATGTCTAAATAAAAAGGGAACTGATCCATATAACAGCTTGCATCATTTATCCTTCTCCAGCTGAAAATATCTGAGAAAACTGGTTGAGATCCTGGTGCCATAAGAACAAGCAAGACCTGTAGGCCTAATCCTGTGATTTTTCAGAATGGAATTTCTCTCCTGAGCTGAAGATGTGATCCCCCTAGACACATAGTTAATAGGTATAAGCTTCCTGGAAAATATGTTTTCATTTCATGAATCGTTTCCTTTACCAGTGTGAATGTGGTACCTGGCACCATGCATTTTTAAAATGCAGGACTAGTTTTAGTACTACAGTACTACAAATAGCTGAGAAAATTTCATCTAAAATGATGCAAAGCAGAAAATGTGAATTTCATTCTCGCTGATACATGGGCATTTCTGAATGCTCAAAAACACACCAATTATCAGCACATTTGGGGACTTAAGCTTGAAAACATCTGGAATGCCAACTGATCAAGTTCAGCTGCATCACTTATCTAGTACTTAATGCACAGAAATACACTGTGCTATGTCTTTTCCCTGGCATTTACTACAGGCAATTTTTTTTTCTTCTTTATTTTTCAAACCAGGATTACAAAAAACAAAAAACCCACCCCAAAACCCAAAGTACCATGCCCCCAGCAGATACTCACCATTATTACTTCTTTCGACAATGAAAATAACAATGAGAAATGCCATTAAAAGAATCTTGAAGTGGCTCTCAAAATCAGGTAGTTTTATACATCAGTCTGTGGAAGACCCTGCAGATTGACATTAGGAGTGTACCTCTGCCCAAGCCTTTCACCTTTAGGAGATGGCTACAATATGGACATTTATATCATGGTGTTTCAGAAACTAGAGAAGCAGTGGGTTGTCAAAGCAGAACATGAGCAGTCATCAGAAGGGCAGAACCAGGCTGATTAGTAATGAAGAGGAAAGCAGATGCCAGAAACATTCTGTACTGTGGCTAAAGCTGGCAGGAAAAGAAAAAAATCAAACTGCTTTCCTTGATTTTAATAAATGAAATAATAATAATATTTTGGATTAATTTCTTCTTTTTGGAAGGAATTAAAAGAGGTGGTTTAAAAAAAAATAGAGGAAGGAATAAAATCTGCCCTTTTTGAGTTGGGAGATGTGCTTTCTTGGTGGACCATGATTTCAAAAAAGGAGAGAAAAAATAGAATTTCTGCTAATAAAATTACTTTTTCTTCAACATGCCACACTTTGAAAAAACATTTTAAGCAATTCTAAGTCATTACAAACCACAGTCACAGGAAGGAAGCGAAGCTCCATTCATGCTTTCCACATCTATACACCAGTGCACAGAAAAATCATATAGCACTCCTCAATATATTTTCCGAATACTTGGCAACAATGCATTAAATCTAACCATGGTTGAATGCTGGCACTTTCTTCCTGTACTCAGAGGTGGAAGACTTATGAAGTGGTGTCTTTCATCTTTTGAAGTTTGCAGAAGACTTTTTTTTTTTCTTTTAAGTACACATATTACAAGGTTTGGAGAGGGTAAAGTCAACAAACTGTGCCCAGCAGCTGCAATACAGAGCAGGGAAACAAGTTCCTGTTGGGGTTGAGTCTACAGCTTCAGATTAGTCACCAGGAAAGCTCAGTCCTAGACAGAGGCGCTTTGTTCTCATCACAGAAAATCTCATTGCACCCTGAGAAGCTAACACTCTCAGAGGCCTCGTCACAGAGGTTTTACAGATTTGTTTATGGTTTTTTTTAAGACTGGGAAATTCACAATGACCTGAAGCGCTATGTGCCAGCTTTCTTCTCTCAGTGTTGAAGTGTGCTGTCTCTAAATGCTCAGAAGTGGTCCAGGCAGCCATTATTTACAGAAGCATATGACACAACTTTATGTACAATGCGCATCAGACAAGAGTTTGTGTTGATAATGATCCCTAGAAAAGCCATTTGTATGCATAGAAAATTGACTGACTCCCCACAGTATGGGTTATCCTGAGCATTTACTGGTCTACATCTAAAATCAGTTTCTTCCCCTGATAGAAATATATCAAAGCAAAAGTTAGCAAGACTTCAAAACATAGTTGACTCTAGTGAGTTGAAAGAAACAGAGAGCAGGTTGCTTGCTGTGTCACAAGGCCCTGTTTGCAGATGTTAAACTCTAAAAGACACAAAGATTGCACCTTGCAGGCAACACCACCACTCAGCTACACAATCAGGCTTTCACCAGGCTGCTGAGAATTAGTAAATTAAACAAGTGTCGTAACAGCAAATCGAGACAGCGAGTGGCAACATCTCTGGTGCAGCCTGATACTTCAGGTACTTATCCCAAAGCAGAGAGAAACTGCAGTCAGGCTTTCACAGCCAAGAGAAATAGTCCTTAGGGCAGTATCTGTCTTCTAATGTATCCTCAAGATGTCTTGTTGCTCTTGTGCCTCTGTATCTACATTTCTTTGGCCTGGTGAAGAGCAAGTCAGCACAAAATAGAAGGGTGTCCCTCAAGGATGGAAGGGTCTTTATTTATACGCCACAAAATTCATACCTTTCAGAGATGGACACTAGGGTTAAAGTTCACGTTCCTCCTCAAGCAGATCCGTGTCGGGTGACGAGCTGGTATTGCTGTCCCCAGCCCTGCAGTCAGTCTCTGCCCTTTCTGCTTTAAGCTGCTGTATTTTGCATTAACTGTTTTTCCATTAGTGTAAAAGCTTCTCAGATCAGCTTAACAACAGTACAGTGGGTGAAAATCATCCCTTTTGCTGGAAGAAAAAATACACATTCAAGTTAATTAAGGACACAGAACAGAAAATTTGTATCAGACTATTTGGAAACAGCCACCGTGAGAACAGTTTAATTTACTGCTTCTCAAATGTGAGTAAGATTGGAGGCTCTGACTTGAAAAACCAGTATACGTATTCTTCATGCTACACAAGCACGGCTGAATTTGCTTTATCTGACGTTTACAGAAACACAAGGATAACAACATTCTCTCCTCCACACAGAAAGACTTCATCCTCATACCAATCTGACTCTGTGTTCTCAACCCTGCAAATCTCTAATCCATGACTGGGACTCTTTCCTGATCGACCAGTTAACTTGAGTAAACTTCCTACCTTGGAAGGTAAGGCCATCAGGACAGTCCAATCTTAAACACAAAATGTCTCTTCTCCAGCTTCTTTCCTCATTTGAAGTCCAACCTGGACACCAGATGAAGGCTGAACTTTCAGAGCCAGGAAGAAGCAATTAAAGGATGTGTATCCAGCACAGGAATACTTCCACGGGAAAAAAAGGAAGGCTCTGTAGCAATCCCTCACCTCTAAGACAGAGGAGGTATGCCTTGCCCAGTAATAAAAGTTTAACAACAGTTATCTTATGTGCTGCCAGACTGATCCCCACATTGATCATCTTCTGGACTGAAATTCATGATGCACAACACCGACCTCCAATGTGTAGGCCGCAATCATACCTGGAAACAACAGCTGGCTATTAGGATTTTATAAAGGTTGTCTAACAGTGCAATGTATAGCATGCACACTTTTCAGGGAGGCAGAGAAGCTCTGGAAACCGGAAGTCCCTTCTGACACTAGATGGGATCAATTTATATCATTATGGGCCTCACGAGTTGTGTGCATGCCCTGTGAGAGATCTAAAGGCAGATTTCAATGGCTGCCACAGACTGTCTTCTCTGTATCAGCAGGACACTAAAGCAGAGTCAGGTGTGCCCAGAAGAGCATCGCTGCAAGATCAGAGGATGCCAGTGAACGTGCTGCTCCTATGGAGTCCAAGCAGAAGGGCCTGCCAGGGACAGACAGCATGTGGGAAGCAATGCCTGCAGCAAAGGGGCTTCAAACCAGAGCACCTTGGCTGTGCTGCAGCAGGGTAATTTGGTACTTTCCCACATGGTCAGCCAGCTCTCCTGGCCAGCAGGAGGGAGATGTAGCAGAAACATCATTCTTTTAAAGGATTACTCCTGGCTCTGGAGAGGTCTGTAATTTTTGGCAGACTTCTGACAGGCTGTGCAAAGGGAAAAGGAACGTCTTTGCTCCCTCTCCCACATTGTAGCCACACAAGGTCCAGTCATAACGTACCTCTTAATAAAGAAGCACAGATGTGCCCTGTAGGCACTTAAAGAGCAAAAGAAAAAAAAAAAAAGAAACAAAATGTTCCTGTGTGTTTCATAAATCGGTATATAAGCATAATGCAACCTACTATCCTAGATATAAAATGAAATATCTTTAAAAGTATTGAATCCTTTGTGAATTTTCTCAGTGGATCGGCATGAAGCTATTTAGCCCAGATGTTTCTATAATGCTGATGCATTAGGAGATGCACGGCATTGCGGCCAAGTGTTAACATAGTGAACTATAATGTAAAACATGTAAAGATACTGGCTTCCAAAGTTATTAGAAGTTTTCACTCTAACCACTCTGCTTCTTTATGCAGCTATATTTTCTTTACAATACCCACTCATATTTTAACGCACATGGAAGAACAACAAAAAATGTCCCCTCTCCCCCATCAAAACCTAATTCTGTATGTTCTCTGGAAGCACACAGGGGCCAACTTAAAGATTGACATGGAGCCTTTCAGAAATGGAAATCTCATCTCTGAACCGCAATGAACAGCAAATCTCATACTACAGACAAATGCAAGGCCAACAAGGCACAGCTGGGTACCACATGAGCAGGTCAAGAAGTGATGGTGAGATTTTTGATGACAATTTGGTGTCCAAAAGACAGAGTGTCTCACTCCATGGTTCTTGTTTGCATCTGTAATGGATTTAGGGATTTGCAGAGGCAGTTTTAAAGATATCTAAGCAGGTGCAATGACTATGTTGGAATGGCCTAAGCAAGGGAAGAAGCCACAATCAGAAAATGAAGTAGCACAAAAAAGGTAACAGCATGTGCATAGAAGGATGCAAGATAAAGAGTGCAAAGAAAAAAAATAGCAATCTACAGAAGAACAATGCAATGGAATATCTTGCACTATGAGCCCATTTGAAAAAATTTCTGTTGCTATAATTAATTATTCAGAAGAGCTGAAAATATTTCAGAGCTCATTTCTGCATGATTTACCTGCCATGATGTGAGCTGAGAATTTTGTGATTTTTCAAGACCTTGTTAGCTCAGAAAGGCAAAACACAATCCTAAATGAATGAAAATGAACTCCTGCTGCAGCTTTGAACTTGCAGTCTCAACTCCGTTTTTGTGTGGGTACTTGCTAGAGTACACCTCACGCTTAGACAGAAAAGTACTATTGAGGCGTGGAATAACTTCCATTGTGGTTCAAGTGGGTTTTGATCCAATTTTTTTCTTTAAACAAAAAGTGCTGATACTTCAGTTAGCTCTGGAGTTTCTCATGCTTAAGACAAACAAATGTTACTTGACTTTAGGCTGTATAGAGCGTACTGGTGCAATCTAAAATGGAATATCACACTGACTGCTAATGTGCTGATTATCCTCTATAGTGAAGTAGGCCGTGGAGGGTTTGTTTCACTTCTACAAGATAAATGTTTGGTAATCAAATTTCCTGTATGCCACTTGCCAACTATTCTGCCTTCCCATGGCTACACAACAATTTGTCATTAGATTGTATTTCCCAGCATAACCACTTCAATTCACCCTTCTGGCTGTTACTTTTATTTAAAAATATTATGGAACTTTTAATTAGATAAGACACCTGTATTTCAGAAAAAGAGTTTGTAAAGCCATAGCAGGTGGCAAAATTTGTCCTCCTATGTTACAGAGCTTAATCCCAAACCTTGCATTATTCACAGATAATTTAAACCATTCTGGTCTTTTCAAGTTGGATACAGTCCTTGATAGCTGTTGGACAAAAGCTGATGACATCTGTAACCGCTAGATAGCTCTCTTCTCTTTAACAACCAGAGAATTATAATGCATTTATGAAAAAAGTGAAACATCCAGCATGTACTAGATTGTTCTACATTGTTTCTAAATTACAGCTCTACAATTTAAAAGTTAGTTCTTGTATCATCCATTTAATCTTTCTCTATGTGCCAGCTCCAAGGTTAAACAAAGTAACAATCATGTAACATTACTCTAAATCACAATAATTTGAAAAAGGAAAACATATGGGGTATTGAAAAAAGAGGCGTAGTCTTAAGCCATCTCAAACTATGAAAATATTGTAAAATAGCCATTACTGTCATGCTTATTTGTGAATCCAAAACTCCCAGACAATTAATGACCTGGATATTGTAACAAATATTTCTCTTCTAAAATGGTTTTTGAAAGCTGTGACAAAAAATCCAGAATGAGAAAGTACTAAGAATCAAAATGCACATTTGTCTTGGATTTACTCATTTGCTTCTTTATCATTTCTTCTCCTTAATAGAGAAGTCCCTAAATGAGTGGTTTAGAAACAGAGAAGCTGCATAGGAAAGAATGCCAAAAATCACGGCCAGAGACAGACTTCTGTTGAGAACTCAATATTAATGTGCAGAAATCACTGGATAACTACTCCACCTGCAAAAGCTACCTAATCTTAGTTCTGAAAATTCTGCCCATGTTACTTTGATGTGAGTAGTTCCTGTTCTTGCCATTTAACTGAAATGTGTTTGAGGAATGAGATTGACTCAATTCCTGCAATTTAACTGCTGATAACAAAGGCCATTATCCAGCAGCACCTGAACATTTCATGTGGAAATTCCATGCATCTTCATTGGTAAACAAAAGCATTTTTTTTCTCCATTTCAAATACAACCCCAAATAGTGAAATAATAGCTTAAAAATTGCAATTATTACTCAGAGATTCTGCAAATGCTGGTGTCTCAATTCTCTTTTTCCATGGAACCACTAACTAGACCATTGTCTTTTTCCATCCAAATAATAGAGAGTAAGGACCTCATCAGAAACGATCGCTCGTATTATCCAGTTTCTACACTTCATTTTGCAGAATTACTCCTTTCCTGTGTAATTTTCACTGATGTTTAGCTAGCTCCCAAATGGCTCACAGAGTCCACTTTGCTTAACTAGCTTCAGTTTCTTCCAGAATCCAATTGTTCCAGCAAAATCATTTTCCTGATATATAGCCTAAACTTCTCTTTTTTTGTGTTTATACGTGAAATATGAGGCCAGAAGAAATACCGCATTTGTAAGTACGTATAGTGGCAGACAGAGACACAGCAAAATGCCTGCAGAGGAGAAACAACAGCTCCAACAGCTGAGCTGAGAGAAACTAATTCACTAATATTTCAAGAATGTGTCACCCAAAGCATTGGAAAAAAAAAAAAAAAATCATCACAACAAATATACTCTGCTATTACTCTGTCCATTCTCAGTACCAAGAACTTTTTTCACAAAACTCTCTTGTAAGAAAAGTAACAAAACTTAGTGTGACTCAAAAATACTTACATATGAGGCCAACATTATCTGTAGGCTTTAAAGCTCCTCTTTTATTGATCACCAAGCCTATAGATTGTCTGGTCCATAAACTACTATATTTCTTTTCACTAGTTAAATATAGCAGATCTCTGGGTTTGGTGCAGTATTTCTTGAAATAAAATTTATCTTGATTTTACTTAGTTTTAAGAGCAGGAATTTACTGCTCAGTTGGAAACTTTGTTCTAGGATACTTCTTGCTTTGTTCTCTAAAATCAAAAAGAAAGGATAGCAGTGACTTCTGTATGAAAAAAAGACTCCCCAGTGCACATGCATGAGAATGCCACTTATCACTGTAAAAAAAAAAAAAACCAGTGCCATGACAGGAACAATTGCAGGCCCCCAGTTTCTGTGTATGTGTTGTGGTTTAGGTATAGTTGGTCCTGTCTCAAGTGGGGTTAGCTCTGGTCTAATTTTAGTGATTCTCTGGTACTTCTTTAACAACACCCACCTTATTTGCAAAACAGGGAACTGCAACACAGGCTATCTAGAGAGATGAAGATCTCTCTAGTGCCCGTCAGATGTTGCTGAGGATATCTTCCCACAAACTTCTCATCTGTTTTTGTCACCCTCAGGACTTACAAAATAGCATTTCCCTATTCAGTAAAGCAATGCTAGCATCCATTATGAGCATTTACACTACCATTAGCCATTTTTGAAAGACTTCAAGATCAATTTTTGATGGATTAGCTGCAATATTAGATCAGATGCAGAACGTTTAAAGTTTAGAAGTATTACTCCACTGTGGTCTTGCAATACATTGTAACAATACACTGTTGCAATAATTTCTCCCAGATTCTATTAGGCATGTGGGTAATAAAATATTTCTAATTAGAAGTGGGAATTCATGTCAGAGCCACTGTATCCAGCCAGCTTGCTTTCTCCCAGACATACCAGCAGAGAAGGTTGATTTGATATAGTAGCCTCTTCTCATTACAAATCCATGCTTGTCATACAGGTTTCTTACTGCAACGGACGAACTTGGACAACAATGCAGCCAAACATTAAATTATGATTTTTCATATTTGGCATGTCTTCATTTCCTCTTCCTTGCCCCTGCCCCCTCAGGGATTCTGCAGATCCAGTAGGAGATTGCTCACCTGTAATATAAAACCCAGGGCCTCCATCTATGAAATCTATCTATCAATTGCTCTTCCATGACAGCTCTGAGGGCGGTTGCTTACATTACACCCCCACCACTAATTTCTTTTTCATATCATTACTCTGTCCTAGCTACTGTGTCACTTCTTTTCCTGCCTTTCCAAGATGCCTTTCTTGCCTCCTGCTCCCTCTTTCCCGAAAAGCACATAAGATGTACCAAGCACAAGCTGTCACCCTTGCTCAGTATTTGATCCTGTCCCTTCCCGATTCAAATCCACCTGCCAGACGCTCCTCTCCTACCACGCACAAACCATCCCACTTGAAAACCCGACACGGCTCTTTCCCCCACTATTTATACCAACCATCTAGCTTCACACTGGCCTGTCCCTCCCAATCCATCACCCAGCATCACCCTGTCCATCTGTTCATCACATTCTCATATGACCACTCCATGTCTTTCCCCTCACAGAGCTCAAGCAAGACAAGTATCTTTTAAAGACTCATCTCCATTCTATGCCAACCAATGACCAAAATAGGTCTGTAAAGGGTATCTCATTTTCCTTCGCCCAGGATAACCCTCTCTTTCTGCCCTCTGACTAGAAACACCTCAGAGCCAGCAATAGAATATGGACGATTCCTCAGACCCTCACTGAGGGCAAGTGTGCTACTGCACTGGGCAGAATCAGTCAAATAGGCAAATTCATTTCCCCTTCACACGTTAAGTGTGTTCTCAAGATCTAAATGCATACTTCAGAATTTGACCCAGCAAAATACCGCCTTTTCATAGCATTCCTTCTGTTTTAATGGGTTTTTCAAGGGCACCACATCCTCCATGCACTCATAACCTCTACAGAAAAACAGTGAATGTGACCACATCACATCTGCTGAGACCTGCCAGTACCTTTTTTAAAGTCTGTGTCAAACGTAAGGAATTAAATTTGAGACCCATCCTATGTGATACTTTTGTTTCTAAAGTAGAGTGCAAACCACGAATTAGGACGGCACATCAGCTACAACTTAGTTCGATTCTCTGGTTTACTCTTGCTGAAGGAGGAAGATCAGAGCAGACAAAAATTTTATTAACCTCATCTGACTGTGGCCTTCAGTGAAAAACGGGTACGTTAAAAAAACCCCAACCAACCACCAAACCCAAACACGAAAGAAAGCAGCAATCTGAATGTAGTAAAATTCTGGTCCCACAGTAAATTAAGGGACAGAAGTCTAGGATGCTTCAAGATGTGTAACTGCTGTTCACATGGAAGCCGTTCAATTAGATACCACCCTCCTGGCAGGAAAGCACTGAAGCCCCATACACTTTGCAGCTTTTCAATATAGCAAGTAGGCATACAGGCACTAAAAGGATCCACAAGACAAAGGGAAAACTTCAAAACAGACACAAACCATGCTTGTTTGCTGTTTTACATTCAAGAAATGTCAATATTGTACTCCTTAGATAGGAGTAGTCTCTAGTACCTTCTAAAGAAAAAATTGCAAAAGCCAACAAATTGTTCTGAATTACATCATCAAGGCCTTCTTTAAAGTTGACAATGGCCTAGACAGTGCAACATTTTGCTTTGTTTGCTAAGTCTGGTCTCGCTAACTATATGAATCTGTGCCTAAAGCAAATGAGAAATTTCCTGTCTGTTTATAAAGCATAAGAGGGAGGACCCAGGGAATAAATTGGTAGTCACTGTATAACAAATATCCCTTTTTCGTCCTCAGTATGCTGACACGTCTTTATATACACCCCCTTCTCTTTGAGGAAGACCAAAACCATGCCCTGAGGACCCAGGGGGAGAGTAAATATAAAGCCAGAGAAAAGGGGTAGATAACGGGAATACTTTCTTCTATAACATTTTTACCGTATCATTTACGAGGCCTTTTTAAACTAATTAGATGAGTTTGACTGGAGTAACAAAATATTAACTAGACTAATGGTAAGTTCTTGGTTCAATTCCTGTGATATGTTGCCTTTTGCTCGTAACAAGATTTTGAGTGTAGTAACACGACACAGGAATGCTACAGCTATCTCTTAAGAAAACAAGTAAGTTAAAAAGCAACATATTTCTTCACAGTTAAATATTTGAAAAGTTTCTTTCTAATATGTCTCCTTTTTTCATTCAACATTTTCTGGCAATCAAATCCCAGTGCCTCACACCACTAAAAGTTTTACAACATTTCTAGGACAGCTGTGGTTGACGCACAAATTTCTCATTGTATCATATAGTAGGTGCAAGAAAGCTCATTTGGCATAATTTGTCACCTGAGAACGTGAAAATAGGTCACATTAATAAAAGAAAGTGTGAGATCCTTACCCATGCTCTGTCAGCCAGCGGCTCATATGAAAGTCCTATAAACACAACGTGAGTACATCTAGACAGAGAACCATGGGCAGTGGGACTGCAGCTATCAATTATTTAAGGAAAGTCTGCCTGGAGACAGCCATGCCAAGCACCTGAATCCACTTTAATGGTGGAAGTGGACACATATGCTTGGGGGACTTCAAATCCTTTATGAGTAACACTCACTTATGATATATGAACAGAGAGCAAACTTTAAGGACGACTGCAGTAAGTGTGTGGTGTTTGGGGGAGGGCGCAGTTCAATCGCCTTCGCTCAGCCGGGCTGCCTTGTGGCTGCTATCGTTTAGCAACACGCAGGACCTACACTTCAGTCTGTTGCTGCACAGATGAAAAGTCAGGACTTTCAAGTGATCTGGCATAAATTAACATTTCCATATCACAGCTGGTTGCTTTAATAGTATTCACATTAAAAGGCCTAATGAAAAATTAAGTGAATAATGTTGCATGCTGGAAAAAGTACTCCTTTTGACAAACTGATTAACTAGAAAGCCTCCACCAGCACTTCTTGGACGCATTCCCAGGAAAATCTCTTGTGTTCCTGCTATTCCTCATCCTAGATAAATAAATGAATACAAAGCATTACTCAAATATGGAGAAAGTTGTTTTCAACAACTGATAGGAAGCAGTTTGATAACAGTGTACTTGGTGTTAAAAATACACATCTCAGCATTTACAGAGAACACACTATTTCTCATGCTGTATTTGCTCTCAGCTTAACAGAACACTTCAAAGCCCCCTATTCATTTGTGAAAAGCAGCAGAATATATAATACTGCAGAAAAATTTACCCCTAAAATATTTTTTCCTCTACCAATATTCCTTCACAACAACTTGTGAAGTTTATGGAAAATAATTTAATTTTCAGTAAACATAGTTTGAAAATACCAAAATCAATTCACATCTCTGTGTTTTCCTAGGATATAAAACCTTTGAGATTGTTTTCATGAAGATATTATAGTTGTTACCCAGAAGCACAAACGGTGCTGATATTTGCTCCAAAAGGCAATCTACATCAGTCACAGCAAAAGGAAACATCACACATACACCAACAAATTGTAATTACCAAAACTTGCAAGCAAAAGCTGCAGACAATGGCAATAGGGGGAAAAAAGTGAGACACAGAAAAGAATTTAACATAAAATGAAAAAGGAAAGACCAGAGAGAAGAAGAAGAAAGAAAAGTGAACACTTAGAAGAAAAGAGAGCTCTGGCAATTTACAAGCAGAACACCTGACAGGAGAAAAGCAGAAAATTTGGCAGCAGAACGTGAAAGAAAAGCTGCAGTGGGACTGAGACTGGGAGGCAGAGAGAGAAGGAGAGGGAGAGATGAGTTGTGTTGTCTGGCCACAACACAAAACCCTTCCCAGCCACATGTGTTGTCATGGCTAGCGGGCAATGCAGATAAATACAACTCCTGAAGATTTCCTCAGGCAATGCAATTTGTGGGGTGAAAGCATCTGCAGCTCTTCTAGGAGAACCTAAATTAAGTTAGAATATGAGGTTTTAATTATGATTATGTCCCTATTTTTAGAGCTGTAAGAATGGTCTAGATCTGTATGATGGTCCTGTTCTTATTATGGTACAATTATTGTTGTGCTTTCACCACTTCATGTTCTGTTCCATCACTGGCATGGCTGGAGTAGCCAGATGCAGACCCTTTGCTCTGCCTTTACCTCGTCCAGCATCCTGTCATTTAAGTTGCCTGCTTACATAAAATGAACTAGTGGGTACTTTGTCATGCTAAAATGCACAACTTCAAAATCAGTATTCAATGGGTTCTCAAAAGTGGAAACTGCAAAAGGTGGAGAAAGCCATGATTTGGGTTCCTTTACTAAAGAATTTAAAACGTTCCAACTCTGAAGATGTACGTAAGAGAGACCAAGATAAGTTGCCAGGGATTAATGTGTGGGATTCTGGTACTAGTTAGCTTTGTATGGTCCTCCATAGGAATGCTGAGATATCTAAGGTGTGAAGAGCTACAGGTAGTCAGTCTTTCCCTAAACACAGATGCCAGGTTTGCTTCTACTGTTATCTCTCATTCTTCTTGCTGGTGTTTCTGTTTTGTTGCTGGCATTGTGCTCAGAGCAACCTCATCTTGAAATGCACTTTTCCTGCAAAGTTTTATGGGCTATCTTGAGAGTGTTTCTGATGACCATTCTTCTCAGCTTGTATTGGACAATTATGCCAGGTGTTGCACAGGTGCCTTTGCAGGATTTTATTCCTAAAAGCATTTTTTCCTCCTGTGTAGTTCAGTAGCCCTCCATTCTGTGGTCTTAGGATGCTGTTTCTTTTTGCTGCAGCACTATGGTGAAAATTACATCTCCTTCTGCATTTAGTTTGCTGAAGCTCACACAAACATAAATGCATTACGAGCGGAACATTCCTGTAACTCCACGAGAAAGAATTGTTTTCTTCCTGGCTCCTCTTCAGCACTCAATGGTTAACAGGACCAAGCTGCCTCTTCTGATCACCAGAGATATTAACAGAGCCCTTGGCCATGTATCACAAGAACTTCTGCCCAATCTGATTGAAGAAACTTACTGTCTTTTGCAAGGGAGAGGGGAAGAAACATTATGGTAAAGTCTTATTTGGCTCTTTTCAGTAGAGCTAACAAGCTGTTGCAGGATGAGTGACTGTAGGCTGAATAAGTTGGCAAAAAAAGAACAGTGCTCTCCAAGCTTGACTCTGCAGCCAAGTCCAATGGGTAGTATAAGATACTGTATAGCCTCTAGTCAGAATAAAATCCATAAAATGAAAAAAAAAAAACAAAAACCCCAAAACAAAAACCCACAGCATGCAGTCATCAAATCTATTCATACATTCAGAACTGGCTGCATAATCAAAGGAAAATTACTTCATTGGGCTCACTGCCCAATAACAAGCTGGAAAGCGTGATACTTCTATTTCTTGGATTTAATTGTAGGCAATCAGGATGACATCTCTAACCCCACAAAGCTCATGTTTCTTGAACAGTTTATGATGACCTTTTTGTTTACCACAATCCTGGAAATGTAACAACGCAAAGGAAATCCATAAAACAAACAATGCTGCCATCATGTAGAAACTGCACATTTAAGAAGGAAGAATCTTCCTGATTTGAAATACAGTCAACATTTCTGTATTTGCAAAATTATTTTCCAGTCCACAGTGTCAGTACTAGTTCAACATGCATCTGTGTTTTAACGTACACATCCTTTCATCTTATGACTATTATTTAACTTTTGTTAAATTAGAGTGTTTTAGGCCAAAGTTTGACTTGCTGGCTGAAGCAATACCTTCAAGCAAGTGCACTCCCTATGAATGCTTATTGCCTTCCTCCATACTCTGCTCACTCTTGGAAGAAAGCAGGCACACAGGCGGAGAGAAGGTGCCAAGCAGTTTCCCCAGTCAGGGGAAGAACATCCCAGCACTCCCAGGAGATACTTGTCTGCCTTGTTTTTAAAAATCTCGAAAGGAAGAGACTCCACAGTCATCTTGAACAGCTGTCTGTTTCAGGAGATCAGCTCTGCCTGACATCAAAATGTCTTTTTCCCGAAAAATACTTCTTCTCTGTCCCTAGGGGACAAGCAGAATCAGTCAGCTCCATCCTTCTTACATCCAGCTTTAACAAAAGAGAAAAGCTGGATGAGGTCTTCTATGCTCTCTAAAACAAATCAAAATCCTCCAGTTTTTCTAAACCCCATATTGCCCTGACACTCTCCTCTGAGCTCTAATTTCTCCACCTTAAATGTGCTTATACACTATATTCCCAATAAGCGTCTAGCACTACTGAGCACAGTTACAGATGCATTTTAACAAATCACACATCTACTAACATAACCCAGAATAAAAATGACTTTTTTTTTTTCTGTAACAGCATCACTTGGTTTTTTGACTAAAAACTCCTTTCCATCCTTCTCTACAGCATTATTGCCTGTTTATGCGGTTCCTTTTTCACACTTGCACATTACATTTCTCCTTCCCCATTGTCATAATTAGTATTTGTGCATTGCATTTTATGCATTTACTTATGACCATTTCACCAATTTATCTATCCACCATCCTCACTCTCACAGTCTGAGTCATTTCAAACCCCTCCCCATCTGGATTTGCTCCATAAATGTTTTACACCAAGGCCTTTCCACTGGTTGTGCTCCAAGTTGTTAATGAACTAGATTTTAAAAACAACCTTATGTCCCCACCTGAACTACCATTCCAGTTGACATTGACATTACAGTTACACAGTCTTGTTGCCTTTGCATATTCCACTAGACCTTAGTAAAAGTTTTAGACGCCAAAGTATGCACATCTAGTACAGGCAGATAGGTGATGTGCTGAGCAACACCGTGTGTAGTACTTTGACGTGCAGAGAATAAGTGAAGACCTAAATATGACCAGAGCGATGGATAGATGCCCAAAGCTGGACTTTCTAAATGGGAACAGAAAGCAGGCAATTCTTTGATGACTACAGTTCCCCAGGTGCTCCTTTTTCTTTCCTCTCAACAGCACTGCCTTTATTTGTCTCAAGGCTCCCAAAACTGTACCAGGACTGACTCAGTTCTTGCAGACAGTCATTAAGTTCTAACAGAGGCTGCTTCAGCTAATCTTTCAAGCATTACATATTTCATCAAACTCCTGATGTATGCCTAAATTAGCTCCTTATTCTTAAAGCTCTTTTTCAGTATTTAGTGGCACTCTTAATTATTGGTTGTCAAAAGAAGGTTAAGGATTTTATTTATTTGCATGGCGCCAGATGAGATCAAATGTATTAAAATGAATGTTCACAACGTGTGACTGTTCTTAAAATTTGATGCTGGGACCAAAACAAAACTGATAAACAAAAAAATTCTTGTTATTATCTCTTAATGAGAACCACTGATTATTTTTTACATTTCATTTGACAGTCTTCATCTTAATTAATTCCATGTGGCAAAGTTAAATAATTCTGGTTGATGAAGATCATTCTGACTCCAAAATATACTTATTAAATGAAATTAAAGCATGGTGCTAATCAGGTGAATGAGCATGTGTTACTAACCAAACACACAAACCCTAACAATGAGATAATGACAGGTACGGTGACAGATACGAAGCATTGCTATTTAAAGCCAGTAAAAGGCTTTGAGCTTCCTAAAGGGAAAAAAGCAATGTAAATGTAACTCTCTACAATCTTCAAAAGGAACATCCTTTGCTTTTTAAATCGTATTTGTTTTGTATCTCAAAAATAAGGCAACATCTGTATTGCAAACTGACTAAAGATGATGAAAGTAGTAAACTGGGAGGATGTACAAAAGTCAGGCAAGACTCATCGAGCTAAAATCATGGGTCACTGTTACATACTGCAAGGACAGCTTTCCATTAATGACCACTCATGTTTCCAAAGTTTTGGTACATTCATCCAGCAAGTTATTTTCAAAACAAATAAAGAAGTCTGGATTCAATACTGTTTTCTAACTGACTTTCACTAAATCAGGATGTATTTGTTAGACCTTGAGTGCAGGTAACCCTATTTATGTGTATGTACGAGACTAACACCACCCAGGTAAGCAGAGCCAGCAAAGCTTGCATTTTGATGTGATGGAAATTTCTGAATTAGCTTCAAAAGCTTTGTTTTGCTCAGTGACAAGCAAGATGATTAACACCAGAACTATTTGCTTTCATTTGCATAGAACACATGGTTCTCTGGCTGAAAATATTTATAATTCTTCCTGGCAAACCTCTGAGACAAGAAAGGGCTGAAGACCTGGCAATCCAAATCTGTATCATTTCAGGATGGAGGCTGACATAGTAACTTTGCTCTTAACTGAGCAAAAAAAGATTTCTGGGCACAGCACAGACATCTTTTGTGGATCTGATGAGACGGGAAGTTTTCTGTACTTGCCTGTCCTGGGTGCCTAGGAGCGTAGCCCACTGGCTGGGGCGGTTACGCAGCCTATAGGTAGTCGCTGACAGTTTACTCTCTCCCAGTTATTTCGGAAAACACATTTTTCAGAGTGGCACAGGTATGTTCAAGAACTCTCACAGCTTAAATTAATTTCTCGCATAACTTTTCAAAGGTAAGACATGAGCACGAGTAAAGCACCATATGCTCTGAAATACTGTAGATTAAACACCTGAATATATTATTTACTACTTTCACATACCAATTACTCATGAGTTCTCTGGGGAGAAGAAGAAAAGTGAGCTTATGTTTCAGAGAAATTTAAGTCCGATGTTTCTCTAAATATACAAGGGGAAGCTCACCCAAATATTTTGCTCCCTCAAGTACCCCACTCCCTGCAATTTCTTACTTTGCATGGGTTGTCCAAGGATGTAATTAAACCCAGATCTTATCTTCCAAGAACAAACGCAGCATATATGTTAGTAAATAAGGTAGTAGGGGAGCTAGAACAGTTGTTTGCATCATACTATTGTCAGCATCCTTCAGGCTTTATTACTGGCCTTTTGAGGTACACACTGAACTGCAGCATAATAAAGTATATTAACTGGTATTAATCTCTTCCTACTCCGAAGAGATGGGAGTCTAAAACAAGTGATATACAAGAAGATAGAAGATGGATGCAGACTATTTTATTATTTAAATTTGCATTCAGCTTGGCAGTCTCATTTGCAGAATAATTTGCACCTGTATTTTGCACCAGTTTGAGCCTGCATTTTAGGGTCTGCACTTGAAATTCAGAGAGAAGGTGTAAAAAGAGGCACATCTAACTTTATTTTTCAGATAGTTCAGATACTTGGGCAATTGTGCTTATATGTCCATGAGCAGTTCTGCACAGGAATAAATCATGTCATTCTGTAAGTGCATTTCTATTTGTAGAAGTCACTTGGATGGAAAAGTATAGCTCTAATTATGTTTTTTTCTTACCATAATATGGCACATAACATAAAAGGGATATATTAAAACATGAGTATAACTTTCAATTAATTGTTCCAGCTTACCTATCTGTTTACAATTAACATTGTAACACCTGACATTTTTCAGCCTGGACTTACTTTATACAGGTAAGGACTGAAAAACTGAGAGTTTAAATATATCACTTTTGGTGTAGGACCCTGATTTGATTGAAATTATAATGGAGTTTTTATTACTATTGTCTCATTGCTTTTCAAAAATGGAATTTTCACATCCAGATCTTAGAAAGATTATCTATTTTCATCTAACAGTGGTGCCGGTGAATTCTTCACTGTGGTGTACATTTCAGGAGTTCACAGAGTTCACATCCATCCCATTTATCATTCAACAATGAGCATGAGTCATTCTGCCATTGAATGAATTAACATTGAATACAATTAAGTACATTTTGAACGTAGAGACAACATATTTTAAGAACAATTTTCCCCTGAATTTTAATCTGTAAATACATTTGACTTTTGTGGCTGGTTTAACACAAATCATGAGACCCGGTGTTATATGTGACCTCCTCCCACCCCCTACTCCTGCCAGGTTGTAAATGCAACAACTGACATTGTAACATTCAAGTTAAAAGGAGGGCACAGAGATGCAACATATCATCTTGGTACTTAGGGTAATATGCACTTTGCAAGAACTGCATGTTCTTATGCCCAGCATTGATTTACTCCGCCACAGTGCTAAGTTGCTCAATAAATACAGTGTTTCACCAACATTCGTTGGAGATGTATTATTGGGGCAGATCCTTTTCCCTCAGCAACGCCTGAGAACAACTAAATATAGATGCTTAAAATAAAACATAGTCATGAATTGCAAGTGTAACACAGACCTCCATTATAGTCAGTGAGAGTTTTGGGGACTCAAGTATGCAGGATACTTCACATAGAATCATAAAATCATAGAATGGTTTGGGTTGGAAGGGACCTTAAAGATCATCTAGTTCCAACCCCCCTGCCATATTAACGGTCACAGACAAGAATCATTACTAATTAGCAACTTGCCAAAATAAACAGGGAACAAGGACTTTGTAGTGTTAAAACAAGAAGAAACCTTACACAAAATGCAAGCCAAACTTTCCTGGGTTTTGAAAGTCCAGCTGACCAATAATCCTTACACCCATTCTGATCCCCTCTTTCTTGCATGACTCTTTCTCAAGCTTCCAGGTAAATGAGTCTTTTATCCTTTTTCTTTTCAGAGAGAAAGAAAGAAAGAGAGAGAGAGAACAGCTGTAAATCAGATGTACAAAGCTCTGGACAGCCTTGGCATGGTGGAGTATCCCTAAGCTCTTGTTCTCCTCTGCCAGTTCTACTGTCCAATAAAAGAGGGCAGTTTAAGCAACCTGCCAGAAGGACTTTTGTTCAACAGTAGGATTAACCTTCATTTTACAAGGTCCCTAGAAGCAACCTTTTGCATTGCTTTTTTTTCCCAATAACACCTCTTCCATATTCACCTCTGCTTTGTATTCTGAGGAGCAGATGACCCATGCTTATCAAAAATGGATGCAGTCACGCAACCTTCACTACCTCTGTGGGCACAGCAGGCTCTTACTGGCCTGAAACACCTAGAGTCCTGTTCTCCACAACCCAATGCCTGCTCTCAGATGTACATCATTATGCTTAAAGCTTTTGTTTTAATGGAAAGTTAAACCTCTCCCTTTCAATCTTTCATTCTGGGGAATAAAAAGAGGTTGAAATTGAAAATTCTTAACTCACTGGTATGTTAAACTAAAGCCTTCTCCAACGCTCTACTTCCACCCTTTCACACCACTTTTCACATCATTCCTCTTCACACAAGCCCATCCTTCTCTTGACTTTGCTTACTCCAGGGAATCTTTCAGAAGAGGGAATCAGTGACAAGACATTGGAATCCACATCCCTTTCTCTTAGGAGCAGAGAAACAAAGACGATCTGAAGCTATGGCTAAACACGTAAAGACACAAAAACCTCCTGTGCAGCTGTCACCAGTGGGTCAGCTCTGGCAGTATAGTTTGGGTGATCTGTTATGCCAAGAATCCTCTTTTATACCTTTTTAGGCCATTATAAAACTGCCTAAGGTGCAGGATACCAGCAAAAGACACAGAGTAGCTTTCACATGCAAATGTAAGAATAGGAGAAGCTAGAACTGGAGGCAAAGAGTCAGACAGAAATATAAATGCCAAATCCCGGCAAATGCAGCCAAAAGCAGTATGTGCCTGGCTCTGTGCACCCAAACTGAAGCTTTCTTGGCTCAAGAGCTAACTTGTCCTGGAGAGAGAACGCGAAACCACTTTTATGTCAGAAAAAAACACCTATTTGCAACCCTGCTATCTTGCAAAGAAGAAAATGTTGTGGTACTGAAGATGGATCATACGAAAGATGGGCAACAGCCCACAGACAACCTACGGTCTTTATCATAACATACTGCTCTTTGCCAAGTTGAGGAGGAAACATGCCAGCAAAAATAGTTCTTCCTCCCAAGATGAGACCAATTACATTCATTTTGTTCAAGGCCAACAGCTTCTGGTTTCCCCCAAGTTCTGATCTGGGGGGGGGTGTGTGGGGTCACTGCCTCTTACAGACGCTTTCCTCAAAGTCTGTTCCTCCAAACTTCAGACTGAAACAGCCCTGTGGCATGTAACTCAAGGTCTGCCCCTGTGAGACCTTCAGCATGCATCAATCAATCAATTTGGTCTGATGCTTTTGTCCCGTTGAGTAAACCCTATAAATCTGTGAACCTTGTTTCTAGCAGTTTGCATCTCCTTGTATCATCAGTACCATTGCAAAATTCAGTATATATCCTCAGTTTAAAGACCATTTGTTTATACACATCCTACAGTATTTCTATGCAAGATTAGGCATAAATAATCTTTCCTCAAAACTAGAGCTACACTAAATACAACAATGTTTAGAACATATATATGAAGCAAGCATTCCTTAAGATTACTGTGGTATAGCACATGGCCCAATCAGAAATGCCTGGAGTGCTATATTAATTTTAATTTGTAAAATGGGGTTTTTTTCTGACATACTTTTCTGGATATCTCAGTCACCCAAACAAGCTAGCTAAAGAACTGACTTGAAAAAACTTTTGATCTGAACATATACAACATGGATTACATTATACCTTTTTCTAGTTCACAATATGCAACAGCTGATGTAAATCAACAAAGCTTTCTTGCTTTCAGTGCAGTGGAGCCAATCCACAGTACACAAGGATTTAACTGTATTCTTCTGCCTAAAAAACAGAATTTAACTCAAGCTGTCTAAATATACTTTTGACTCATACGTAAAATAAAGAAAAAGAAATTAGACAGATTTATTTTATGAGACTATTCAATGAGAGATGCTGTTTCCTTTTTTCCCACAAGCGCACATTTGTACAGCACTGACAACCCCTCAAGTGCCACCCCCTTAGTATATTCTCTCTCTCAAAGAAGTTGCATGGAATAACCTCATCCTACTTGCACAGCATTCCTATCTCTCTTCAGTTTGCTCCTCTTCCTTAAATATTTCCTTTTGATGTCTCAGGACACAGAAGAATAGAAGCTTAGAAAAGGGGTCTGCCACTTGCAACCATTAGAAGAAACTTAGAAAGGGGGGAAAAAAAATACTACCATGCAGCAAAAAGCTTCTATGTAGTTTAGTACAAGCAGCAAAATAGGTACTTACCAGTTCTTGGTGTCCTTGTTTCACACCCTCAGCTGCACGCAGGTGTGCACATATCCCAGTTCCAAGTTGTACAGAGGCCTCGTTCTTGTGTGCATAGCTGTCCTGAGATCCTGTAACAAAAATGTCTTGCTGATAACTAAACTGCTGGTTTGCTTTCTGCAAAACATTTCTAACTGCTGGCTTTCCCCATTCGCATGATTGCGAGAAGAGCTAGACTGCTGAGGCTTGGAGAGGACAAGCTCTTTCTTTGCCATACTGAAATATAGAGTATACGTGCATTTGGTATGGCTTTATACAAACTTTACTTTGGAATAATGTGGTGCTTCTGTCATTTTGTGAACACATGCGTTAATCCTGGAAACAGAAATGTGATTAAAAAAAAAAGTCTGTCTTTGGTTGCAATCTTGATACAGGAGTTTGAGAGTCCCAAGTCTGTCTTGAATACCTGGTAATGTTGTCTGTGCACTACCAGGAAGATGACCAGATGCACAAATCTGTTTCTCTTTCTGGCATAGGTCAGCAATATCTTTGAGAGAAAAAATTCAAAGTAAAATATTGAGATTAGTGGAAGAAAAGAAATGCCTCAAGAAACAACACAGAACTATACTTACACAAATTCATCATCATAAAAAAATTATCTGTGGAGTCCACTTAGTTTAATTTCCTCATTACCCAGTGGAAGACCGAATCTGGCAACAGCGAAAGAGTTAAGCTCAGAGCTACTCATAGTAAAGAAGGAAATCTGCTATCATCATCAAACATATGCATTATATACATGAGGTGACTGATGCCAGTGGCCAGACTGGCACACACATATGGATAAAACAGTACATCTGTATAATTTATAGTTTTTCACATAGTGTATTTCCTTTTCTGTTAAAATATTGGGAGTAGAACACTTAATTGAAAATAAATAATACAAATCAAGGTAACAGCAGTCATAAAATTTTATCCAGTTTGTAGGAACAGAAAGTAACACTAGTGGAGAACCATTAAAAAAAAAAAAAAAAAAATCGCTTAAAACTTGACAGTATCATATCATA
This sequence comes from Limnodromus scolopaceus, assembly GCA_028565335.1. Classification (NCBI taxonomy): domain Eukaryota; kingdom Metazoa; phylum Chordata; class Aves; order Charadriiformes; family Scolopacidae; genus Limnodromus; species Limnodromus scolopaceus. The sequence continues at coordinate 5,968,420 of JAOXNO010000033.1, forward strand.
TATCCAAGAGATAGTTACTGATGCTTTCTTTAGAGAAGCATGTAACAAAATGAACATGCAAAGCCACATTCACTTTTCTTGTTTAACTGTAATTAGACTACCATACTTGGGTTCAAAAGACTAAGGTATGCTATTATAATCTGTATCTGCCAGCTACAGATTTTTGCTTTAGAAGATAAACAATACATTGAAAAGTTATTAGCATACAAACTAAATTTCTTTTAGAAACAACTGATTCTTCAGGTGCTGTGTTTTCAAACTTATATATAGATACACATACACACAGAAAGAGTCAAAACCAGGTCTGCACTCCTGATATTTACTCTGAATACAAACAATGGGAAATACGAGACACACAATGGTGCCATTTTTAATTTCGCCATTGAATCATGAATTTAAAAAAAAAAAAGTATATTATTTAACATCAGTGGAGTTTCCCTAGTTTAAAACAACTGGAATTGAGATCAGAGTCAATACAGAATTTATTGCAGAAAATGGAGAAGACTTGAGAAAAGAAAACAAACCTTAAGACCTGATTTTCTCTTGACAACATTGCCAGATCAGACAGTCTCATCAATCCTACAACACAGCCTGACGTGTTAATTAACAGTTATGAGAATAAGAAGTATTAATTTACTGTCCCTGCACTTTCTCTTGAAACCAGCCAAATTTTATCTATAATTTCCCCTAGTAACTGCCTTTTATTCTTAATGAGGGTTTGCTTTACCTATGTGCTCTTGGAAAAAGCTCAAAGCAAATTATCAAAGAAAGCAATCTGAAAAATAAAAAAAATATACTTCTATTTCACTGTCCACATAGTCATCTGAAGACTGAATCTTGAGTTGTAATTGAAGGGGAAAAAAATCACAAGATCTGGTCCCAAAGATTTTGAAAAATAATTTGCCTTAACAAACGCTGCCTCAAGATTTGCATACATACAGTTGTCCCTGACCTCAGGTCAACACAGTATGCAAGTCTGCTACTGTTCTCTTCTCCCAAGTCATCAAAATTTTAATTCCTCCAAAGACAAAGACTTTTTTCTTAAAAAAGAAGTTAGTAAGTTATTTCAATGACATTTATGAACTACCAGCAAACATAGACTTAACTGACCTGCTGAATCACACCAATGCTTAGTTCGAAGTAAAGAAACACTACCTTATTTCCGTTATCATTCAGAAGGTGAGATTTACAAAACATTATGCTGATGGCTTATCAGGGCTGCTTTTCACTGAATACAATATGTATTTTTAGCTAGCTTCAAATCACTGTAAACGAAAGAGAAAACAATGGCTAACTACCGAAGCAAAAAAGATATTTTTCAATTTGAAGAATAAACTTCTATCTCATGACTAGTGTAGATGTGGAGTTTTGGGAGGTATCTTGAGAAACATAGATTGTGCAGATCATTTTAATTCAGAGATTCTGTTTTCTGTTATATTTTCAGTAAATTACCCCATCTTCCCACTACATATACATTAATCAGACACACACTTTCTTAATTATTGTAGGGAGTGGCATTATAAATCTCTCCTTTTCCCAAGATCTACAACCTCATAAAATTAGAATAATGTGCATCATCTCTCTTGCGTAGCTTCTGGCATGTTGTTTTCACCCTCCTTCCAGCATAATTGAATACTCTGTGGGATATTTGTAGTAATAGTCATCAGTCTCTCTAATGAAAGAAGCCTGGAAAAATATGGCAGTTTAATTATCAGATGCTGTTTCATAAAAATAAATCCTAATGTTTTCCAAATACCTATGATTTTCTTAATATCACTAGATTTGGCTAATGCTGATGAAAGTATTTGTATATTGGGCAACCAGTACTGAAGCTAAAACTACTTGCTGAAAATAGGTGTAATTTACAGTTAATTTTATGAAATTTCTCTATCACCAAATACGTTAAAGAGAAAACTCACTATTTCCCATCAGACCACTGTCACTCATCTCTCAGAAGAGGGAAGATGGAAGGTCTTTAGACCTTGATGATTGCCCATCTGAGTGAAAGTACTTTAGGGCAATGCCCCTGCCTGGTGACTGAGGTGGGCATAGGAGTTAACTGACCCGAATAACGGACAGTATGCAGCAGGACTGCTCTCACGTGAGTTATCCATGCCCCTTCTGTTCTTGGGGATGTCCAGAAATAATTGGTTGAGCAAGTAGGCAAGCATAAGGACTTCAGGATCATAATTCAGATGGCCATTGCCTGAATTTGCTTTAGAAGTTAAGTGTTGGGAGCAGCTGTGCACCCACCTTCAAATAACCAGAACTAAAGGAAGAAAGTCATGCTATGGGCCCAGTCATAGAAGTCCCATTTTGCCAAGGTCTGATATCTTCTTCGCAGCCTAAAAGGGAATAAGCTGCAGAAGAAATCAGCAGGAAGGTGCTTTGTTTGTCACCGTTCAAATCACAAGCTACTGGAAGTGACATCAGGTAAAACTGGCACATTTTGGCAGCCAAAGGCCAGTCCTCAGCACTAACACGCCCCAGCTAATGGACCAAACTTACAGCCAGCACCAAGGCTCAACAACAGGACATGGGCTGACAGACCTTGAGCTTTGAGGAAGAGATCCAGGCTCCTACCACCAATACTCACTTTCAGGGTCACGCAGTTTGGTTCATAATGTCATATGTTAGGACACGGACGTGCACAGAGACCCTAAAGCAAATAACCTTTGTAGCTCTGCCTAAGCTAAAAAAAAAATAAAAAAAAAAAAAAAAAAAAAAAAATCAGGCTACACTAGTGCCACTCCCTCAACACTGGAACAGTATTTTAGAAGCACACAGAATAACGGCTACACCATTAAATCGATATGAGCAGGTGCTTGAAAAACAGCTGTTTTTAAAGGAATTTGGTAACATGCAGGACCACTCAATGGGTCTTTATCAAACTCCTAGATATGCTCCTACCAGACTCTCTGCAAAAAAATAAGATATATTTAATATAATCTTTTATTACAAATGCATTGGACACAGTTCTTTTGTGCACTTATATTTCCCAGTGCTACTGCTACTCTCATCCCAGCTTTAGAATATTGCATATTTTAACACAATAATGATCCTAACTGCAGTGCAAAAGACATGCAAATGGAGTCTTACTTGTCAACAAATGCTAACAGAAGCCCATGGAGGCCCATCTGGAGTTTTCAGGGATTTATTGGCTTCTTTTCATATCCCCGACCTGTTGGGGTTTTTTTATTATTTTTTGTTTATTTTTAATCTACAGCAAATTTCTCATTCTTACAGGTATCAGTCACCAAGCAGACTTTACCCACAGTTGAAAAGCTTCAGTTTAATGTTTTCTTTCTTTCCATTGCCCTTTTCACAATTTTGCAATTCTATTCTTCTTTATGAACTTCAACAATTCTTGAGCACTGATTTATTCACCTCCTTTGCTAACCCATTTAGTTAGCCTTATACCACATTTGAAGGCCAAACTGTTCTCTGTTTCATGCAATTCCAGTTCTAGAATAAAAATACACAGCAGTAAATAATGCCTAATAAACCTACAACTGTAAATCTATAGGCACATATACTCCTAATGCTAGGCAGTATTTAATTACACAAGCAACCCTACTGATTCAAGTCATATTTAACATGGATAAGAGTCTATTCCTCAAGTACAAAATTTAGAAGTCTGAAAGTTAACTTGCTTTCCTATTTTAATTTCTGATTAACAAGCATTTTATTGACTTGCTTGTTGCTTTACCATAATAATTCCAGATGCATTGTGTTTAAGTTCTATCTGAGAGCTATTATCAGCTTAGTTTAGGTTTCTACTTGAGTACACACTACTACTTTTATAGACTTGCTCCTATTAGAGAAACTATAGAAAAAATGGTATTTACCAAATGTGGTAGTAAGCAGTAGAGAGAAATCTTGGCATTAAGACAAGCACCGTGTAATATAAATTTGATTGCAATTGACTGGAGATGTTGCCACATCAGAACTACTCTAGATTCTGCAGAGTAATTTATCTTAAACTAAAGAAAAAAAGGAAAAAAAAAAAGCACTCTCTTTGCACAGTAACTGACTTCCATAAGGTCAGTTATAATGAAAATGCTCACTGGGACAGTAAGGCACCAAAATACACACACTCTGAAATTTCTAAAACCCAGATCCAAGCCATGCTTTAGAAATACGTTGTTAGTAAAACTGTTTCTTTGAATAACTCAGCTTTGATTTCCACCAAAAGTCTTATTATTTTAGAAGCATTCCCTTCTCATTCCTACTTTCACTGTAGCTACTCATCATAGTCATTATCCAGTAAATACACAAATCACTGTGACTCAGTAGAGGTGCAGTAGAAATTAAGGTAAAAAGAAACCCATTCTTCCAAGCTTCTCCATAACAAATATGGTATTCAATAAAATGATTCCACTGCCCAACCCGGAATTTTATGCTCCCTCTGAGCATGACATATTTTGCACCTATGAAGTCAATCAAATGCCAATGTTATTTTTTCTTTTATTACCCAGGCCTGGTAGAGCAGTTTTAGTAAAAATAATTTATACCAACTGTTTCCGGTTAATGGAAATTCAAAGTCTTCAGACAGTGTTTTTTATTTCTGGTGCTTGAATTCTCAGAGAAATAGTGAAGTATAATTGATACCATATGCTTTTTATTGTTTTCCACATGAAAGAATCATGATTTTCAGTGGATCATCGAATTATGCTGTGGCATTGCGCCAAATCGTCAAACAGCAAGGTCACACGTGATGAAGGTACAGCTTCAAAATAGGGATAGTATGTATCATATCTTTGAATTGAAGGTTTATTTCAGTTTGTCTGAGTAAACCCAGCCAAGAAATTTTCTGGGGTTTTCCACAGTCTACAAAGCATCTCCTTGTAAATTACTGGAACAAGTCCAAGAAAATGTGCAAATATTCATCACCAAACAACAGGATTACAAAATACTATCATTTCAAAGAGTACATTACACTAGAGTCAAGCCAGTTGCTTCAACCACTTCAGAAATAACTACCAAATATGAAAATAACTGCACCTACTGTATTTCAGGAATATCTCTCTCATAGAAAAATAGTCTCCTTCTCCCACAGTTGTGCCTGCTGAAGCATTATGTTCACTACTTGTTTTGAGTATTAGTTTATCTGCTTTACACATCCGTTTCACAAAATCACAACTAAAGGAATATTTTTAGAAAATCTTGCAAATTGTTAAGCTTTGGTAAAAAAAAAAATCAACTTTTCACTTTGTGTGCAAGTCTACATATCAGATTCAGTAACTGAATCTTTTTATCATTCTTTAACTCATTTTGCGATGCTACTTCACACCTCCACTTCTGCCGTATCATTTCAAGTTGAAAACTTGCTGGAAGGAGAACATCACCTTCACATGTCTTACACAATGGAGTAATTCGGAACGCATCCAAGAACTGCAATTCCAGCACCAAGTGACAAGTCAAAAACTCTACAGTTTGCGACTAGTTACAAAGTCATCACAGTGCTTCTAGTTTGGACAGGGCTTTAATACAGGGGAGACATCTTTCATTCTCAGAAAATTTGCTCTTCATGTCAGACAAAAGAAGAACACAGAGAATGACCAGACACCAGGAATGTTTCTCGAGTTATAAAGTCTGAACTACTTACACAGGTACTGCATGTGCATTTCTCATCGTCACAGCAACTTTTCTTTTTAATCTGATATATAAAGCCGTTTTTGAAATAATGTACGTAGCATCAAGAGAATTCATCTGAGGATGATGAATTAAAGCTTTCATTTAACAGTTCATGATGCAAATATTACCAACAAAAGTGCAATTGGCATATTTTATCCAATGCTAGGTTTTTTGAAGAGAAACAGGAAACAAGGCAGATTTTATCTTTCAGTCCTTCTCAGGCAGGAAATTTAATTTTTTGCCTTCTGGAAGAGTTCAGTTGTAAAGACTTTTGAAGGAACACAATGGCAGTACGACCTAAATTGATGGGTTTAAAGAGAGGAAACACGAAATTTATGGCAGGGACTATGTTATAATCCAGTATCTTGGCCTTTGTTAGAGACAGAACAAACATTGCCCTGGGGTTTGAATGACTCTGTGAATGATCTTCTTAGAATCTTTGTCACCATGGCTCTCCTGGGTCACAGATGAATTTATGAAAAAACCTAAGCAGGCAAACAAGACTGAGGAAGAGCCTCGTTAGTCCTTTCTGCACACAAAAAACATAATGGCAGTCTTGCTATTTTAAAGTTCTCCCTACTTTTGGCTTCTGTTCATTTTGGTCTCTTGTTCATAAATAGATATAGTAAAAAATTCATTTACATCAGATCAATACCAAAACTCTTAATGCCAGGTTCCCCTATGGCTTGTTAAGCCCTTCATCTGCGGCTTAGACCAGAAGCAGAAAGCACAAATAACGTGATGAAAAGACAACAACAAAAAAATATTCTAGCTGATGCTCATCCCACAAGATTTTTGGATTTGATTGATTGACCTTGAAAATTGGGCCAAATTATGATCAATGACCAGTTGCACCCCCATTGGGATAACATCAGATGTTTGCCCAGGCTGGCAATCCTCACTAGAATGGTGTGAACTATTTTCAGTCCACCTTGAACCAACCCTATCACACCCTGGGTACCACCGTTTGAAGTGTTCTGCACACATGGGCACAGGATATCTGCACAGCTGCGAATCTGGCAGCCCTTCTTCTTCCCTACCTAAAGACCCATTCTGCAGCTATTTCACTTCTAACGGGAAACGTGGGAGGGAAGGCCATGAGGTTAATTTCCGAAAAAATTTAAGGGATGTTCTGGCATTTGCTAGCAGAACAGAGGTAGCTACTGAACAGAAAAAGGTCTCCAACATTTTCCATAACAAAATGAGAACTTACACACGCTAGAAACATTACCTTTTCCTTTCACAGGATGTTCAAGACAGGAACAACGATAGTTCCTTTTTTCTTGAGGGAGCAGAATAATATCCAAGGATATTCTTTCTGATTAGATAATCAGAGATGTATCCATTTCTCATTTTCACAGAGCAGTATCTGTTACAAGACAAGATGGCAAAATACCTATTTTTTAATAGTAGGCATCTATGAAGTGCAAATCAAATGTTTATCTATCAAATATGTACATGTGCAAATACCTATCAGTGCAAACACCTGCCTACTAAGTAAGTTTTTACACTCAGAGGTCATTTTATATTTGCCTCTGTTTTCTGGAATTGGTTATGAGTACAGGATTACCCTTGCAGCTATCTTATTTTTCTTTTTCTTCTATACTTTTTTTTTTTTAAATTACACATTCCTAAGTCTGCCTAAGGGAATTCGGATGTTCTCAAAGAAAGGGAATGCTTAGGTCTGTCTCAGCACGGGGAAATAAGATGTGTTTTTGCTGGATATTGCTACAGGGCAAAGAAAAGGATTGGGAAGGAATCTGTAGCATTAAAACCCATGTAAGTCCAACTCCCTGTTGTGAATTCAGCAGCAGTTTACAACCAGTTTTGATCTGTGCGTCTTGCCCTCATTTTCGAAAATAATTTGCATGTATGTTAAACATATACCAACTTCAACCTCTAAAAATATTAAAACCTCTCTCAAATGAGTTTCTGTGTAAATACTGTTGGATAAACAATACTCAAAAAAAGTCAAGACACTATAACAAATAATAGGAAAAGATGTCTACAGCCATGAAATGCTTTTGCCAGGGGCAAATAATTTAATAATCTTGCTGTTTTACTGTAGCACATCTTATGCAAAATGATTGTCTTTAATATTTATTTAGACATATGCAATGAGATATGAAGCTTCGGTTTCTGTAAAATTCCCTAGAGGAAGCTTGTAGATCCAACGCATCAGGGTTTTCTTTTGATGCTGCGTTCTGTAATACTCTTTATATGTGTTTCCCAGGTCTACATATATAAGATTAGAAGCAAAACCGATCAATTCTCCAGCAGAAATTTTGCCATGTGACTTCAGAGGTGGGAAGGCATTCCTTAGTGTATTGTCACTCCACATTTCCTGCCTCCTTTAAAATTTTATTTGGAAGGAGGCACTAGCAGTAATGATATGTGACAATGAAGCATCACTTTCAGAGCACATTCCACCCCTTCAGGTGTATTCTGGGGATTTACTATGACCACCTATGCTAAATGGACTTTCAAGCCACAGTTATACTCTTTATTTCTGTATACTGGGATATATATCCCTTCTCACTAATATCCCACAGAGTATAATCCCACTTGCAACACAGAACCCATCTGGAAATGCTTCCAATTGCACTGAGTTTCAATTTCTTCATTGAATATATTCAGCAAAATGACCAAAATTAATGGGAAGAAGCATAAACTTCTAAACATAAACAAATAAAGCACAAGACAGTTGTTCTTAGATCTGTGTGGCTGTTTCCCAACTAAGTAGTTGAATTAACATTTTTAATGAACACCTAAGGACTCTCTGACTTTTCATTTACTCCAAAGTAACTGCTTAAGAGTGGAAACCACTCCATCAATTCTGTGAAGGGCAATGCAGTTTCACCTTGTTACTGCTCCACAACTATTGTGGTCAACTATTTTCTTTGCATTGCTTTGCAGCCTGTAACAACTCCAGACTTCATGGCCAAGAGCATGAATGCAATTATCCATCTCCCTTTTTACTTCACGCTCTCCTGTGAGAATATTCTGAGCCATCTGTTGTCAGCACCGGTAGGTCTGCAGTCCCTGTAAGCATGTAAATTATTTCAGGGTCAAAGAATACAAAAATCTCTTTTCCCAAATGTTGGTCACTATGTTGCCTTGCAAGTCACATCTGTCACAACAATCCCATCCCAAATATGCTCTGTGCCCACAAGTCATCATGAGAGCCATGAGTTACATGGTTCCAAGACATTAGGTTTTTTAATTTAACTTTTTTTTTTTAAGGGCTCTCACAGTGGATCAATATAAATAATAAGTGAATGTTCTTTCATTTTTAAAAGGTGTGTGTTTCCTTGCTGAACTCTGCTTTAGTACTTAATTCACTTCAATGCAATTAAGCACAAGGAAGAAACAGCCCTTGTGAGCATGAAGGAATGATTCCCAGAGACTGCCACCACTGCTAACAGACAGAGCTGTCACCAAAGCAAGTAAGATTTAAATCCCAGCTGGGACCTCAGGGACTACCCTGAGTAAGCCATCCAGGAGACAGATGATGAACTAGTTCTCCACTTCCCAGCTTAGCCATGCTATGGTGAAGACAATCCTGACAGCTTTTGCATTAAGCAGCTCCAGACTTCAGTCAGATGGAACAGGCTTAGTAAACCTAAGCAAGGACCTGTAGCTGTGGCTAGAGGTGGTCAGCTGTGGATTTTGGATTTTTTTTTTTTTCCTGTTTCCCTGACAGAGGTAATATTTTACTGCCACAACGCCTAATGAAAAAAAGACCTATGTGCCAGCGCATGCCTTGTTCTCTTTTATAAGCAGAGGACCGGTTTGGGACTTGGGAACAATGTCCTCTGACAAAGACCTTGCATCCTTCCCCAAAACTCTGCTTAGCTTAGGGAAACGTAGATTGCATATCAAAAATAAATCAAAATGCCACAGTTCTCTCTGAAATGAGACAGAATTAGAATACCAATGGGAAAGATCAAATTCAGTTTTGGCATCCAGAACCAAATTCTGCAGCATTAGCACATTTTTTGGGCTCTCTTTTGGCTTATTTAGCTGGTAGCACTGACTCTGCAATTACATTTTTCATTACTGAAAAGTAGTAATTATCTCTCCCTCTTTTATTCACATTTGTCACAGCAACTTCCAATCAAGTGCAGAAACTTTTTACAAGATAAATGTAATTGAGCGAGTCTGAAATTCAGCATCACTTCTCCCTCCCTTTCAAGGCAGCAGATAAAGACAAAAAATGTTCCTGGAAGAGTAACTTGATTAATAAAAACATCTGTAGGCCCAATGCTGAAAAAAGCAAAACTCCTCCCCTTATCCATTTCCTAGGAAATATACCAATATAGACTGATAAATATCCCATTTTCCTATACAAAATAATACAAATGAAACAGCTGACATATATACGGTTATATATGTAGGCAGGCTAGAAAAAACCCACATAAGCTAGAAATGTAATATTGTGTTAAAGAGGAACTATCACTGACAAATACTGATGATAGTAGAATAGCTATAGGAGAAATACTTCAATATTGGCACTGTCCAAGAAAATTTGAAAACTCATCTGATTACAGTAATCCCAAAATAGATAAATCAGGAAACCGTATCAGGGATTTCCAGCTAATAGCTTTCCTAAGTAAATTTCAAAAGGTAGCAAAAACTCATGGTGTCAGATTGCACTACCAGAATTCCATAAAATGTACAGAAAGGTCAAATGGGTTTCATAAACCGTGTGTTAAAAGTTATGTTCAAGGAATAATACAGTTAATGCCTGAGGCCTGATCATCTGCATATTCTTCAACTGTCCTATCACAGATTGCCAGAAAAGCATTTCATTGTAATGAACGGCCCTTACAACATCTTGTTGCAGTTCTCAAAAAAAAAAAAAAATCTGCTTGGGACTAACAACATCCAAAAGGCTTGAAATAACTATATAAAGTGCACTGATGTAACAGATAGATATAAATCCTGTTCCTTTCAGCAAAAACCATAAGTGCTTCAAGGATGTCTTCTTCCTCTCCTTTTAATTTCTCCTTTGGAACAGGCACTACTTATGCATATTATGTCCATACTATGTTTTATGCTACAGATAAAACATTGCTAGTGTAATCTTCAGGCAACCAGAATAACTACAATCAACATCATATCTAATACAACATGACCGAAAGGAAACACAAAATGCACTTTCAGTTCTTTTCTGTACTTCACCTGTTCTAGTTAACTTAGGTGGACTTCCACCACCAACATCCTTCATTCATATATTGTATAAATTATACCAATATTTTTCAACTATGCATGATACCTGGTGAAAAGAAGGCTGTGGGGAGACCTTATAACAGCCTTCCAGTACCTGAAGGTGGCTACAGGAGAAATGGGGAGGGACTCTTTATCAGGGAATGTAGCGATAGGATGAGGGGTAATGGTTTTAAACTGAAAGAGCAGAGATTTAGATTAGATATTAGGAAGAAATTCTTTACTGTGAGGGTGGTGAGACACTGGAACAGGTTGCCCAGAGAAGCTGGGGATGCCCCATCCCTGGAGGTGTTCAAGACCAGGCTGAATGGGGCTTTGAGCAACCTTAACTAGTGGGAGGTGTCCCTGCCCATGGCAGGGGGGTTGGAACTTGACAATCTCTAAGGTCCATTCCAACCCAAACCATTCTATGATTCTATGCTGCTTAAGCATACTGTGGAATAAATCATAGCAAAAGATGGGAGAACTGTAATAGAATAAACAAGAGAATACTGAAAGCAAGAATACCCTTAGATATGTAACAAAACAAAAAGCAATTATTTGTTCTCTATGAGATAAGCATCTATGTTCTCAGCATATATTCTACTCTCTGTTTCCCTTTTCTCTCCATTCTTGCTCAGCAATGAAAACTGTCATGCGATACTTTTGGTCAGCACACACCAGCACCTACATTTTCTCAGTGCAGAATTCAGGCATACGTGTTTTCTTAGCAGCTACTGACAGGCTGCCTGTATACTGAGTATTTAATTTCAACTATTCTACGTGCTGTCTACAAAACTATGAATGACGAGATTTTTAAAGAGACTGATTATTATTGTCCAATCTCATTTCCCATTACACCCAGGACAGTCTCCCTGATAGGAACAGAGTCTGGACAACAGAGCACTTTTGAAAATCCCCTCCCTCAGAGACAGGAGGGAAGCCCAAGCCACCATAACCACATTAAGAAGTATCAGAAACATATACACTGTCTCTCACTCAGATCTTTTCAAAATTAATACCCCCACCCAGCAAAAATGATAGACAGACAGACCTCTGCCCCCATGTGGAGATCATCAGAGGAACAACAGTTGCATTTCTAAATAAATCCTTATGCACTCTCCACAAAGAATGCACAAGGCAAAGCAGAGAACAAAAAGAGAAGGCCCAAACACCAATTTGTTCCATATACTTCCAGGAATATATTACCTTTTGTTTTAAAACATTCAAGTCTTCTTTACCTTCTCATTACTTGCTCTAAGTTCACAAGGAAAACAAAACACAATTAATCAATTTCCAGATGAACTCGTAACAATTTGGGTTTATGATAGGAAGACAAACGTTCCTGCTATTGGTTGTCATTCTGCTAATTGTTCCCATTTTGGTTTTTTCTGTCAAAAAGTAGGATTCACAAACAGTGGAAACCACGCCGCAAACAGCACATTATTCCATTATAAATGCAAGGCTTCGTAAGCAGCAATAATGTACAACAGAGCACGGGAGTCACCAGTGTTTGCTGCTGCTGCTATGAAACTGGTTGGAAAATGTTTCTTTCCCCTCTGGCAGGGAGCATGCATGCCGTGAGCTGAACAACCAAGCTTACATTGGGAATTCTGCCCACAGGAAAGGCACATACCACACAAAAGTATAAATAATCCCCCCCTTTTCTGTCAAAAAAACTCATCAGGAAACTTTCTGTCAACCTTTGCACAGAGTGCAATTCCTCACTGCGGGTGAGATTCAGTTGTGTAAACATGGGTGGCCAGTGGCATTTCAGCTGCCTGGGGGCACGTGAAAACGACTTCACAAGGCTGTCAAATGACACAGAACCTTGTGCCCTTCTGGGCAAATGCAGGCCCAAGTGAGTTGCCCTGGGGCATCTTCCAGAGCACAGCAGAGCTCAATGCTTAGGCAATTGAACCCCATGCACAGCACATGTCTCGCCAGTATTCAGAGTCTGCATCTTCAGATTTGTTACAATAAATTCAACTTCTTATTTGTTGGTTGGTTGAATTTCGGTTTTTTCTTATGCAAACACTTTGAAAACAAGAGAGCATAAAGCGTTGTTGAGGCACGGAGAGATGACAAAAGGTATACAAAGATGAAGGTGGAAAATAAACAGAGGAAGAAAATGGACTGAAGTGTAGAGTTCTGAGATATCCAGGCAGGGATCCTGAGGCAGGAAATCCTGTCTGCAAGGTTGTCTCTTGTAGGCATCCGCTCCTGCGACTGTCATTCGCATTTGCATTTACTTTCTATCTCACCTCACAGACTGGAACAGCATCCGAGTGCTGCACAGTGGTAACAGGTGGTGATAATCCCATGGATTTCCTTGAAGATATTATGGGAAATGAAGTTTTCACTGCCTGGCCCACACTACTAATATAAGAACGTGAGCAAGAGTACAGGGGACAGCTGGGAGGTGAGGATCTGCTTCTCATTATGGGGGGGGAATATTGTACACTTTGCATGAAGGGTCCAGTACCAGAAATCACCCTATGCCAATGTCAGCATCTCCCTCTGCATTTTAATCTTACTGACTCCTTGGCCACTTAACTCCAGCTGATGTGTTTAAGGACAGCTGATGGGTGAAAAGCTCTACTCTCCGAACACATACTCTGCACATGGCAACACTTAGCTGTTTTGGAGACACTCGGCTCTTCCTGCACTTGAAAAAAGAAAGTGATCCCAGTGAACATAAATTTATTTCTTTGTTCGTCTGGAGGATGGAGAATAACACTGATGCCTTGAAGATATCAAAAGACTTATTTCCTGAGAAATATTTTCTGAGTTACTTCAGAGTGATTTTCTAAGAGATCACCACAGCTGACAGTCAAAATAAATCAAATTACAAACTATATTGTACAAAGGTCCTCAGTTAAACTGCCAATTACACCTGAGAAACAGGTATACTGTATATACGCCATAAATTGCTAGAACTATTCAATATTAAGCAATGGCAGAATATTACAGTCTTCACTCACCGTTTCTGTCCATACACGTATGGTGTGCACCAGGACTAGATACTAGGGTACAGGCCAAGGCAGTAAGAATCCCAGTCCACCCATTACCCAGACTGGGCAGCCTCTCTGGGCTGCCTGCCAGAGCTGCTTTGCATTGGAAGCTCCACTAAGCTCAGAAACACAGACAGAGCCATAAATACAGAAGCGAAGCGCACTTAAAAACCTCCCAGCATAAGTCACGGGTTTTACACTCATTTTGCAGGGGTATAAAATGGGTACATCCAGCACAGGCAAGCAACAAATCAGTCATTCCATGCTGCATATGCACTCAAACAACAGGACTTATCTTGCAGACAACGTAACCTCATTTTATTTCCAGGAGCAGGCAATGTTTTGTCCCTCCTCCAAAGAAATCACAGAGGAATTCATGTTGCAGAAAGTACTGCAATGCAAACGCCCAAAGCTACAACACCCTGAGCAACCTTCAAACCTGGAAACCATATAGTTGAGACCGCACAGCCCTTTCCCAAATTAAGACGACCTTAAAAGTGAGTTTGCTAACTCAGGCCAAGAGCTAGGCTCCACTGCTTCAAGGATCAATGCTAGTTTATCTACACAGCACTGAGTTGCACCTTATGGCCCCTCCAAATCAGAGCTAACTTAGAGGTCTTCACACTCCTTTTCCAGTTACTTTCATCCTAATTACGAGCACAGGTTTACAAGCAGCAAATTTAAAGCAGCTAAGCAGCAAATTTAAAGGGTTGAAGGTCAGGAAGCACCAAGTTCAATGGGTATGCATTCTGCTTAGTTCAAGAAAAAAAATGATAAATTCTAATTAACTCTACTACAAATTAGCATGTTAATGTAGAATGAATTTGTGCATTTTAATACAACTGCAGCAAACATCAGATTCTTGCATGCAACGTCTTAGCCCATTCAGGAGAAAAAAAAAAAGAAAAATGTTGAATGGTACTTAATACATGGGTTTCCATTAAATGCATGTCACCACATCCACAAATGCAATAAACTTGATCACAGAGGTAAACAAACAAGCAAGCGAAACACCCCCAATTATTTGGAACCATGCCATTAATGCTAAATCTCCACAAGTCCGAACCTGTTTTAAGAGGTTCAAGTTCAGACTGTTGGAATACAATGTATTTACGTTTGATGCTACAGCCAGAAAAACAGAGACATTACCAACTCCATGTCCTTGTCTCAAATGCCTTCCGCCCAGCCCTTTGATGTGGGTACAGATTACATGCCGCTCGATTTCATGTCAGTGTTTCAGTTTACTTTGCTTCTTGCTTTACATACAACATATGTTCAGTTATTAGAGGTTTTCTGCATATTACATCATTTTTACAAGTGACCTCATGAACTTGCACCACTAATTCAGAAGGATTAGCGACATTTGCTCGACATTTCTTTGAACTTACTTCTACTGAAGGATGGGCTGTTGAACAGAAGTTCATCCTCCTGCAAAAATAATAGAAAATAAACTTTGGTATCTGTTAAAAACGTGTGTATCAGCAGGCAATCTCCTGTTACAACAGGGAATTACTTTTGATAATGCACAGAACTTTGATCAAACCCTTAGACTCTGTTGAAATACGTTCACTCCTATTGTCTTATGCAGTTCCAGTGGCTAAGCTACTTCAGCTTCAATTACTGCAGCCCAGCTCTGATAGATCACAGAACAAAGTAGCCACAGTAAACCATTCAGAGTTCTAGATTACAGCTGTTTCCAAAGTGTTCCCACTGAACTTGCGGATATAAGGTATTCAGCAGTTTACAGTTCTCAAACAAGATTTTGCATTGAAAATACTTTTTTCTTTAAAAAAAAAAAGGGGGTGGGGATTTTTTGTACTTTAGTGAAAAATCCACCTTTGAGGATAAACAAACTGTGCAGCTATTTTTTGTTTTAGATTTCTAATGTGTTACTTCCTAGTGTGGCAAACATTTAGGGTTTTGTTTTCTTGATCAGATTTGCAAATGGAGAAACATGAGGAGAATGAACTGAACAGGAAACAAAAAATGAACAGAGTGTAGTGCAAAAACAATGTGGGTTTTTTCACTGAAAACTGTCTCTGTCCCATCTGGCTGTTAAGACACCATCTTCACTGTAGCATCAGAAGCAAAGATAAAGAAACCCATGGGTCGTTCCTTTTCCAATTTGGGATTCAGAGCCTTGGGCTATAAAACCAGCTTTTCCTGGTATAAAGGCAGACAAAAACCCCATCTTTTAAGGACAGTGACACGACACACCTGCCTCCCTCCCTCTCTTCTCAGAGACTTCTTCTTCATCACAAGCTGTAACAAACTCTTCTATTCCAGGCCATTGTTCTGCAAAATAAGAAAACCAGAGGGCAAAACTCAATTCAAGTTTCCCAAGGTAAGTGTGCATGCTCCAGCCACTGAAATAGTGGATAAAAGGAACAGAAGCCAACTCCCAGCCAAGCTGTTCTAAGCGAAGGTGGCAACCACTGTTGTGCTGAATGTATTTTTCTATTAGTTATATTGCCAGGACTCCTCCTGATACGAGCCTTCAAGAGATATAGGAAGTTCCGTTCCTAATATACGTACCCTACAGGCTGCAAACACAAGAGAAGAGATCAATCTTGTCAAGAGTAAGGCACCTTCAGCAACAAGAGCTGCAAGACTTTTCTCATCTCTGGAACAGTATTACTAACAACTAACATCCTTCCAGGTTTAGGAAGCAATTAAACAGCACTTCAGTAAACAACACATTTTGGGCCCATATTTAAGCATGAAAGACCCTTTCATTTGTATATATTTTCTAGAAAATTACAGTAAATCTAATACAGTTCTTTTTAAAGAAAGATACGTAGAATCAAAACAAACCCACATTTCTGCCTTTATTCACTTTTTTTTTTTTAACTTTCCCTTCTATTTACAACTTTTATTTCACAGAGCTGGACCTACATTTTCAATAATTTTTGGATCCACCTATAAGTATGTAGGATATACATTCTGGACACACATACAATAAAATCTTTGAATGCGTGTATGGCAAAAATTATTTGGGTACTAAGTATCTTAATTACAACTTGCTCAGACTCATAAGTACTTTATATCAGGACATGAGTGCAGAAGGAATAAAATTTTAAAAATACATTTTTACTTCTCGGCATACTTGAAAAATATTCTATTTAGAGATCTTCCCAGCTACATCACTGCAAAAGCAATGGCAGACACAAAAAAAAGTTTTTGGTCTGAAGGGGGTCAGATTTTCACAAAGGCAAAATCTCGTATCTCTGTTGTCATATCTGGTTTCCTACTTGAGTTTATGAAACCTTTGATTCATTACATTATGTTTACTTGATATAGACAGAAGAATTTATGTCAGAAAGAGAGAACTATAACTCAAGACAGAAATAGAAATGAAGCAATAATAATAGGAAAGTTTGTTTTCACATGTATACTATAAAGGTAAAAAACCAGAAAATGTACATTCAAAGCACACGCTATGCTTTCTGCAACTCGTTCTTCACATCCAGCTCTTGTTTCTCCCTTCCTCAACTGCAGGGAAGATTGCTTTTCTTATTCTGTCTGTACAGTGCTTTGCACAACTCTCAAGGACCTCTAGACTTTACTGAAATTCAGAGGACAAATAAGATAACGGAACACACACAGTTTAAACTCAGCAATTCTCTAAATAGAATATATTCCCTGAAACAACCAGCCCTTTAAAGAAGCATGCATCTTTCACCTATTTGCTGTGTTTCATAACACTTGTTTTATATACAGAAAGATGGGGAGGGGTGGGGGGATAGGTGGACAGGTCTAACTGTCATGTCAGTCCAAGAATTTGACACAAAACAATACAATATACTGCTATCCTATAAATCTAACCAATGTTGGAAATTGGCCAGTGCTGCACCATTTGAAATACAGTTTTTGTATTGTCACATATTTTAAATACATGAGTAATAATATATACCAAAAGCAGATTTTTTTTTCACATGGGGAAAATAAAATAAAGGAAAAAATAATTAGAAAAACATAGCCAAATTTTAAGTTAACCCAAATCCAAAGAATAATCCCCAGCAACCATAAATTATGCGGTGTCCTCACTCAATTGAAAAGCCACTGCCGGATCTGTGGCTTGGGGGGCAGGGATGGGAGACATGGGAGAGTTCTGCTGATCAAACAAACCACAATACTTAATGAATACTTAGTATTATATACCTTATTTGAGCAGATAATACAGGCTGAGAATGTCACTTTAGCCCTATAGTATACAACAGTTACACCCACTGTAAAGAGCTTTTTCATCACCTACACTTAGATCCTGCTGGCAGAAAATACCCAAAGCCAAGCAATGTGTGAGAAGACACAGATCTTCTGACACCTCTCACTTGTCCACTGAAGGGCTGACCAAACTAAAGGACATCTCTACTGAAGCTGATACTCACCAAATGGCTATCAATTTTAATGATAACAAAAAAAACGATAATTGTGTGCCTTGCAATTCTGTTCAGTTAAGTACATACAAAATTTAAAGTTTACAACTCCACACTATTTACTAAAATAATGCAGCACAGCACCCTTCCCTCATCTCCCACTAATAAAAGACAAAATCCAATTCACAATATGGCTGTCCTGTGCATTAATAATTCATTTCTAGGCCAGCATCAATCTGCTGGTTGATGCTGAGCAATCTTTTTGCAATGTCTGTATCCCTTCAGCTGGGTCACAGAAACAGATCTTCAGCTAATGAAAAGTCAACATAAGTCTCCTGAACCCTGTGCACACGTTAGTTTACACACCACTCATAACAAGAGCTGCCAGTTTCATTTTGCAGTTCAGTTTTCTGGTTTTTCAGTCTTTAAATCCAATTTTTACCCTTTTTTGCCTGGATGCAGTTTCCTTCAAAAACTTTGTAACAAGATAAATGTCCACAGATCTGTAACTCATCCTAAAGAAATCTCTGATCTGGAAAGTTTAAAAATATCAAGGGAGGACTTTAAAGCTGTTAAAAAATGTCTCAGACTTGAATGCCAAAACCTAGGTTCAGATCACTGTTTACACGCTTGATCCTCAAGGGCATTTAACACTTTTGAAAACGGCAGACCCTATAAGAAATAGTTGCAGAGTTTCTTGATTGACTGCCGCCTCCTGAAATCTTGCTGAGTTTTGCTACTTTGCCTTTCTAGAGTGAGATATAACTGAAGAATTCTGCTTGAGGGAAAACAGTTTGCCTTGCATGTACTGGCATTGAAAAACATTGGAGTACAGCTAGATAAAAAATATCAGGCAAGTTCTGCAAATTATTATGTTTCCATGAGTTTATTGGAACATGAGTTTGCCTATCCCAACATGTGACTTATTGCTTTTATCTTTCAAGACACTAACTGGTAAGCAAATTTCAAAGTTACATGCCTGACTGCATAAAGAAGATGAATTTTGAATCATTTACACATCCTGACCACAGAGCACTCATACCCTTCTCCAATAGGAAACAGAAACAGTGCTACATGACTTATCTGAAATTCAATGCTATTTGAATTTCAAGCATTAGATTAACATGTTGAAAAATGCAACCACAAATACCAGCATTGAACAGGCAAAAAAGAATACATTCAGTCTCATAGATATTCCTTCAGAGGATATATAAGTTAAATTACTCAAAAAGCTATTCACTGTAGACTTTTCATTCGGATCTAGTTAAAACGTAACAACCCTTGAAAATTTAGTTTGTTTTTCCACTTCCTGTGTTATCCAATGTACTCAAGTTACACAAGGCTGTTTTTTCAGCTGGATCACAACATGGTAGCATTTGCAGACCAGTGCTGATGTTTCATTAATGATCTCCATAACAAGAAGATCATTGTTTTCTTTTATGTAAATGCTGGCTAAGTTACAATCACATTAAAATTTACTAGATTCTTTTTGGTGGCCCAGTATCAGAGAGAAGGTCACGCTTCCTACCAGTAAGGACACTCCAACAATGTGTAGGCTATTTTGGGTGAGTGCCTGGTGATTAAAAAAGCCACATAGTTAATGAAGTCTGCCAGCAAAAGAGGAAACCTCGGTTGTTCATGTCAAAACAAGAAGAGAACTTGGTCTGTTAGGTGACATTCAAACTATTCTGTATAAAAAAAAAAAAAGGCTTTGTACAGCTGAAACTCTTTCCAGTAAAGAAGTACGATCTAATAGCTGACTCAGAATACAATTTCAAATTCTAGCTTTGCCACAGACATTAGAGCAAAGCCAGACCAATTCATTATTTCAGTCCTCATTTATCAACCACAGACTAGAAACAATATTTTTCTTCCTTTTTGTTAACTATTGATAAACTGCAAGCTCGCTAGTTAGGGATAACTAACTAGGTAGGTGCAAAACAGTACAAAGTAAAACAACATCTGAGGCTGTGAGGACAAGCCGAAGACCACAGCACACACATCAAATAAAACTGTAATTCTTAGAGTAACCTTTTCAATTGGCAGTGAGGTATCAGTTCACAAATCACTCAAATGTCTTTTCCCAAATCAAAATCTTTTAGCATACTAATGAACTGTTATCATAGTAAGAAAAAAAAAATAATAAACAACACTCTACATAGTGTCACACTTAATTTCAGGTACAAACCGACAGGAAAATGCTGACTGTTCACATAACACCCTAACACTATTCCAAAGCTGAAAACAAGATTTTCAGAACAAATGTTCTTTTACAGTGTTAGCACTAACTTTACTGAACAGAAAAACATGCACAAAAATCCACCCAATGTCCTCCTTAAATGCAGACTCTGACGGACACTTAGAAAAGCAGCATTTATGCAAACTGGAGATGCACTACAGAAAAACCATCACAAGAGAAAATTAATAAAATATCTGCAATAAACAAATAAGATCTTAATAATAATAATAAAAATAAACCACGACATTACTAACAAATGGAATGCTTTCAATAAATATGCCACATTTAATCTTGTAGTTGCCTTTGCTAGTTTCTTGAGGCAACAAGTCATGATAAGAAAATGCTGCCACTCACTAACTGCAGGCGACACAGGGACTGCCACACAATGGGCTCCTCATCGGCGTGTAAGGCAGCTGGCAGAGAAGCACACCCAGAGGGACACGACACCAAATCATCCTACACAACGCCTCCTTCTCTCATGAATATTTGTGGGTCTCATTCAGCTTCTTCTTTCGGAAACACTGAAATGTTAGGTAACTACAAATGTAGTAAAGAACTAAGTACTTTGGTTTCTACATTCCCACATACGCACAAGCAGCCAGTCTCAAGCACTCTTCTGAATGAACATAACAATGTTGACTGTCTCTATTCATGCAGCTCTGAAAATGCTAGAAAAACATGGTTTAAAAAGAACAATACTTTTGCGGTTCAGAAAAATAGCTATAGCGTGCAGGAAATAGCAATAGCTACATTGCATCAAAGTTAAAAAGACATTTTAAGGTGTGTCAAAGATACTAGTGTAGAGTTTTCTAGGGACCTTGAACACTGCATAATTACTTATAACAAACTCAGATGCAAAGGAAGTGTTAACTGTTCTCTACAGAAAAACATTCCTGCTTTTACCACTTGCAGTCACATTTTCCTAGGTCACATCTTATCCTAGTAATCCACAGCAGTGCATATCCACAGCAGTGAGAGTTTGAGCAGGGATCAAGATCTGGCAGGTGCCTCTGGAGGAAGGCTGCGAAAACACTGTGAAAAATATTGGTTCAAGTTGTGAAATCAGCAGGGAATACACCACTCATTTTGCGCTTTTGTTCTTCTGCTTGGAAGGAAAATAGATGAGTGCATCTTTCCAGATTTCTTGGAGAAAGATCTAAACACAAAGACAGCCAGGAAAGGAAGGGTTGAGAAGCTGACATGTGTAACAGCAGCAATAACCTGAAGGGAAAAAGCAAAGAGGGGGAAAAAAAACTTACTGGGAAACATATTTTGTATCATACTTAATCTACTCCAAGAATTCTATTAAAATAAGAGAAAAGGTTCAGTGTAATTCAGAGCACATCGGTAATATCTTCTGGGGAAACACTCTTGCCAGGGCTTTTGCAACAGCTGAAATTCCAGTTCCCTCTATTTCACATGCAAAACCACCTCAACTTAGATCAAATTATGAGTTCCTTCTGCATCATCTGCTTGTAGCTTATGCTTACCTCAGAGTCCTTCACCATGCACACACAAAGATGTACTTTTACTAAGAGTAAGAACACCAAATACAAAACTTCCCATAGAAATTGTAAACTGCTGCTGTTCTCCCTCCAGGCACAACCACATAAACACTTGAGATCTCTTCAGTACCAGACAGTGAAAGCTGTTTCAATAAAATCAGAAATTTTCAGCAGGTAATGCAGTAACAACAGCAGATGGTGGAAATAACCTGAACTGCAAGAAGAAAAGCCATTCTGTTACTGTACACCTTTGTTTCTACTAACTCCAATGTAAAATGTGAGATCAAAAGGAACTTATCATTAGGTGCCAGACCGGATTAAACTTAATTAAGATGTGTTGGAACAACCCTGGCTTTTCACTTAAAATAGTTTTATAAAGCTATTAAAGCTGCTTTAGAGAGTCGAATAGATGAAACACTACATATGCCTTCCTGCAAAGCAAAACCGCACACAAGGCTACCTCAAAACCTCGGCTACATAGGTGGAGGTGTTTCACTGGAATATAATTTTTTTTTGGCAGAATTGTGTACCTGTACCTCTGAAATGAGAATGCAAAACAGTACAGATAACAGAAAAGAAAACCAAAGCCAGTCAGGAAGTCAGAGCAAGAATCGTGTGCATATACCTAGAACAAAAAAAAAAAGGAAAAAAAGGAGCTTTGATGGAAGAAGAGTGTTTTATATTGACTGCTACCAAGAAATTCTTGGAATTGCACTCAAAGACTTTTTAGGTTTTTTGGTTCACAGAGGTCAGAGGTTTCTGCAGCTCTTGTTCCAGTCAATGGAAGATGCAAGTGTTTGGATTATCAGCAAATAGGGTAATTATCTGCCTTGTGCTTCTATAAGATGGGAGCGATTATTCCTCCTTTTTAAAGTGCCTGCAGAATCTTACATGAAAACTGCTGAAAACTTCCTCTTTCCTATAGACCACAGGTGGTCTGCCATTATACCAGTTCCTTTATCCAGCGAAGCAGTGAAGCAACCAGAGCAACGAGCTGGAAGTCCTCAGTACTCTTTCTTCCTACTTGCCCATCTTCCCACACAGCTATTTATGCCTCCTCTATTTGGCTACCTCCCTTTTCTCAGGGGACACCCGTTCTGCTGCAGCAGAAAAGAGGTAAGAAAGCAAAAAAGGAAACTATCAGAGATCTCATTCAAGAGTAAAGGGGATTTGAGTACTATCTTACTCAGCTTGATAATTACAAGGAAATGGCAGCAGATCTAAATCATGATTGGGTAGAAGGTGGGCCTGCTAGCAAATATGATAGGCCTAGCAGGCTCCGTTCAGCAGGTCTTTTGCTGTAAAAATATTATTGCACTGAAGTGAAATATTTTGGTCCCACTCCAGTAATAACCGAGGCAGGCTATTGTTGCTCTGGAAGGAGCAACTTTTGTTCAATGTGACGGAAGCAGCCACTGCCTACTGGAGAGAAAATTCAGCAGAAATATTTCTTTGTTCTAGTATTCCGGACTGAGCCTTGATTTCTCTCCCTGCTATCAAAAATAGGAATACTCTGTAAACAGGACCTTAGCAGCAGACAGTGGTTTGAATATATGTTGCCTTGGTCTGGCATACTGCCTATTAAAACAGTTAGACATTTTCCTACAGTCATAAGACCTTCTGGCTTTACTCCGAGTCAGACAAGTTCACCTAAAACAATCCACAGTGCAAGTTAGATCTAGTCAGAGTGCACACATTTTATTGCTGAAATCTACTGGGCATTTTAGAAATCCTGACATTACAGCCTATGAGTATAAGATGAATACAAATAATGAAAAAATACTGGTAATTAGACTGTCAAGCAGAAAAAGCTAACAGAAAACATTTAGATGTTCAAATGCATTTCAGATGCATGTGCATCAGCCCTTTGGCAGCCAATATACTGAAAAGAAAACATCAATAGTTTGCAGAAACAGAACGCAGACAAGACTTAGCCAGATAGTGCTCTGGCTGCTAGACTCTTTTACTTCCTGGCTTGTCACTGACACTGTTACCTTATAAAGCAACACTGGGCAGCAATTAAGTACGGTTGTTATTCACCATGAACTTAGCAAAGGCAAAGAAATGAATGAGCTTTCCCAGGTTGCAGTAGTTCCAGATTGTCTCTCAAAGGGCTGCATCAATTACTGTCACTTATTTGTCAGCAGTATGCCTTGATTAATTGGCAAGATCCACATTTTTGTGTGCCTTACGTCATACACAGCTCTGCTCCCCCATCTGTTTTTATTGGTGTTTTAGACCAAAATGTTCCACACCATGTACCTTGTCAAAGCTATATTAATGTCTCACAATGGACTCAAGCTAAAACAACTTAAAACCCTACAGATTACCTAAATGTGCTGAAAATAAAGACGTAAAGAGAACTGACTGAAAGATATAGTAGAATTGAAAGTTGAGACGCAAAAAAGAGCAACAGACTTCAAGCTTTCTTCAGCAAAATGATAATGTTATGTTGGCAGAATAAGGGAATTTGTTGTCAGTACTAAAATATGTGGAAAAGTTTTTATCACTAATTCAGAATCAGTAGCGTTTTACAACACCAGCCCCCCACCACCCCCAAGACATTTACAAAGTAAATTGCCACTTAGTAAGAAGTATGTCAAAATCAGCCTTAAGTTTTAGTTCCTCACATCCTTACATTCCTATTTAGGATGGTGTTTGAATGCCTCTTTCCTTATTTTCTAAAACACATTTATCTCTCACAGACTTTCACAGAAATCCAACATGTATTTAAATGTTTCCTTGGAGTCTTAGTGAACACATACACACATACCTCAATTCAAAAGCATTATTTTTCATTCAAAGGAACTAATTTTAATACATTTTTGTTGCTTACCCTTTACCTAGAAGAAGCGATTGACAGTCCAGGTCAAACATTAAAACACCCGTATATCCCTCTTCAGTTTCCCCACAGGTCTGGAACATTCTCTCCGAGCTTGAATCAGAGCCCTTTTGAGTGAGCTACAGGATCAATTACTCTTTTCTCCTAAAAAGTCTTATTTTCTATTCCTGTGATAATGAAATAATGCAGGAGGAAAGAGGAAATGAGATGACCTTTTAGGAAAGTGAATATTCTACATCAGGCATTCCCCGTAACAAAACTGTTAGGTATTTAAAGTTTCCCACTGGGAGAGCCACTGCTCCATTATTAGCTGGAATAAATAAACTCACCCCCAAAACAAGTCCTCCCTCAACCTGCAAGTGCTTTTATAGAAACAGAGCCTTCTGATAACTTTTGTGCTCCTTCAACTCAGAATTATGGTGCTAAACAGAGAAGAAAGAAAAGCACAGAGGACAACTAGCTTTACCAGTCAAAACTGAGTTTACAGTTTCAAGAGATGTAAACGGTCTCTAATGTCACATACAAATGATATCAAATACAAGTAATGAAATTTTACTACTATTTCCATACATGTCACAGCATGATAACAGCAACTCCTGAGTCCAGGAGTTGTGGTCTACATGATCTCTATCAAAGAAATAGCACAAGCTATCTTCAATGCCTTTGTCTCTCTCAGTTTTTATCTGTTGTTCCACTGCTCATAAAAGCAAGCTGCTACTTTCACCTTCACCAAAGTGACCTTTAAAGCCCCTGCTGCAATACTGCAGGCATGAAAATGACCACAGACACCATAAAAAAAAACACCCAAGAAAAAACAACAAAAACAGGTTTTGACCTGAGAAATTACAGAGGTTAGGAACAAGGTCTACATGAGGCTGCAACACTGCATTACAAAAGCTTAATTACCAACAAGAAATTAATTTTCACAGGCTTTGACTATTTTTGTTACTTTCTTAAAATAAACAGAAAAATTATTCTGCAACACCATGCTAATGAAGCAGAAGGAAGCACAGAGGAATCATTTTAAGATAATGGGACATTCAGGCCGAAGTGCAGATAGCCATGCTTTTCTGATGGCTATAAACCATGCCTGCATAGAGGTTATCACAATATTGAGGCTATTGGAAAAATAGGCTCTGACAGTTACTCATCCCATGCCATTATGCATAACAGAGCAAAGCCTGGCAATCTGTCCTTTATCTAGGGGTTTACTGGCGCCCAGAATCATAGAATTGTCTAGGTTGGAAGGGACCTTTAAGATCATCTAGTCCAACCATAGAATCATTTCGGTTGGAAAAGACCCTTGGGATCATCGAGTCCAACCATCTACCCTACTCTACAAAGTTCTCCC
>JAOXNO010000033.1:5994691-6035087 GCA_028565335.1 Limnodromus scolopaceus
TGTAGAGAGTGATGAGGTCTCCCCTCAGCCTCCTCTTCCTCAAACTAAACAGTCCCAGCTCCTTCAATCGCTCTTCACACGATTTGTTCTCCAGAACCTTCACCAGCTTCGTTGCCTTCCTCTGCACTTGCTCCAGCACTTCGATGTCTCTCTTGTATTGAGGTGCCCAGAACTGGGCACAATACTCGAGGTGTTGCCTCACCAGTGCTGAGTACAGGGGGAGAAGGCAGGTTCCCTCTCTTGTGGTGCAGAGGTTGGCCCGATCCCGCAGGTGCCATCAGCACCATGGACAGTGCAGCCTGGGCCTCACCAGTGCCAACACACCCAAAACGCAAACAAAACAGCCTCCGTGGTCACCCACGCACACCCCACGACGGCTTTGAGACATCTTTGCTATGGCGTTTTCAACAAAACAGCCTCTGTGGTCACCCACTCACACCCCACAACAGCTTCGGGACATCTTTGCTATGGCTTTTTCCCTGAATTTTCATGGCTTGTACCAGAAGTATGTTGCATTTTCCCAGTAGGCCAGTTTGTGTATATCAAGAAGAGAAGAGGATTCCAACAGAGTAGTGCAATCGACACAAGCTCTTGCCAGAGACAGTTTTCTAGTATCGTCGGCTGCTGGGCTTGTTGAGCTGCTGACAGCAGTAGAAAAATGAAGAAGAAAAAAGCCGATTAGACTGGGCTTGTGTCTTTACCTCCGTTTTGTTATAAAGCCCTTCAATCTGCTCTGCCAGAATGCTCCCTGGTGCTAGAATTCCTCCTCCTTCTAGGAAATCAACAACCTATTTCAAATTGCTATCCAATAATTCACTTTTCTCAAATTTCTTAATTCCCAACTTTGACCCCACACTATTTAGTTCTCCTTTCTTGTCCTTTGACTGTTACATTTTACAAGATATAAGCCAAGACACTGTCTAAATTATTTTGCGTTCACCGTTATATTGCCACAACGATACTGTCCGGCAGGTCATTGTACATTACTTGAGTTTTTCCTGTTCCCACCTGCACACTATGAATGTTAACACATACCTTTCTCTTATTTCTGTAGCAAAATTCAAAACTACATTGGCTTAAAAAACAGAAACACAACGAAAGCGGCAGACAATTTGAATGACTCAGAAAATCATAGAATGTATACAGAATTTTTCAATATCTGGACCTGGATTTTCATTTTGATGTATACTTACTATATTCTACCTTGCAGGCTTACACACACTAATCCTCCTGGATGTATTCAGCACAGAGAATGATCTCTGGCCTCCAGCTTTGAAGCAATTAACTACTTCTGCACACAGAGCAATATTTTAGATAGACATCACAAGCAGCATTGGCAAAGTGCTATGCTGTAGAAGGCTCTGATCTGTTCACCTTATGACCTCAGAAAAAGTTCCCAAAGCTTTAAATAAATCAGTGGTACTTCACGTGTCTTCATCATTATCTTTCAATTCATGGCTTTCTGAGACAGCTGAATTTGAAGAGCAATTGTATGACAGCAGGAGGATGAGAAAGGAGGACAACTTGTAAAATACCTGGCAGCTATGCCAGTTTGACAAACACGGTTTAAAAACAGAACAAAAGAACTTCCCAAACCAGAGGGTAGGTAGAACAATTCTTTCAGTCAAACAATGCACTCAGAAGAAACGCAGAACATCCTAGACCACAAACTCCCTTTTTTTTTTCTAGATAATGCAAATTAGTCCTAGATCATTACAAAGACTTTCAGTCTTAAAACCTGGATAATAATATGTCTACAGTACTTAATACATTTAAAATCCACAAGAGGGCAGAAGCATAGGTAAACTGAAAAATGTGAAAGAGACGCACATAGACACCAGATAAAAAGAACCTTCAGACCCTGGTGTTTTGAAATACATGTGTTTTGGGGATTTCGGTGTTTTTTGTGGTGCTCCTTTTTTTTAATAGGAGAATTTCACCATTTACTAGGGCAAACTAGATGCATAATTACATTTATTTAAACATATAACCTTGTCATATGGTGACAATATGAATCTTATTAACCAGGTTCAGACAATTCTTCATTTGTTCTGAAACTGGCCTGCTTTAGTTCCACAGATAATCAAAACGACCACAATTTAGTCATTCATATTTGTTCACTGATTTCAGCTGGAAAGTCATTAATCGCTGCCAATGATATAGTGACTTTTGAAAACACACAGAGGAAGCCTGCATCCTCAGCTTGGCAGTGATATGATCGGTTTTTACACCAGCTAGCCCAACTCAAATAGAGTTGCAACTGGAGAGTTCGGTTTCTCACATACGGTATCTCATGCTGCTTGCTGACAGGACAAAATTGTCCTGAGTTGGAAGCCTACAACCAATTTTCAAAAGACACTCAGTTATTCAGGGCTATAGCCATAAATAGACTTACTTTCAGACATTCTTTCACTCAGCAGAATCTACAGTCCCAAAATAGATGCCAAGATTCATCTTGTAAAACACACGGAAAGTATATGAAAACAAAGTACAAGAGGGAAGTTGGCTCGTGCAATCGGTATAGAGTCAGAATGATTAGGTACTTCATTTCAAAGCAGGTAAGCACCTGATTAGGGATTCTCTTCTCTAAGAGAACCACCTGTTCTCTGTGGTGCTCAGTAAGGACACAATTAGACAGTAGAGAAAACCATCCACTTCCCTACCCGCTAATATTATCATTATCTAGAAGATGAAAAATCTATTTTCTGTTTTCACTCTTCCCCATTAGAGTAATTACTCCAATGTAGCTTTTTGGGGAATCCAAGCCACAGAGTCAATATAAATTAATATGTAACTCACACTTTGGAGAAATCTATTCATACACAGGGATGCTTCTCTTATTCTGCGGACATGACATCCATGTCCTGTGTTTCACTAACAGGTTGTTCGACGAACCTCATCAGTGAAAGGCCTTCTTACTACTGTCAGATTTTCCTCACAGATGCAAGGTAGAGACACACTGTTCTCAGCCTAAGACACAGATCAGGTTTTCATCCTTTTCAATATAAAGGTGGACCTGATTTGTCTTGTTCAACCATTATGTAAAACTTAAGTCATATTCATAACATCCCTTTCCTATCATTTTAACTTGTGTATGTGCATGCATGCATACAGATGTAAACTTTTAAACTTAAATATATTGCTTATGCCTATTGTAAACAGTGAACTCCATGACCATACCCTTGCATATGTATTGACTCTAGTGAATTATTTTTCTTACACCAGTATAAATCAGCTTCCCAAAGCAAAATAAAGGAAGTATGAGATGAGAACAAGAAAACATTTTCAGTTTTCTCAGACTATATATTGCTAAAATCTGCAGCAGTTGTGGATTCACCTAAGGTAAGTCTGAAATGGAATACAGACTGAAGGATTCATCTGTGATCTATTTTGCTTGGTTTCTAGAAAATGTTGTTCTTTATGTCTGGGTCTTCTCAAAACACGTCGTGAGGGATAGTGAGTGGAAAAAGAGCGGGTAAAAACAGTCACTTTATCCAGCCAGGATCTGTTTTTAGAAAAAGCAAAGGCAAATGCCACAGCCATTTTGAGTGCACAGCAAATACATAGCTCTAAATTCTTTTAGGGTGTGTCTTCATAAGTGGTTTTTATCTTTCTGAAAATATCTTTTGAAGCAAAACGTTTACGTATTTATCCTCTATTGATAAGAAGATGAACTATGTCTAAAATGAACAACAACCTTGTGGACACAAGTATCCTCAGCAGACCTTGCTGGACTCTAATTTAGGAAACAGCAAAATTAACCATAGGAAACTTGCAATTACAGAAACAACTACTGACTGGACTTCTATATTCACAACAGAAGTTACTAACAATTATGAAAGCCTGCTAGCAAACACATGCATATTAAGCTTTCTTAGGTTTTATGAATGTATTCACCTTACTAATAACTTCAGCAAATGATCAGTGCTGTGCCCAGGAGTAACAGTTTACAATCATGACTATGGACTCTACAATCTGATTATTAATTTTCTATTTCTGGAAAAATCTCACCTTGTAACATTTAACTGGAAACTAGTTGCTTTACTGGCTAAGAGACGTATTCTGCTTGCTGATGGCATTTTAATATCTATGAAGTGGATATGGTTGAATGGGAAAATACCATCTTCTACTGTTAGTCTTCTATAAAGAAATCAAGTCATGAGCTCATCTTAAAAGACAAAGATACACTAATATATATAATAAAGTCCTTATACTATTATGACTCAGAAAATAGAACTCTGTTCACTGTACATAGTGAGCAATCACAAGGCTGGTAGCTAGTAGACTGAAATTTAAGTATGATGATTCTTTGTAATACTTTTCATTTTAAAAAAAAAAATTAGACAACCTCAACTGAAAGAGTAGATGACCCATTCTACTGGTATATGTACCATTCTGGTATAAAGCAAATGTGCTAATTTACACCAGGGAAAAAAACATTTTTTAAATTTTCCTTCTGATGGGTTGTTAATTCTTTAAGTTTAAAAAGAAACCATTAAACTTGCATACCATTCATAGTAATTTTTCCATCTGACCAAGAACAGCTAACTTTTAACCAACAGGTAGCCCCTTCGCCATCTCACCAATGATCAGCTGAGTGACACTCAGTTTTATGGTGGCACGGCAGGCTAGCTTTCCACAGACAGATTTTTAGAATCAGGAAAACAAAGATGAAGACCCAAATCATTAATTTCATAGCTTTTTTCCACTCCAATTCTCATTTGAATTCTGAGGCCACATTTAAACCTTACTTATCTTACTATAATCGATACTAAGCTGATGAAAAGTATCAAAGCAAAGAGAAGAAATCACTGATTCCAGCCATCCTTGATGCATGGTAAAGGAGTGGGCAGAAGAATTTACAGAATCTTTGTTGTGCGTGTCAGTACAGCTGGCCTCATTTGTAGCTCTTAACAGAGGGCTTGTTGATCTTATGGTCTTTTTCTATATTGAAGAGCTAAGCCTAGCCCTGTCATCTCACACAAATATTTTGGACCTGGGTGAGGAGACAGTTTAGAAAGGGATAACCTCACCTATTTGGCTTACTAACAACTACCCTCAAGGCAGAAGAAACTGCACTCATTTGAGAAAGATTCTCAGGCCAGGTCACTAAAAATCCTGCAGGATTTTCTCTCAGATACACAGAGTGAGTTTTGAAAACAAAGGTATAGGAAGAGATTTAACAGAAGGTGTTCTTATGTGACTCAAGGTTGCTTAAATCACAAGAAAGAATATGAAAGCTCAGGCCTTGGCACCTTTTGCCCAGAATAACTGAGTAATTCAACAACCTTTTCTTTCCGCAAAACAGTAGAAAGTATCCTCTACATAAGCTCTCAGTGTCATCTGACAAGGTTTAGTTACCATAAACTAAACTCTGTGCTTAAAACCAGGAAGGAAAGGCATATGTAGCCCTGGTTAGAAACAGCAAGCTCCAATAATCAAACACAAAAAGCACGCATCTTATCTCTTTGTAAAGATTAGTGTAGTTTTAATAATTCATCCTCCTCTTGCATTTCCTAGGTTGAATTTGATTAAATATGTATTTTCAACCTCAGTTTTATTATTCTAAGTTTTTAATAACTTAGAACTAAAGTGATAGAGATAAAGGAAGAAAAAAGAAGTAGAAGTGAGATCTGTAATCACAATTTTTTTCTTCTGTGCCCAAAGGGCTTTTATTATTTCATCTCAGCAGATTCAATCCCCAGAGAAGAATTCTTCTGAGTTTTATCACAGTATAAATGACTTGTTAACAAAGTCAGCATACACCAGACAAATGGACCTCCATGTTTTAAAGCATTTAGAAAAAGGATGACATTTTGTGAAATAACTTTGGTGCTTCTTGACTTGCCAAGTAGATTTATGATCCACCTTGAATTTGGCAGATAAAGTTTGTTAATGAATATTTTAAAGTGTGAGGCATGACACAGAAAATGACCACAATATTAGTATCAAAGACTTCATGTGGATAATGCTGAAGTGAAGTTCTCTAATCCAGCAGCAACATTACCTGTTGTGGCACTTTCTCCCAGTTTTGTTTGAACAGCTGTTAAACTGGAAATGAACTTGTGGATTTAAGGGCTTACAATCTTTTCCTTGCACAAGGATAAGCGAAAAAAAAAAACCCAACCCACAAACCCAAAACAACTTTTATTAATGGTTCCTTTTTGCTGAATGTTCTTCCCAAAGAAAAACAGAAATTAAAACAATTTCTCTTCAATTATTGTTCAGCAAACAACATGGTTGCTTCACCATGCAACAAATGGAATGAGAAAATTGTGAAACAGTTTTTCACAGTTTACGACTTGCCAGATCTATCTGATGCTAGCTGCTATACAAACACACCAAGAGACACTTTCATTACTTCAAGGATTTTATAGCTAAAGGGTATGAACACATGATCAAAGACATTTGAGGTATAGCTGTTTAAGTTAACTGTATTGCTCAACAGCTGAAACTCCACAGCTAACCACATATTTGCTCGTGTATGTCTCAAGGGAAATTAATCTTACGTAGAACCAACACGACCTATTAATAAAAGGTTACAGTTTTGTCTGATTGATTTGTTGGTTTGTTTGTTGGTTTGGTTTGTTTGGTTTTGTTGTTTGGTTTTTGTTTTGTTCTTACACAAAAGAAATATTGAATTAGAACTGGGACATTTTCTGGTTATTTGTAGCCACATTAAATTCACAGTCCTCAAATACTGTTTTCCTATCAAGTCCTACTACCCTGTCAGTAATCATCAAGCAATGTTTCTATTATTACTACTACATTCAGTACAGTAACTAAGCAAAGGCAAGTGAAAGTGGCTACATAGGCAGAAGAGAGATATTTTGTCTTTAAGAGCTCAGGGGCTAATCAGGAAGAGAGCAGCAGTGAGAGAGAAAAACAGAGTTATAGCAGTTTGTGCAAGTGGCGACAGTCAAGCAGCAGATCGTGGAACATCACACATACCTGCATGCTTCGCAGTTCCTCAGACACGTTCTATCATAGGTCTCATGCTTGTTCTGGAAAGTGAAAAAGTCTAAGAAGCCACGGATCTATTAAAATGTCTTCTCAGCTAAGTGTAACTTGTTCTATTTTTAAAGATAAAGATCTCAATTCTCTTCTCACTTTCACTCAAATGACTCTACTGACTCAAAGAGCAACTGTTTTCCATCTATGCTTGTATTTGTACTGAACTGAGTTCCTGCTTACAAGGACATCCCATTAATAAAATCCTTCAGAATGCAGTCAAATTCAAAAATTTACTTAAATTCCACTGATTTCCAGGAGCACACAGAGAATCAGGCTTCAGGACTCTACAAAACCGTGATCTCACCTTTTCAGGCTAGACTGCCTTTTATATACGTGACCTATATAACAGTTTATGCGTGTCTGAAACACCTGTGAAATGGTATTGTGGCAACTCTTACTACTTTTATCTCTATTAAATTGAAGAATGCCTTACTCCAGGTTTTCTTTTGGATAGTTGTTGGAAGGACCTCCTGGTCTTACAGACTAACACCTGTTAGTTTTGCTTAAACTACAAAGCACTTACCACCACTTTCAAGGTGGGCATCAAAACGTATTATTGCATACATTTCAACCAATAAGTGAAACAATAAGTAGCTTTGTTACTGTTGGTTTTTTTTCTTCATCTTACTATCTAGACTTTCTGGAGGTGATCAGACCCAGGACAAGTGCAGTGATGGAGAACGAAGAATATTTTTTTGCCTACCTCAGCTGGAGTCCACAGAGACAAAAAGACCACCAAGTATCTCCTCCACTTGTGACACAGGAAGTTGTTTCCCCCTGCTTTCTTTCATCGCTGGAGGGTGATGACAGTTTTATGTCATGCACAGGCTCTGATCACAGTCCTGTTGTAACATGAGAGGTAGCTGAGGTTAGCAAACTCAAAAGACACATGCTACTTGAACATGGACCTGTTGGAGCAGGTCCAGAGGAGGGCCACAAAAATTATCAGAAGGATGGAACACTTTTATGAACACAGGCTGAGAGAGCTGGGGTTGTTCAGCTTGGAGAAGAGAAGGCTCTGGGGAGACCTTATAGTGGCCTTCCAGTACTTAAAGGGGCATCATAAGGAAGATGAAACAGACTATTTAGCAGGGCCTGTTGCAATAGGACAAGGGGTAATGGTCTTAAACTAAAAGAGGGTAGATTTAGACTAGATCTAAGGAACAATTTTTTTTACGATGAGAGTGGTGAAACACTGCACAGGTTGCCCACAGAGGTGATAGATTTTTTCTTTTTGTTTTTTTTCCCCTTCTGCTGTTCTCTATGACTTAGTTTGCATTGACCAAATGGAAGAAGGAAAAATTTGAAGGAAGAAAAACATAAAAAATTATCATCTAAATTATTCTATGACTAACTTCCTGATTTTTATTGATGTCAAAAAGGCAAACTAACAAAAAAAAGTCACCTTTGCAATGTCGTCCCACCCGAGACACATCAAAAAAAGTTAACAATCTGCTTCTTGCAGGTAATTAAGAACATATATTTAAAACACCATCACACATCTCAGTATATGATTCCAATTGATTTTGCTACCTGAACACTTAAATTATATTAATTTTTATAATAACTGTAGCAATAATTTAAAAATCTCCAAACCTAGAAATATACTAGTCTGATAAACTCTCTAACAAAAGCTCTCCAAATAAAAAGAGGAAGCATTCTATACTCAGCTTATAATGCCTATTTGTACTATACTTACACACATACAATAAATATATTTTACTTGTATAAAAAACGACCTGTATGGAACTGTTGTCAGGCTCCAAGTTTCACATACTTCTCAGGAAACAAAAAGACCACGAAGATGACTTAGTACACTTTTACACATAAGCAGTTGCCACAAACAAGTGAAATATTAATAATTACACTTCTCCTTCAAAATCTGCAGGAATCCTAAACAATTTAGAAAAAATTAAGTATATGGACTACAACAAGCAAACTGAATGCAATGAAATAGTCAAGTGTTACTGAATAATTATAATTCATGAAACAGCAACCAGGCAGTTTGTCTTCGAAACTAATACTGCAAAAACCTACTAAAAATATAGGAAGACAATTTCAATATTTAATTAAAATTAAAAAGAGCATAGAGGCTATTACATAACACCATCAAGGTAATAACATAACACATAGATACAGTGATAGGCTTTTCTGTCACACACCAGTGTAACGTGAAGTCACTTGTTCCGCACCGAACTGATACATGACAGAACAACACTATATGAAATTGGGTTCTCCACATGCAGGTCTTCTCCAGGATCCTCTTCACAACAGTGAATATCCTCTTTATATCTGTGTAACTGCTGTCATCTCTCTACATGTGGTAAACAAATTTGAGTAGAGGTTTTATTGTGAGATAAAGAATTATGCTGTTCATTTCAGCATAATTGTCCCCCATGGAGTTCAGAAAGAAGCCAAATTCTTTTCCTATAAAAACTAGAAGCAAGATATCCCCATGCAAGTTCATTTTACAAAACACTGACAGGTCCAAAATTAATATTAACAGTTTACTAATGACAGAGCCTTACTATTAACTGCTGATAACTCAGGAATTTCACATGCAATCACCTTCTGAAGTTACAGTTTTACTGTCCTTGTAGATAAATTTTTTGGTTCTCTAACTGTGGTACAAGAGGGCTTGTGGGAACTCTTTTCAAGAGTTTTACTGCAGTAAACAACTCAATCTGATAACGTGAAGAATTTGACTGTTACTTAGTTGTAAAGCAGTATTTTTCCAAGTGCTCATTAATAGAATTAAGAAAATGAAGGTAGTTAAGTAGGATGAAAAAATCCAGGCCACCTGATTGAACAGGAAGAAACATTCTAGGAACCAGCTGTTCACCAGGAAATCACATCCAAGTTAGACTAGGCAACTGTAGATGTTCAAGCCACTCTGTTAAGATGTCTTTTCACTCGTCTTGCCAGTCACAATGATGAGTGTAAATATAGTACTTAAACTAAATTGCTCAAAGTTTTCACTTCCGTCTTGTTTCATGTAACCAGAAGAAATACACGCTCCTCAATGCTCATACAGAAATACTTATTGTGACAGATTTCCACAGTTTCTGTACCCATGCGGTTTGGCATCTCAAGAACCAATTCAAGTTAATGAGTTTCATCTAGTAATGAGAAAGCTGTAAGTAAAATGAGACAAAATCATGTTATAACAAAATGCAGAATTAAGATCTGAATAAAATATGCCTGGATGCAATCAGCAGTCAATGAGAATGACAAATTCTGCATGGTTTCAAATTAAAGAATTTTAATGGAGTCTTGAAGCTTAGATACAGAAATACATTTGCAGACAGCCAAGGGTTCCGTTCCAAACGTTTAGGCTTTCCAGGTAACACTACCAATATCTAAGTTTCTAAGGCTGTAATTGAGAAGGTGAAGTTTGCTTAAAGCCTTTCTTTTTTTTTTTTTTTTTTTAAATGAGGATAAAGTTTTCCCAAATTTCTTTTATCTTCAACTTTTATATTTTCAAGCCATGTTTTATTTCAGGTGAATGTCCTTCTTTGGTTTTCATCCTATTAGAATATTTTTTAAAAAGTGGGAAAAATAACATATTAACACATTACAGTTGTTTCTCCTGACTATGCTTACTAGTCAGGTGAGAAGTCTGGAGTTTGTACACATACAAATGGAGCACACTGGAATGTGAGATCAATTCTCACACATGCTGTAATTAGCTGTCAGTTTCACCATGGACATTTTCCATGTGCACTTTGAGGTAGTCATTTCTTGTAAACTTCTTGTGGCAAAGCTGGCATTCTGCCATCGGTCGATTGGGGTTGTGAGTCAGCTTGTGTCGGATCAGCATTTTCTTCAGGCTGAAGGACAGATCGCAAACCTAAGACAGCGAAGACAAAGACACAAGAAGTCTTAAAATTTCAAGCATGTATAATGCTCCTTATGTTACATCACTGAGGCCACAGCCACACATACCTGCAATACTTAATAAATGAGCTGGTCTTTGGAAGAATAACTGCTTCAGAGAGCACCTTTAAGATTATCACTCTGTCTTTTATAACGTCTGTTGTACATTAACAGTAATACCACAGGCACAGGGGAAAAAAAAAAAAGGGGAAAAAGACCCAATCTTCAAAGTATCAATACACCGAGCTGTCCCGGTTACATTGTATTTTTCCTTTTAAAACCTATCATTCTATCTGGGATGCAGCAAAAATTATGACAAAATGTCACAAGCCTCTGTCAATTCAACCTAAAAGGAGTTATTTCCTTCTTGACCTCCAGAATGACATCTGTGAGTTCCTAAAAAATCTGTTCAAATTGCTCAGTTACAAGGAGGGAGGAATGCGAAAAAAAAGAGTGTCTGAAGGCTGCAAGAAAGTTTAATAATTATTGTAGAGGAAAAGTCATTGTTCCAATCTTCCTCTGCCTGGCCAAGAAAACAGAAGATATCTGGCCAATGAAGGTGCAATTCCTTTGCTGTATTATCTGGTGTGCTGCTTCCCTTCCTCTACTGTGTTCCAAGCAGTCCAGTTCATTCTGCCATTTGAATAAATGGGTAGAGGGATGAGGGGCTCTGCCATGCTAAAACCATCACTTCTTATGAAGATTCCTATACTGAAGTCAAAATGAAAGGTTAAGAACAAGTTAACAAGTTCAGCCAAAAGAAGTTAGAATAAAAAGAATCTGTAGGCAAGACATTAAGTCAATGAAAAACATGCAGTTATATTGTCACATTCACCTTCCATCCGGGTACCTATCGTACGCGTGAATTTCCCAGGAAAAAAAAAAAAAGAAAGCATGCTCCTGATTCAACTAAAGTAGGCAAGAGTCACATAATTAAATAAGAATGAACATCCAAAAGCTTACAATTTTAGAATTCCACATTCATTCCAAACAAAAATGTCTTCCATGCAGAGGAAACTCGGGGAGCGCAGCACAATCCCTCTTTAAAAAAAATGAAGTTTTGAATTCATTTTGGTATCAAACTAGAAATGAAAATGCTGAATGATTACTGGCTGCTTTTGAAACCAAGACAGACAAATAGAAGTGACTATCCACGTAGATAATATTGACCTGCAGTATATGTATTTTATCGCAATTAAGGCAAAACCATACAATGACCATAAAAAAGGCAACAGCCAGAAGCAAGTTTTGCACCAAAAAAATTTTCCCCAGACAAGAACACTGAATGTGCTGTTGCAATGGAACAGTTTTGAATTTATGACATGATGTAATTCCGAGGACTTTTATACAGCAACTGTAACTCCACAACTTTTTTCCCCCTAAATGTATAATTACCTCTTTCAGACCCAAGCAACAATCACCCTTTTGTTATGCAACAGTGAACGTCACTTACAGCATCCACTGGTACAGGTCTCAATATTGCTTTTGCCAAGTACCGTTGTCTATTCCTCTTCCACGGAACACACAAAGTGAACTCCTAATGTTTATCTAACCATAACCATTGTGCTTGTTCACAAGTCTCAACATGTTAAAAGTATCACATACTTGTAAACATAACATGTTTTTTGGAAGCCAAGAAGCCGATCAATGATATACACACATGAAAGATACATATGTGTTCTGTGTATCTTACACACACGTCTTCATTTTTAAAGTAAACAGCGTATAACACAGTCCTAAAGTACACTTTTCTTTCAGTTAAAATGCTCATGTAACAACTAGCATAATGTGTCCCGCTGTTCCTTCAAGGGTCTAGCATGTTCAGACTACCTAGCTTTTTCAAAAAGAACACGGAATGCACAGGATCATTACTTAAAGATATGTTATGTCTTGTGCTGTGCTTATACATAAAAGTTTTGGGGTTTTCTAAGAATTTACTTCATATTTAATTTTATAAGCAAGACTGATATTTTATAGATTTACAGCCATGCTTGCTAACGTACACCTGAACTCTCATCAATCTCTTCAAAATTATCAAAGTTTTGATGGAGTAGGGAGGATGGAAAAGACTGACATTTAAAAGTAAGTTTAGGGTCAACTAAAGGCAGAGTGGAGGAAAATACTGTACTGGAAAGAAACCAGGACAGGCAGTACCTGACCCTTCTGACCCCAAAGAATAATCTGTTGTCTCTGAGGCAACTGAAGTTCAATTGGCCTTCCAGTAAAATGCAGGCTGGTCCTCAGATGACAGAAGTGTAATATACTAGGAAAAAAACCCCTATGTTTTGTATTTCCATATTACAGTTATTTTCATTTTCCTATGTAATATTTACTAGAATGAGAATATTTACCTTAGAATGAGAATATACAATTTCCACAACTATCAATGGACTGAGAGAGCTTTGAGTCATTAACAGTTAGTTCTGAGTATGCTTTTGTTGATGGATAAGACACAGAAATAGGCACATAAATGAAGTGCAGCACCTTCATCAAACAGGGTACAAGGATTACTTTTACATGTCACACAAAATCCTGTATTGTAATGTCTGTTCCAAATGCCTGAGACGGAGGAGAGTTAGAGAGGAAGAGAAGACATGGCTTTTACTTCTGATTCTGGAAGAAAATTCTGTTTAAAGCAAAAATGCAGTCCAAAAAAATTGGTGTGTAATAGTTTATATATGGTGGGGGAGAAGTGAAGCCTATTCTTGAGCCCATAAAATACACTACTTTTTTCTTTCTCCAACAGCCAAAAGTTTTTTTTCTTCACTTCTGAAGGCAATTCTGTTTGTAAATGTTAATGGTACTAAGAAACAAAGAAGATTCTGACAGCAAATATTAATATGTTAATTGGAAGAGCTGAATAGTTTCTATGACTGCTTCTAATGCCAGTTAGGAAATGAGACCAAACCCCTCAATGCTTTAAAGACTTTTGACACTCTCCCCTCCCCAAAAATCTCTTCCCACAGTTAAGAATTTGTGGACGTTGTTGCCATAAATTACCACTCAATTCATTATCAGGAAAATAATGAGAACATCTACAGTATCTTTAGCAGGATAAAAATTGTAGGTGAGAATACTGGAATGTAAAAAGCCATCTTTAGCACTGGGGAGCCAACAGTAAATGTCTCCCATGGGTACATTCTTCTGTAACTGTCCACTACTGGTTTTCCTGTAACTTCTGCTGAAACATCTGGTAACATGCAATGTGCAACACAGCTCTGGAGGAATGGTCTGCTCTCAGTGACATTTACTGTGTCCTTAGCATCTGCAGAAGTGGAACCTAGATGAAATAAGGAGTAACTATTGAAATCAAAACTTTCAGCACCTTCCAAGTGTGCATCTACCAGCAGATCATGGTAGGCACCTGGACAACCGAAGAGCGTATGAATGAACAGTAGAAGCAGCTACTGTTAAATGTCCAAACCCCGAAAAGTCAGCAATCTTTACACTGTGCCGCTGGCAAAAGACTAGCGCTGAGGAATAATTTTGGTGAAACATGGCAGTAATCTAAAGTATAAAAAAATCTCCAGTAAACGAAGGTACATAAAAATTTTCAGAGAAGGACTAGGACTAGACAGAGATTACAGCTGTTTCTAGAAATACTATAATTTGGGAAAATACAGTTCTATCTTATTAGTGAGGAAAACAGAAAGAATAGTTGAAGCAGTCAAACTTATTTTCAATTAAAGACAGAAAAAAAAATATAATCACCATCCCAAATTGGTCTGAAAAAGCACACTCTGAATCCAAGACCAGCAAATCTTGGATCCACAGTGTGGGAAAAGTTGCATTTACAGCACATGCTAGCCAATCGCTGATAAACAGTACAGCAAACTGAAAGCTGAAAAAGTTATTGACTATGATCTGGAATTAGAGAAATCCTCAAGGTACTGTCTACAGCCAGGCTGAGATTATCCCAGAAGAATACAGCAAACCTCCTGACTCGTAAACATCAGAAAAATATTGTAGCTGAAATTTTTCATTAAATTAATACATTTTATTGTCAATGAAATGTCACCAGATTATTTATTAGATGCCACATCAATTAACAATTTACGATTTTCATGCCAAGTGATTATTCTAATTTTGCACCTAATTTTAGAAATTCGTGAACAAAATTACAACTGTTCAGACTGAGCCATCTAGGATACAACTGAAAGCTGGCAGCTTCCTTGTGACTAGCTCAGTAAAAAGTAGTATCACAAAACAAAGCACTTATAATAATTCTACACTATTCTGATGCCCTTCTCTAAATTTTTGAGCAACAACTCAAATTCTGACATATGGTAATTCTGAAAGACATTCTTTTCCAACAGTTTCTGCATATTCAGCCTCCCTGCCTGCCTTCCAAAAGCTGTGAGATACACCGTATGCAGGATGGGGGATGCTGAATGAAAGGTACTTGACAGTGATCTATGAACTGTAAGATGATATGCTGCGTTTCAGTGCTGCAAGCATACAAAGCATCCACGATTTCTTCATTGAACAATAAAAAAACCAACTACAAGCAGATGTTGAAAATATCAGACCAAGTTTCACTAAACAGAAATTGGAAATTCTGAATTCTTTTTTGTGTCATTCAACAACATCAGAAGCATTCAGATTCCATGTAATGAATTAAATGCCTTTTCCTATATCCCCAAAAGCACGAATTTGTAACTTGCAACATCCAAATTGCATTAATAATGGTGAAAATAACTCTTAAGGGATCCAAAACCATAAAATAAAAGGGTGTGCAATGCTCTTGGCAACCGAAGAGGGTACATAAAACTCCCTGAATGGTCTTTCATTAGTTAGGCAATCCAAGACCATACAAAGTGTAACTTTATGCCACAACCAATAGGTGCAAGGCCGCAGTCTCACTGCAGTTAAGTCCTGCTGCTGCTCTGAAGTCAAGAAGACAAAGGGACAGATCAACTCACATCACACTGAAACGGCTTCTCTCCGGTGTGGGTTCTCATGTGCTCATCTAGTCCTCGCTTTTGACTGAAAGCCTTGTTACACTCTGAACATTGGTACGGCTTTTCCTGTATGAAATGACAACAGTGAGTGAAAGTGAGTGAAAGTGAGTCAACACAGAGCCCAAGTCATTAAAGGAGTGGAATTCCATGCTGGATGGTGCAAGTTTTATATTCTCTCTAAGGGATTACAGTCAGTGAAAACAACAGAAAACGACTTTCAAATGATTAAGTGAAAGCTGGGAAAGCTGTGGCCTGACAGTTTCCACTTCAACACCCACTTATGAATTAATTATCTATTCCAGTCCTTCAATCCCAGCCATTTTGGGAGTCTGGTTTTTGTAATGTGAAAGGTACAGAAACAAAATTCCAATGTATTTTCCTTTATCCTCCACAAAAGCTTAAAGCATAAAGACAAGTAAGATGTCTATAAAAACCTCAGGTTTGTTAGCACGTTTCCAAGCAGAGGAAGAAGGGAGGGGAGGAAGTGGGGTACAAGGAAAGCTTGCGGTAGAGAAAAAAAACTTATTTTGAAACGTGGTGACAGAAGGTTAATAACATATTCATTGCAGAATCTCAAAAGTGCAGATGGCAACCAAGCCATCTGTATTTTTATTAGAACTATTGGTTAGCAGCTACTGTAACACACGATGTTATAAAAGTTGCAAGCTCACTGACATCAAATAAATAATTAGAGATATGTATGGAAAGCCACTTTTATATAAAAGTTTCTATATTGAAGAAGAAAATCTATAAGATGTAATTGTTTCTTTATTCCACTAGTTACAAAATCATTGTATGGAAAAAAAACCACATTTATTTAAATCAATTAAATCTACAATTTAGTATTATGACACTACACATTGCCTCACTAAAATTTTGATGCTCTAGAGGCACGGGTATTTTAGGCAACAAAGTAAACATTTTTTACTAAATCAAAATTGAAAACGAAGACTGAAATTCAATAGGCAATAAAAATGCTAAGTCCATGAATTAACAAATAATAGGCAGCAATCTTAATGGTCTTTTGGGAAATAACATGGGATCCAAGGATAAGTGAGAAGGAATAACTCAGGTTAAGTGTTGAAACTACAAAGTGAAAAAATTCTCTGGTTATTGAATTCCTATTCTGAGTATGTAGGGGACAATCAGTTCTCTGTATATTGCTGAATCCTGCCAGGTACTCAGCATATACCATGCAATGGACTATAAATCAGCATTGTTCTGGTAAGTCCCAAGCTCTGTCTTTAGAGCAGCTCTTCACAGGTACAGAGATCTCAGCGGGGGTGAAGACTGGTTCTTCATTTTGCACTAGTTGCGATGGATTACCCTCCCGTGAGGTTTCCTAGAAAGGTAGTCATAGACAGAAACTTCCCAGTGGAAGGAATCCTCTAGCTCACCATAAACAGGTCATAAGCTGTGTACACAGGGAAAAGCAGTTCTCCAGCAATTTCTATTTCAGATTTGAGTAAATCATGAGATAAATAAAGTAAATGTCAGTATGATGCAAGACAAATCTTTCTACTGACACAGGCTGAGTACACAGTGCCAAGCTGCATATAATCAAACTGGCCACTAATGAGGTTTTTTGTGGAAGATTCTCCTTACATATGTTTATCATCTTTGTGGGTTTTCATCATTATCTTAATTTTGTAATTTCCATGATTCTCCAGCATAGAGAAAAACATAACAAATTACCTACAAAAGATCTGAGCTGATCTTAAAAAAAAAAAATTAAAAAATCATTACCTGGACCAAAACTTCATGTCACAGGGAATTTTGCTCGACTGACTAAAGACTTCATGGAGCAGGTCTGTAATTTTTGCAGAAATGTACAAATAAGCCATATGAAAAGCAGGTTTCCGCAACGCCCCCTTAATTGGTTTTGCATTGTGGTTAACATAAACCACATTTTCTGCAAGTTCTTTGAAACAGCCTTTCTCTGTGTAGGTTGTTCCACAGAAAGTGCAAAGTAAAGTATACGATGTGTGCATCTTAAACACCTTTGAAAACATCCATTATTGCAAACTGTACCAGGTGTACTTGCTCCCTTTTTATCATCTTGTTCTTCAGGT
Source organism: Limnodromus scolopaceus (assembly GCA_028565335.1). Taxonomy (NCBI): domain Eukaryota; kingdom Metazoa; phylum Chordata; class Aves; order Charadriiformes; family Scolopacidae; genus Limnodromus; species Limnodromus scolopaceus. The sequence goes on from JAOXNO010000033.1 coordinate 6,012,615, forward strand.
ATCTGAAGAGTTAACTTATTCATTTCAGAGTTAAAAGGACTTCAGGATTCCATTTCTGAGAAAGAGCCATTATAAACTCTGGGAAGCTGAAGTCACAAACGTAGGCTGTAATATCTTCCCCAGGGTTATGTTTAGCTATTTGTATTACTCTCTACGGCAAAAAAAGAGGGTATATCTAACCATTCCCTTGGCATTTGTATTCAAATTCACATATGTAGTGCATGAAACACATCCAAAGCTGACTTTGATCTAATTTTAGATTCCTTACATCTGTATATTCCAGTGACTTCGGCAGACAATTTTGATTCACCCCAGCCCTGTCTCCCCTCTCTCCACTAAGCTAAGCTGCCCTTCATTCACATTTGCATCTGTTTCAGTAAAATCAGTAGTGTTGTCCAGAGCAAAACTTGGCCCTAACTTTCTCTCCAGAGAAAAAGACTTTGTCGGTTTTGAAGAAGACATCATTCTCAGAGACCAATTTCTTCAAAACAAAGCATTCTGTGCATTTTGTCTTCTCTCTTTCCCTTCTTCCCCTCGTATCAAATTTCCATTGCACAATACTTGGAGAAGGCAACATTTATAACATGGAAAAGATGATGTCAGCTTGTCATAACCACCACTGCTCTAAACGTGTACAGAAAAATAATAGATAAAACCCACAGCAGTAAGTCTGAAAGAAAGTCAATGCCACCACAAAAGGACAAGAGGGACAAACGATGAGTTTGGAATAAAGTTGGACAAATTTAAATCACCAAGCAAAGGGAAAAACCTGCTAACTGTCAACAAAACAGGAGAGCATTGGGAAGATCACATAAGTCTAACTTCAGAGAAGTTAGCAACTGCTAGTACTATAAATCTACCCTCTGTTCAAAAAGCATCTGCTGGGCCATGACTACGGTGGCAGAAAAGCCAAAGGCTTACATGTGTTTTCTTTTATTGATGATATAAATGAGGAAGGGAGGAGGAAGAGTGAGAGAGACAGGATGTAGTTGATACTGCAGTGATTTAATATTACATTTTTAAGGATACTAGGTATAAAGAGAAATATGTAGATCAGGATTTATAACCTTCCTGCCCCTAAACAAAGAAAGGCCAAGGAGAGCCTAAATGGGTGTTGGTATTCTGCAAGGTGTAAGACTGAAGCTCTCGTTTCTGATGATTTTTGCTTCACTATGTTAGAACTGGAAGGAATTCAACATATGTACAACTGTGACAAATAAAACAGTGCCTGCAATACATACTTCATCTGTCTGTGGATAGCCAAATCATAAATGACTACCTTGGATTCTACGCAAATTGTGCTTTGCATTAGAAAGACATCAGAACACGACAAATTCTCAAGGCCATTTGACGCCACCTTTAACAGATTGATAGAACATGTGTACAGAGTATCCTGCAACCACAGCAGATGGAAATACTTACACAGAATATCTGAACTGCTAACTGCCGCTGCAGTTCACTGTATCTCCCTTAAGAAATATAAATACGTTACGTGTATTAGCTTAGCACTAGTGCACATGGTTGTTTCTGTAAACTTGGTAAAATCAATTACACAGGTAAAACATGAATGATATGAGTATCTCCAGATAGCTTTGTTAATCTGAATTTAGAGTTATTACATGAGCTCAACAGCAACAGCAAGAAAGACATAATCTAGACAGTACTATATCCAAATAAATCATAGCTGAAGATTCAAATAAATGAGAGTTAAGAACGGTTCTAGTAACTTTCCAAGGCAGCAGGCGCAAGTTAAAACTGGGAAGAATCCAAACTCAGGAGAGCTTATTCTTTTTTTGGTTAAATTAATTTACTACAGTGATTGCAGATCATCCTTTAGTTCATCTAGCTTTTTTTTTTTCCTTGTTTTTAATTGCTTTCATTATTCTAAAACAAAGAGGTTTCCTTCGGTCCCAAAGAGAAAGTTTTTATATTGTCTACACATGAGATGTAGATGTTTTCCAACCTTTTGTGGAGAAACTGAAAATATTTGTATTAATAAATATCATTTGCTGTTACATGTATTTGTATTATCACATGAATACAAGGTTAGTAAAAAAAATTGTTTTGAAAAAATCAGCAAGAATGAAAAATCATAGCCTAGCATGAACAAACACGACCAGCCAGACAACATTAAAATCTACTAGTCAGGCTTGCAGCTCCCAAGAGCTGACTTCTCAAACAGAATCCTGCAAATCCTATAGCTTTGCCAACCTGAAAACACAGAAAAGACAGTACTGTTATCACAGGAGGACAGTGACAAATACAGACTTCAGGAGTTATTATCTAAAGGGTACCTTAGGCATTGAGGGAATGAGGTTAAGTTTAAGACACCTGCATATTTCACACAAACCCTTTGCTTTGTGTGTTTTAAGCCTTGTCCTAATACCAGTAACACTTTGTTTCAATTATTACTGATTATTAATGTCCCTCAAATCACACTAAGGAGCTCTTCAGGGAGTTGTATGTGGCATGTATCAAAGACAGGGACCAGAACAGTTATCAGCCTGCTAAAATCCCCACCTGAATGTGCACTGAAGGCTCAGGGCTACAATAGCCTGAAAAGCACAACGTGAGGGGCCTGGAAAGAGTCCAGCCTAGCACAGCGTTCATGATGCATACCCATGAGCAATCTGCAACCTACCTTGTGGCCTCACTAACAGCAAACTTTTGGTAGAATTTAAGTAGAACAGCGATGAATGAGTAACAGAAGTCCTAGAGAATCAGACAGATCTTTCTGCTTGGTGTAGAAACTCCCCACAGAGAGTGTCAGACCATGCTGAGGGCCAGGCCAAGCGAGTCGTTCTTTACAAGAAAACCTGTTAGAGAGCAGCTGTGGTAATAGACCTTTGAGCCTCAGCAAATTCCAGTGTCAATGCACAGGTTTTTTTTCTACGTTTAAGAAGAGTGATGAGTGGTTTAACTATCAATGAAGTGGTGACACACAATGTATTGCTCAATCCTTTTTGAAAGACCTGCTTTCATCTCAATCGAAGGGCTGGGAATTGAGGTATAGTGTAGTAAGAAAGGCAGTAAAGTGCCCACTGAAACAAGGGTGGCTTATGAAGCTGATGTTTAGCTACATTTCAGCCCTAAAAAACCAAAAAGACTAAGCTGATTAATGTCAGGAAAAAAACAAGTGATACTTTCTGCTAGGTCATCACCACTAGCAACACATCCCCCATTGAGAAGAGAGGCAAAGGCACTTAAGAACACAGATGGTGCGAGTTAATGGAGTCCAGTTCTGTATTTAAGTGTGAAAAATGTGCAAGAACTAACAAGACGCTCTCTTAGTAACTGGAAGGTTTTGGAAGTTATAGCAAGTGGCTCACCCACAGACAAAGGCCTACTTAAACTATCAGACTTGCATTAAATTACTGAAGTAATGTTGACACAGTAAGACAAAGGCTGATGAGTTTACAACTGTACAGAAGTATCAGGGATTTGAATCTTATAATGATTAAAACTCAAACAATCACTTTACAAGTACACATTTCCTCAGTTGAGAAGTAAAATCCTTTAAAAAAATACTTCCAATAACTAGAGCAGACACAGAAACTTTCCTATGGAAACAATTGTGACAGGATTTTGGCAAATTTAAACAAGAAGTCACTTTTAGTAGAAGCGGCTGATGTTTTTCTTAGAGAAGTTCTCAATCAATTCAGTTTTGGGCATTTTGAAAAAAATAAATCTGAAATTCTTGCCATAAAATTTGTCATGAAAATAAAAACACGCATCTTCACTGAAATGCCAGCAGAAAAAAAGGTCTATTGCTTCAAAAAACTAGTATATCCAATTAGTTAGACTTTACCAATAACTTCCCATTTTCCACATTAGTTCTGCCTATTTGCTACCTACAGTCTGTCAGGTTTTTGTTTCTTTGTTTTTTTTTTTAAACTGCTGAAGTAATTTCTGCCCCTAAAATTTAGTGAAGCAGAGTTTATTTAATGAGCCATGATGAAAATTCAATAGATGTTGACCTGCTCTTGGAAAAAGAACACTATCAATATAAAAATACACATTTTCACTCTCTGAGGAAAAGATGATAATCAGTCAACATTACATAAGAGTGTGAAAATATAGGTGCAGTGGGATTCAAACCTTCTATACACTGTATACAAACACAGATTTCACATGCAAGGAAACCACAGTACTGGCAAAGTCATCATCCTCAGACAGATGTTTGGGAACTCACTCATGTCTCACCAACGGGGAAATATAGAGAAAATCTAATATTGAAAAAAATTCAAAATTCAATCAACACCTCATATTATTTCACTACACACTGTCATGCGCACAGATTATATTTAGTATGCAATGCAATTTTTATTTTTGGCAATAGCGTGGTATGCTGTTTGTGGAACATGTAACTTTTTTTAAAAATTAATACTTCCCGGGAAACACGGAACAAGTGAAATTATGTCACAATTGTCAATATTGTTCCTGTATATTTTTAAGTATTTTACTTTAATATTCTTCTGGCTTAAAAAAATAGAACACAGGGGGTTGTGTAAAGTTCCAAATGAGTGCCTTGGAAAGACTGTTTATCTCAGGACACAAATGAGGACAGTTTTCTTTTTGTACTATCCCAGCAGCAAGGTGAAACACTGACTTGAAAAGAAAACCTCAACAGGAAAATGCCTAGCTTCCATGCTTATCATGACTTATACCTATTCCCACGAAATTCATAAATAAAACTCAAAATTAACTCAAGGTTGGCTGTTGCACATACTGTGTCAGGCCTTGAGTCCTTAGCATCTAAAGATATCGCTACACTGACATCACCCATGCACACATATTCATAAAAGCTTCAGAATAATGCTCTCAGACACCACTAACAAATTAGCTGCGAGACCAATGAGTTCAAGAGCTGACTTCAAAACATATCCAATACTCACAGAATCGCCTAGGTTGGAAGGGACCTTTAAGATCATCTAGTCCAACCATAAAAAAAACCACCAAAACAAAACAAAAAAAACCCAGAAAAAAACCTAACCAACCACTAGATCACACCAATCCTTGCAATTTTGAGGCTACACTGCTAACAGTATCCAAGCTGCCCAGCTTCAAATGAACAAGAAAAAACAGAAGACAGAGATTCCTAGACAGTATTGTGAGCACTGATAGGTTAAGTGTTCAGAAGCTACATAACATCAACTCCAGTCTATTGGCCAGTTCCATGCAACAAGTATATATATATATATATATGTGTATGTATACACATATCTATATAAAAAAATACATACTGGCCAAGCATTTCAAGTGTGGACAAGTAAAGCCAGTTGCAGAGCTATAAAAATACACTTATAACTTAATTTGTTCTATTTCTTACAATAGGTGCTTTTTATTTATATTTAAAGAGTAATGCATTCTTAAGTAGTAGGCACTTATGCATGAAACACCTACCTAGTGTACCCACCACTCAGAAACATGCAATTTGAGCATTACAGCCAGTAGCCTTCCAACCATCAGAAATCGGATTTTTAAACAAGCTGTAAAAATTACATGTATCATCTGTTATACCTTTGAAGTATAAATATGAAATAGTCAAGCCCAGGGATGAAAAAGAATTCGCAAATGGCTTCTACTCTTTCTGTTCTCCATTGCTGCCATGTATTTAACTGAAACAAACTGTAATGAAATTATCACTTTCAGAAGTAATGAAAACATCAATTTGACATGACAATAACTCTGAGCACCTATCAATGACCATATTTCCAAACATTAACAATTATATTGCAGTAACATACAATAATTTATCTACATGTTTAAGCTTAAACTATGTAATATTATGTCAGGCACTGAATAAATCCTTAGGGAAGAGCTGAAGTTTACTGCACTGTGAAGGTTGGAAGTTTGCATGTATTTCCTCAAATATGGTCTGTAAATCAATTTCATCAAGGATTTCAACAAGTTCCTCATTTATGTTTTCTTAGGCTGTTATATCTCTTCTTCTTAAGGTAAAAAATCCCAAAAGACCAAACCATAAACAAAACACATTTACTTTCATAGAAATAAATCAGTACTTAGATGACATTTTAATATTAGGTGGTTGGTATTCTCTTCTCCTTACATTGTCAATAAGGATTTTGGCTTACCTTCTCTGTTTACTCCAGAGTTTGAGCTGACACCTGTGGCCACCCAGGTTGTATTCAGTTTAGCAGCTGCCAGACCTTAATCAACTTTCTGCAATGATTTTGCCAGCAGCCTTCTCTGATCCACAGGATCAGGTTTGACATTTAATCCCACTGGTAAAATATATCTAGATTTAATCTCTACAATGACATTTGCCATGTTGGATGTCATATTACTTTTAAACTACTTGACAATTTTTCTGGCCAAAAGACCAGACTCTTTTTTCAAGATACTTACAAGAATAGCCCTTGCGAAAGGGTACTACGATTATGGTTTTTTCCACATTGCTAGGTTTAGCTGATACAAAAATGCTTCCTGGGTTTACTGAGAGAATAAATGAAAAGGTGTATAAGTCCTTTACATGCAAGAATAAATATCAAAATAAAATGCACGTATAGGAAAGGGTAAGAAAAGGAATAACCAACATCCTTACAATCATTTGTCTTGAAAAGTCAACACACCAATTGCCTGAAGAGAGAAACTTTAAGCGTGACTTCCTGGCTTTTCTTCTTCCAAGTGACAGAAATGAACATTGGCAAACACACTACATTTATTTCATAAACTTTAGTTTTGTCTTTGTTTAAATGGCCTACAATCACAGAACAAGTTTTAGTGAATTAGTATCTTGCCGAGGAGTTTCAAGCTATTTCTGCACAGGTATAATCTTTCTTCACTAGAAAAGTTTTTACGTAGTACACAGAACACATCTCCTCTAGTGTTTATATGTGCTTTTGAAGCACATGTCCCAAATGTCCTGTTACTGTGCTTTGCTGCCCAATTCCAAAATGTTTTGGACTGCATGACCTGGATCCCTTTTGGAAAAAATTAAACCAGAAGGTTTTTAATGCATTCCAGGGAGTGCTATTGTACATTCAGTCTGTAGGACCAGACTACACATAATCTGCAGTAAAATCCCTGAAACACATGCAAGATAAACATCAAGTTCTCTGTGCCAACTGTTTCTCTTTACATTCCTACTACTGTATTGCACTACTTGGTAACATACATATAGTCTCTGATTTCCAGAACAAAGAATTAGACCAGAACTACCCTGAGCACCAGAGAGGTGCTACAACGTGACTGTGTGCATTCACTTCAAAAAAAGACTTACATGTGAATAGCTCAGAATTTTCAGTTTGGGTTATATTGCTCCTGGTTAAAGATCTGAAATGCTCAAAGCTGGAAATTCAACTATCAGTACTACATACAAATATGTTAGGCTATCAACCTCGCAGAGTAAACCATCCTGATATCCATAACTCTTAATCACCTCTACGAAACAGAGTCAAGACAGAATCTGACTAAATGAGCAAGAGTACTGGAGAATTCCCACCTTGTTCTCCAGGGAGTAGCATGTACCTGCTTGAGAATGAAATGGTAGGAAAGAGGAAAAGAGAGAACACCTCATGCAGTAGTGACAGACCTGACTGGTCTTAAAGTACATGGCAGAAACTGTCACCAGTTCTGCATCTTGGATAGTGCGCAGCTTACCGCTTTGCTAGCATCCCTGTGTTAGAGATACCTCAAGGCAGGTGATCTCGATATTATAAAGCTATTATATATAACCTCCATGCTAAACAGCTGTTTCTCTACTTAAAGGGGCTCTTTTGCTTGTTTCCTGGATAATATTTTTCTAGATTTTTTTTATTTCCTCTCAACGTACTGCTAAGTTAAAAATCATGCATAAACACACACAAGAATCAATTATTTAAATGTTCAATGTCTCATAATGAGATCCTGAGTATCAACCGCTATGTTCCTGACAAGCATCAGCCTACTACAAGCATTAAATAAATCTTCATATTCTTGCCAAGCACACAAGTGGTCTTGTAAATAATGGCCTCTTTTCAATTTACCTCTCAGTATTTTCTCTCTCTCTTCCTTCTTATTCCTTCCAAATAACCAAACTCTCTTCACTACTCTGTTCTCTTTCACTTATGTCTGAATCACACCACCTAAAATACATATTTATTTCTTTATACCTGTACTAATATTTACTCATCTGAACAATTAAACTACAGCTTATTATCCTACAGTACTGCATGGATAATGTTCTGCAGAAGAACAGACTCAGCATAACCACTCCTTCCGACTTTAAAACCTCTGAAAGTTCATAATAAGCTTGTCTTTCTATACTGTTGCTTTTAGTAGTAGTACTAGTCAACTTTTTTTCCTCCTAAGACTTTAAAATTTTTAGCTATCCAGTTCTCTTTAGATATTGAATAAAGTATTGAAGTGTGAGGAAAAGGGAAACTTGGGAGAAGCAATGTTATAGTAACAGGCTTCAGCTTTCAAAATGAGCTAGTAATGTTAACGTTATCAATATTGATTTTTATTATCTCAAAGTAAAAATATTTCAGGATAAATGAATATATAATGCTATTCACGCATGCATGAGCTTCACTGTGAAGCTTCAGAATAGGAATAGCATATAAGCAGCATGGCAGCAAGAAGAAACAAAACCCCAACCCACGGTCTAAAAAAAAAAAAAATTTCATTGTGCCTGCATATTTCAATCCTCTAGTCTAACTGTAAAGATTTCCTGTAGTCCGCTTAGCATACTCACACACAAAAGAGGAAAACTGAAATATGACTTGTTCAGGTCTAGATGATCATGATATCTCAAGTATATGGAAACCCTCGTATCACATTTGGTGTGAACTGAGTTCGTTCTTTCTGTAAGGATGGTATTTTGACTACATGATACAGCAGAACATTTTAAGACATTTTAAATCAAATTTTATTATGTTCTTAGTGCAAAAAAAAGTCTAATTACAGCTACATATATTAAGAAGAAATCTCCACTCTATAAAATCTATTTTCCTAACTCTTCCCTTTCCTATTAGCTAAATAACAAACAATGATTTATTTAATGATTAATGATTTAATTGTTCTGTCACTCATAAGCAGTGTTAAAATTATTTTCTTTTTCCTCCTGTTTCAATATTAATGTAATGTCCTCAGTATGTCTTTCATTCCAATTTTATAGAAGCATTTTGGAGCCAGCCTGCAAATTTCAAAGATTTTTTTTTCTTACATATAACAGAGGCAAATACGATTATGTATGGGAACATATGTAACCAATTTACATAGAAGAGGTAGTAGCAAGCAGTCAAACAAAAATAAAATAGAAAATTCTCTACTAAGGTACATAATTATGTTTCAGAGCATAGCTAAGAGCAACAAACATCCCAAGAAAGTACACTCAGCTGAAGAGCAACTGTAAGTTTTCCATTCAGTGCAATTAAAAAAAAAAAAAAAAAAAATCTGTACTTTGAAGTGACTTTTTTGGTTTTTAGATTGTTAACTTAATACATCTGAATGCTTTATTATGTGCATTGTGTGGGTAATCAGGACTGATGCATACAACCATTGAAAAATTATACAATTATCTAGAAAAAATGCACAGCTTTCCTCCACTGAAGTATTACCTTTTCTAAGACTGTAGGATATGCAATCCTGCTGTAAATAACTGCTATCAGTTAATTTACAGCTTTTAAGCAATGAGGATAATGTTTGTAAAGTTCTCTAACCTCACTCATTCATTTTGGAAGAAATCATCACTTGGTTTAAATCACTATAGTCAGCGGAGATACTTCATTACAGGCTCTAAGGGCTCTAAGGACCTATTCTTATTCTTCCCCCCCCTACAGAGGCTGGTGGGTTTGCTTTTCTTACTCAAGCTATATGACAAATCAGGAAAAAATTAAAATTGGCACTATTTCAGAGCTGGTCTTGTTTACTGCTCCTCCCATTCATAGCCATGTAGAACATATACGGTAATGAAATTTCTCCTGGTGTAAAAAGAGTAATATGGGACAGTAACAACAGAAAATATTTTATAACACTTTTTAAAGTGATTGAACAGCTGGAAAGAAGGAGAAACAATTAACAACATGTGACTAGCCTGCTCCCAGTGAACCAGGAAACATTGTACATACTACTACAGCTTTTAAACAAAAGCTTGGGGTACACAAGCTAAAACTTTATCTAGGACCACCAGTTAATACTCTCACGACCTAGGTAGAATGGTAGAAAGTTAAACAAACAGGATTTCTCTTATCTTTACTTATTTAGAAAGCTAGTCTGTGTGCAGATTTGCATATGGAGACTTACTAACTTAACTATTACCCACCCTATTTCCTAATAAAGAACTTCCTCAGTTTGGCATCAAGGCTGCCTTTATTTCTGTAAGCAGTAACAGCTCCCAAGGAAACACTACTAAAACCTACAGTTTACTTTTTGCTTGTTTTCTTATGGTGAATGGGAAGGCCAGAGGCAGGTGGTACCTCAAATACTAGACCAGCCTAACTTCTCCTGTAGACCTCCCTTCCCTAAGGGAATTTGCATCTGCCTGTTTGAAGACAGCTCTCCATCTCTTTGCTGGCTGAGTGGAGCCAAGACCTCATCTTTGTCCTCTAGTAAATATACATACATGGCAATACATCCCTAGAACAGGGAACTTTGTGTTAACTAAGAGTCAAGGTTCAAAAATAATCTTGGAGACATCTGCAATTTGCCCTTTATTTTGCGTTCAGTTAAATAAAAATTAAATAAAGTAATTTTGCAGCTAATATTTGTCATTACTTAGTAAAGTACAGCCTCTACAAAAGCTCACAGTGACTGGATTCTAAGGAGACAGTAAGAATCAAAGCACTGGATACTAAAGTTTCAAGAATTCAAGCCTTTTCAGAATTGTTTACTCAGTAAACAATCACAAGCATTACTTCATATCTATAAACAAGAAGAAGCCAGTTCTGCTGTTATTTCAACATGTAAGAAATTGAACACTGAAAAAATAGAAGGTCAGTAAGGGAGTCATAATAAGAATTTAACAGTTAATAACATAAATCTTTGCCTCTTATTTTGATAAGTATAAAATACCTTGGTTGGTATAGCCTAATCTCTACACAAATACTAAATATTTACTTTTTTCCCCCACATGATTCATAGACAATTCTCAATTAACAATAAAAACTAAGCTACACTTACCCTTGTGTGGGTGCGAATATGCATCTTCAATCCATCATTCTTGCTAAAAGCTTTGTCACAGTAAGGACACTGGTAAGGACGCTCACCTGAAAACAAGAAAAACATTAAAATCTTTAAGTATGGCCTCAGTACATGAAGGCCTTGCAGCACGGTTATTTGTCAAACTGAGGTACTTTTTTCTGGCCTTGACTTCACACTCAGTCCAAACAAAAGAGATACGAGCATTAGGAACATTACAAATAAAGGTCCACCTGAGCAGGATGCAGGGCTGGATCAAAACATCCCTCTTTGCTGCTTTATTTTATTCTAGCAGCATATGAATACAGAGAGAGCCTTGGGGGGGAAAAAAAAAAAAAAGAGTAAGCAAGAAAAAAGAAAACACCTACTGCCCTTGCTCAAATCACATTCTACAGTGACTTTCACATGGTGACTTTTATGGTTAGGCATTAACTGCTCCCAAATATTTCTTCCATTTCACATCTGGTCATTATTAGAGCTCTCTGGGTGTCAGAATCCCAATGAAATACAGCATTAAAAAAAAAGAGTGGGTTTTGTATCTGAACTAACTGTGTTAGAATCTAGTTAATCAAAAGTTTCTGCAATTTCTGTGTTGCAATTTATGACTGAAGTGGAACTAGAAGGATCTTAGCATCTCCCTTGCAGCATCCCATATCTTAAAGGTATTTAGTTTAATGCTCCATTAAACTGGTGTCATTTAGCATCAATTTTCTCAAACTCACATTAGTGTAATGTGGACACTGAGCTACACAGAATCAAAGAGTGAAGAGTTTCTAAGGTAGCTCCATGATTAGGAAGAAGTGATAAAGCTTTCTAATTCCCCAAGGGCATTTTCATTTTTAACTCCTTAGGCAATCCACTGGAATCCAAGTCTATTGCCTCCTCTTACTGTACACAACGCTTTAAGAGCAAATATCAGACTGTTTCTAGCAAAAAAACAGAGTTAACAAATTAAGACTATTTATCTATTAACCAAATGGAATTTGTCCTAGTCAATCATAATGCTGAAGGTGTGACAGATCATTATTTGAAAATACAATTTAAGCAAAGCCTATTCTATTAACTCAACGCACAGCTTTCTGTTCATGAAAGAATCTTTGCATGTATAGAGATTTAACATAATCCAAATGTCAAACACTTATTAACACTCATACACAATCCTGGAAAATAGGTAAGATTAACTACATTTTACAGTTAAAAAAAAAAAAACCACCAGACATATTTCACTGATATGCCAAAGATCAGAGTGCAAATGAGCAGCAGTAACAGAGACAAGCAGTTAAAGCTCCACAGTCCTGACTTGGAGAAAGGAAGCCTCATCTCTCATCTTTTCTCCACATGAGTGTGCCTCCATGATTGCTCAGAGGAAGATACTTGATGTTTTCTTTCTTGGGAACAAGACGTCAAAGGATCACAAAAAGTATGTAATGGAGACAGATTACAGAAACAGCTCTTCAGAAAGACTGATTGTGAATACAGTACAGCTGATCAACTGATAGTCACTGTTGTTATATCTCCATATAGTGCCAGGTTGTGTAGACATTTGAGGGCAGCTGAGATTAGACGATTATTTAAGGGGATAAGGGAAAAACATCTATTTAGTAGATAAACTATTCTGTTCTTTTCTGTCTTTTATTACTGTTTAGATAACTGCTAATGACAAGAGCAAAAAACTGTGTAGCAAAGTACTTGTGAAATACAAATATTTTTCTCTTGTATTCTGCCATCTCTCTGAGAGAGCACAATTGCGTGAATTTGGCTTTTTTTATTTTTTGGATGATGACAACAAGCGCTGTGTTATATCTGTGTTTTCATTGAGCAGTTTGAAATATAATACTCTCTCTCATGACCCTCAATGTCTTTAATCCATGCCTCCAAACACTCCAACAGTTGTCAGTACTCAAATATTTAATTAATTCAGCCGACATTTTTATGTTTTAGGGCTTTTGAATGTAGAAGTTAAAGCTCTCAACAGTTTGCAAGAAGATGAGTGTTGACAGGTAGGAGTTGTACCTCCTCCCTCTCTCCCCCATTCTCGAGTCTCCTTTAAGAGAAAGACTTTTGCTTTCAAAGGATGGCTTTGAGCTTGTCTGAAATGGATTAACAGTGTCCTTCAGAAACTAACCATGGAGACCATGGCACTTGATGAGTAAGTTCTTAAAAGCTTTCAGCAGATGCCAGTAGAGGGCAACAGTATGACTTCATATCAACACATTACACCTGAAAAAAGTCTAGCTTCAAGCAGCTGCTATACACTGTAAATTTTCAAAAATCTCTGCTGTTCCGAAAATCGAGTTTCCTATGTAACACAGACTGCAAACTCTGACTTGACATTGACGCTTGGTGACATTCCTATTTCTAAATTATATAAACAACTTCTCATGCACTTGTGCCATTAAAAATTGTCAGCAAAACATCCGAAAAGATGACCCCAAGTAATTTTACTGTTGCTCTTAGGTTATTTTTTTTCCACCTAATCTTTGTAGCCTGTATGCCCAAAATACATACAAGTGCTCTTGTGCTTACATAAGCAACTGTTTCCCCTCTGCATACACAGCTTTTAAATGCATAACTTACCTTCTACCTCAAAGAGTTTTATGATTTTAAAAAATTAACTATGGGCCACTTAAAACAAATCTATGCTTGCAACAGCCATGTTTCTTAGAATAAATTTCTTTGTCTTGCTAACCAGTCCAGAGACAACTTTGTGCCATTATTTAATAAACATAGGGATATTTATAATTTCTTTTAAATTAAAAAATACTTGTATTTTAAGATTATTTGATCTGTGAACAAGAGTAAGATTCCCCTCATTTGACACCAGCCAAGTGAAAATATGATGTCTAATTTTAACTAGTTGTTCTAAATCCCAAGAATAAAAGAATGAAAGGATGAATCGCTCTCCGGAAAGGGCCTGACTGTTGTCTTAGAACTGAATTAACTGCCCTCTGGCAATGCATGTTTTCCTCTGTTTGCTGTATCAGGAGCCTTTAATGTGATTTATATAAAAAAATATGGATAACGTAGGGGCAAAATCTTTTAACTTCCAAATACATTACAAAGCTTTAATCCTAACACTTCACATTTAGAAAATACATGGAAAAAGAAAGGCCTGACCTTCTATGTTGTTGTTTGCAACTCTGAGACTACAATCCACCCTTTTCACTAAAACATTTCACCAGGCTTTCTACTTCAGTACAGTATCAAAATCCAGTAGGCATATTAAATACCTCTTAACCTGACAGTTTGTCCAGTCAACATGCCCAGAAGTAACGTTGTAAATGCAACAATAACTAAGAACAATTACCATCATTAAAACACCAAAGCATTCAAGTAAGACAGGTGTAACAAATGCGATGTTTAACCTCAAGTTACAGCTGACTGTCATGTCCTTGCTGTCCAAGAACAAACTGCTCAACACATTAATGGCACTTCTGTACAAATAACCCCAAATAAATAATCCACGGATAAACTGCAGTGGATTTAATATAATTCAAAGTCTAGACATTCTACTTCCAGATTTCGTATGAACAAAAACAAAGCTTTTAATATAATAAAAATAAATGTAACCCTAATACAAGGATTACAAAAAACAATACCATGATTGAAAACCATATGGGATTTTGATCTGAAAACATATCATGATAGAATTTGCATCTTTTTTTTCCTCAAGTGTGTTCATCTCTAGCCTGAGATCACAATACCTACTAGACCTTAATGTAGCATAAAAAGCTAAACACCAGATTCTTCCATTCCAGTTCAACTCGGGATGGACAGGTTCCTATGATACATTTGCAATCAAAGGTGCTGTAAGGCAATATTTACGATGATTTTAGCACCCAGATTTCCCAAATTATAATAACCCTGAGAGTAAAGCAATTAAGAAACAAAACAAAATACATGTTAGTTTTTCAGGACTTCAGTGGGTAGAGCTAGACATTTAATAAAGACTTTGAGACATAATAATTCAAATTACTCTCATATGTTGTTATTTTCACACTGTATTTTGCATTCTCTCTAGTCAGCTTAGCCACAAAAAAAACTAATTACAAAATCAGGCAGAAACCTGATATAAACACCAATGTTAGTGATTACTTTGAAACAATGACCTCAAGTAAAATCAAACAAATGTGTACTTTGCAGGTGGCAAATATATTCCCACCAAATTAAACATGCAACATAGAAATAGTCCTAATGTGAAAACAGGAACAAAAGGTCTGAGGAGAACCGCAAACCAAAAAAGAAACAGAGGCAATGAGAAGAAGGTCAAAGGCATGCTAAAGTGTGTATTTGATGAACTACTACATTCAGTTTTGGAAGCAGTCTCACACAGCTCTTTCAAACTACATAGGAGCATTACTTCTATTTCATTCTATTAAATTTGAAGTCATATTTACTGTCCTTGTTCCCATGCAGGTTGCTTGGTCACTTGTATACGATCATCAGGTATGTATGTTAGCCTTTATGTATGAAATCCCTGGCTTTGTGTCTTTATTGGAAATAAACTGCTGTATTAAGAAATGAAGAATTTTAATTACACAGCAAAATTAGCAAGGTTTTTTTCTATATTTTTTAATATGTTTGTGCTTGGTCAGTTGTGGTATTCAGTGCCACTGGTCTAGGTCAGCACTCACAAACAGCAAAAAAAGACTTATGACAGACTGCACTGAACACCAGGTCACGTGCAGTGTGTGTAACTTAAAAGGAATTGTTTCCTTCTGTTTTCTTAAAGAAAAACCAATATTATTATGGCAATGTGGTCCCTCAGAATCTTCCACAGATCTAAATATAGCTCTTTTTTAGATGCCGAAGTACTTATTATAAAGATTAGACGATTATTTCTTTAAAAAATATGAATGTATTGTTACAAAAATTGACATTTTGAAATAGTTATGGTAAAGTATAAGCCTTTTTAAAGGCCTGACTTCAGACTGGGATAGGGGAGAGGGGAAGAAGGTAGACTGCACCATCACCCAACTGTGGTGGAGAAAAGGCAGCTCACCTGGGGAGGAATTTGGAGGCAAGGGGGCCATCTGGATCACACATGCAACACTCCATACCAGGTGATCAACAGGACAGCCCAGAATGGGAATTGCAAGAAGACTTTTTTAGTCAGAGAGAATCTGGGGTGATGACAGCATTCAACAGCAAGTAAGAATGGGCAAAAGGTTAACGGATATAACAAAATTATAATCTGTGACATATGCTTTAAAACATTAACTGTTCATATAGAGCTTTACACATTTATCCTCAACTGCTGTTGCTCTGTACATAGTGTTCCCATCAAATTAAAAAGGAAGTTTGTGTCCTTAACTGTACAGAATTCAGTTAATGCGCGATACAAATACGTACATACACGCGCAAAAGAAGCCTAAGTACACAGAACTGAATTTCTCCTACATGAAAAGAACTTCATTAGGAATTAACATCGAGTTAAATAGGAACTCAAGGAACCAAGTGATTTCAACAGAACTTAAATTAGAAAATGCCAAAAAAACAATTATTGAATGAAGATTAAATATTGACACTTTAAGAAAATATTCAGTAAATTTCACCACCTTGGTGGTGTACAGCACGTCAAATGGCCCTTGACACTTCTTCAAAATAATAAAGTTTCCTCTTGTGTAGATGTGGCAGTTTTCTAGAAACCGAGCAGCATTTTCAAAAGCATTTAATACCCTAGGTCTCTCCAGTGTTTTATAATTTTGACCAGGGATTCTAGGAAGGGAAAATAATGGGAGAGTAATCAAGAAACTTGGCAAACTGCAGCAGCTAGCTGCACTCTTTACAACACCTGGACTACTTTTAATCTGGACTAGACAATAAAAACCAGTGATCTGGCATATACAAAATTCTGGCCTTCCCCATTTTCAACCATTAAACACTCAAAATTCAGCACTTTAGAAGGTACAGAGGTACCCACCAAGGAGTAGCTTTCTCTTGCCAGGAACCAAACAACTTTGCGGTTTGAAAGACACAATACTTAGGGATGTCAGCTGAGACAAGAACCAGAAACATCAAATATATGCATAATTCTACACTCATAGTCAGCCAGATAAAGAAAGGGATAGCTCTTTGACTCCTCTGAGAACACTCCTGTTGCCTAAGAGAAATGGAAAGACAGTATATAGCTATGGGTCAATTAGACACATTTCTTACTCATTCTTCATTTTAACCAACATTCAAACCTGGCAGACTCTGAAGACAAGAAATTAAATATTTCTGCTTTTTTTTTTTCTCTCACTGATGATCAACAAAACTAAGCCCGTGTGTTTGTGAATGTTTTCTAACCAAATTCCAATACTTGTGTGTTCTCCAGGCACAAGGGAGAAGTAAAACTGCTTTTATGTGAGTCAACCAAATGCATTTGCCACTCACTAAAAAAGGATACATATTTAATAAGAAAAAACCTCAAATGCTATTCTTCTCAAAATAAGGGAAAAACAGATTGCTTTAACCATTTTTTTTCTATTAATACTCTTTCTTGTAACTACTTAGTCATGCCATATTATTTGAGACGCACAAGCAATATTTTTTCACAGCTGAGAGGGTTTTTCTGCAAAGTTTTGGGTTTATTCAGAGAATTCAGACTATCTGTAGTTAAGACCAATAGTCAAAATGTTTGCCCTATCTGGTCCATAAAAATTGTCATGATATAATTAGGTTCTAGCTATTTGTAATTAAATGAATTATGAAGACTA
This sequence comes from Limnodromus scolopaceus, assembly GCA_028565335.1. Lineage (NCBI taxonomy): Eukaryota > Metazoa > Chordata > Aves > Charadriiformes > Scolopacidae > Limnodromus > Limnodromus scolopaceus. Next base: position 6,030,458 of record JAOXNO010000033.1, read on the forward strand.
GTAAAGGATCCTACAAAATAAGAAGGCTATCTGAATCTGTACAGTAAAGCCTGAACTACCATTATTAATTATTTACAGACTTTCATCAGTTCTACAATGGTATCAAGATTTTAGTCACAAATAAAAACCTGACACACTTACTTTAAGGAATAAAACAGTTTCATTCTTTGCATCTATCAAATCTATATACCAAATTAAGCAGTTTGGTTTCCCCATGAATGGAGCACTAAAATCTATGACTTCAGTGAACCCAACGGTCAACCAAATCTTTTCAAGTATATGCATTAATCAATCAGTAATTCATTTGATCTAAAGATGTCACTAGGATTCAAATAATCTATCCCTTATAAGAACATTTCTTCATTCATGGAAGCAGCCAACAAGAAGCTGACAGCTGCATGAAACTTTACAGGTACTTTTAAAGATTTAACTGTTGTCTGGAGATAAATAGGACAATGATGTATAAACTGAAAGGTTTAGAAATGCAGAATGCTTACCTTTGAGGCCTTGTGCAAGCTCCTTTAAATTCGGTAGATAAAAGAGAGATCATTTATAAGTTATTGAATAAAAACAACCTATCTGTAGACATTTGCAAGCTGTTCACTGACTAGAGACAGATACATTTTTTCCACATACTTCATTGTGATATAAAAGGAAGTTCCTTCCAGCTTCCCTTTTATCTATTTTTTTTTAATATAGGAAAATATAAATTACTTAACAAGATAGTTTACCAGAAGTTTTGCTAGAATGAGGATCCTGGCTGTACATTATTTCTAATGTACATGAATAAATAGTTGCCTGTTTAGCTATTAAAACTTTAGAGACGTATTTTACATAGCAATAAACAAGAGTTATACTGTACCTCAACTCATTACTTCCTTCAACTACTCTGAAGTCTTTTATGCCCATAGATGACTGAACTACTGTTTAATAACCAAAGATTTTTATTAGAACCCCACAACCAATATTTTGTTTGGTTGCTCAGGAATTTTTACATGGAAGTGCAAAATGTGGACCTAGATTTTTATGCAGTTGGACCTTAAATATTTTAAATATGCTCAAATGCCTAGTTAATCAAATTGTAGAAATGTGACTACAATGGCAAAGTCAGGACCATAAGATCAGGCTCTCAATGCAGAGACACCTCAAGAAGGCAATCAGCACCTCAAGTTATAGGGGACCAGTATGATGAAATGTTTTCCCAAGATTTTGAAACAGTCTTAATTATGAAAATGGAAATTGAAAAGGTAAGCTTAACTGTGTTGACACAAAGGATATAGAAGTCCACGGTCTGACTGCTTTTGCTGTTTTAATGTAATCTCATGGTATTATCTTTCACTCATGTATACGGAAGCAAAAAAGAACCTTCTCGACTCGTGCTTACAAAATAAAACGTGGGTTTTTTTCCCCACATACCAAAGAATATAACATGTAAGAATGTCACATTAAATCATGGGTTTTAAATGGCTTAGAATAGAAACATTAATCTTTTCAGAAAACATTTAAGACAGATCGTAGAACAGTTTGGGTTGGAAAGGACCTTTAAAGGTCATCTAGTCCAACCCCCTTGCAATGAGCAGGGACATCCTCCACTACATCAGGTTGCTCAGAGCCCCATCCAGCACGACCTTGAACGTTTCCAGGGGTGTCTACCACCTCTCCAGGCAACCTGTGAAGTCACAGATCTGGGCAAAACAAAGTCATAGTTATCTTAGTGGCTATTTATCAGAACTTTGACTAACTGTGATGGAAAAAGCAAAGTGAGGTTACATTTTAACCTATATTTGCATGTGTAAGCATTTTCTGGAAGACATGTATGGTCATTAGTGGTCCCTCACCAGTCCCTATATAATGGAGCACAGTTAAAACATTTGAGTCTTTTAACTCAATAATAAATTTACCTGCAAATATAAAATACCTCACAACAACTTTCACTGTTGCACAACTTTATGTGCTAAATCCCAAAGATGGAAGGGATTAGGATACAACTACTGAGGAAAGTAACAGTATAAAAATCAGACAGATAAAATGCATGTGTGTAGATATATATATATATATATATATTACACAAGCACACACAAACACACACCCCAGACAGCAATTAACAGATTTAAATAGCTACCTCTAAGTCAAGCAAAGCTACACAAACCGCAGCCAGTAACTGTTAACACTGAAAGTTGCTTGAAACTTTAGGGAAGTAATTAACCTCCTGGCTCCCAGTTTTCAAGCCCAAGGAGCAGGCCATAGAATTTCTTTTAAAATTTATGAACTAGCCAAGGAATTTATATCACAGTCAGAGGATTCTTTTGCTGAATTAACCCCAGCTCCCTCTGACCCTAAGAAGTCATAAACCAACAGGATACAGCAGAGGGAGAATGTGCTATAGTGTTTCAGCTGACCTACAGAGCGCTGCCTCTGTCATGCCAAGGCTGGAAACCCAGATGATGAATTACAGAGCAACATGCAAGGTTCAGACGCAAACATCAACCCCTTCCCTCTAACATGCACATGCAGACACGTTCACTCACCCCAAACCAGCTCAGTTTCTGCAAAAGGCCAAGTACTGTTAAGGCTCATTTACAGAGTCTTACTCTAAGATAAAAGAGGGAAGAAAATTGCTTATTGAGGAAGCATGCATACGTCTGTGAATAACAATATGTAAGAACACATGCTGTGTATTAAATAAAAGCCATAAACCCATTGAGCTTCTCTTTTTGTATACGGATTATTAAGCATATCAAAAGTACAGTTCCAAAGCAGAACCAGGAGGGTAACCAAGAACCTTGGCTTTTATAAAGAACGGCTTTATAAATTAAAAAAAGGATAAAAATTGATATACAAGTCTCTTGAGAAAGAACTCTGCCTGGCTTTATTTTGTAAATACAGAACAAAGCCTCTTATTCAAAGTAGCTAATAAAACAAAGTCTAGCTGACCACGTTCACAGAAAATGGGATAACACAAACGACTGCGACAGCACCTCAAATCTAATCAGCTGTAATGATTAAGATATGAAGGTCTTTGCAATATTTACACTTATGGTGTACTGCTTGGTGGTACCTAAAGCTTAGCCCCAGCTGAAGGCTTATTCACAAAGATGAATCATCTCTTGAAAACAGACAGTGGCTAGTTGTTTCACCTCTAGCTCAGAATGAAAAGTGATACTTTGAAGTCTAACCAAAAGAGAGAAAAAAAAAAAAAAAAAAAAGAAGGCACAGTTCTGAATTGTTCACAGTTCTGAATTAAAACCACAGCATTTAATGGATATCAAAAGCATGAAGTATTCAACACAGCAATATTTAGAAACCAAACATCCATCACTGAGTAAGAATAGTTTGTGTCTCCACTGTTCGATGAACTGAAAACTTCTTACTGCTCAGAAATTCCCTGAAAAGTTGACAACGATTTTCACAATGCAGCAAACTTTATTACTAAAAGCCACCAAAGGAGTACTCAACTTTTTTGTACCATTTGCAGACAACACAGATTCCGTTCACCAGCTACCCTTACTTCCTTTGGAAATGATGCAAGATATTCCTCAGAAAGCTGTGCTTCCTCAGGCCCACTGAACTTTGAACAATGATTTCCTCTTGTTATTAGTCTGCACGTATCATGATCATAAACAACTTGGCTGAAGTCTTCAGGTACAGTACAAGTCAAAACCACCTCTCCAAAAGTACGAGATGAATCTAACTACGGCATTTTCTCACTAAACTTCACATAAGGTATTTTGCCATATAACTTAGATATTTTTTTACTCCACCTTTCCCCCCTCCATTTCATCATGACAATCAAGAAATGGTCAGGAATCATAACAGAATGGCATCAAAAACAACCACAAAAATGCACTTCACTTGATTCTCACAGTGAAGAATGTGAATCACAAAATTCTCTGCCAAAAAAGTGATTGACATCACAACAGCAGCTAGACTAGAAGAGGAAAGGATCAGTTTATTTATCACAAGTCATTACAAATTAATTTAGCAAGGCATTTTTCCTGAACGAGTAACTCTTAAAAAGCTAGAAGCACGCATTTTCAAGTAAAGAAAGAAGCTTTGAAAGTTTCCCTCCTACTGCAGTGTTATTCTTTCATAAATTGTTTTCACACTGCGTATTCCCCTAATTCTAATGTGTATCATCTCCTGGCAAGGTAGTTTCTCCCATCGCGTTTAATTTGCAAGTGTACTGGAAATCTTCAGCACTCTTCTAGTAAGTTCAAAATGTCATAGCTTACTGTTTCTTGTATAATAGTGCCTACAAACTTTGCAAGGCTCTATGGTCAAGGTTAGAGGTCTCCAGTGTGTGGTTTCATGAAACTCACCTTAGCCTAACTCCTAAATTTAGGAAAGCCTGCTTGAGAGAGGCAAAACATTAAATGTTATTGGTAGCAGCACATGTGTAAATAGCATTTTCACTCAGCTATAAAGCATTTTCCCAAGAGCTATCTGCACTATCAACTTGAAAAACTAAGACCTTTCTACTCTGTGCAAACTGATGTGTAACATTGACAGCACTCAAAAAACGTACCTAACTTTTAAGGAAAAGGCCTGTGAAATGGAAAAATAAAAGCACCACTCTAGTAAAGGCAATAAAGCAGACTTGCCTGTAAGAAACATTAGAATGTGAATTTGG
>JAOXNO010000033.1:6035187-6060258 GCA_028565335.1 Limnodromus scolopaceus
TTTTAGTGAAGAATCAGAGTGACATTTTGATATTCCTTTAAGCATGGCGGGGGAAGGGGGGGGGGGCAGGGGGAGAACAAGAAACCAACTTATAACATGAATTTTCATGAAACTCTAGTACGCCAAAATATCAGAAAATTAAAGGGTAATGTAGTTCTTCTTGGGATGGGCAAGGCAAGGTAAAGAAATATCTATAATTAAAACAGCAAAGTAACTTCATAAAAAAGTTAGCACAGATCAGAAATCGAGGCAGTCATACTTCTAGAAGGCTGATGTGCTAAATGACTAACAATACTATTGAATTGCTGTCTTTTACTCTTGTCTACCAGAGTCATTAAAGTACAGCCCAGGTGGGTAAGTTGTTGGTCCTTCCAAAAGGCACAGTCCCCAAGTGTTCTCTAAATCCTCATGCCATGTGCTCCATAAGTGTTGGGTGGTTGGTTGGTTTTTTTTTCCCTTCCTCTTCTCTGCATCTTCAGGAAGCCAAAAAAAAAAAAAAAAAAAAAAAAAAAAAAAGAGAAACCCATAGCTTACAGGACAGAAGAGAAAAACAGAACAGGTGACTTGTCAGGAAGGACTTTGAAAGGAGTTGATAAGGTGAAGTTGTAGAAGAAAGAACAAGAATAAAGAGGAGGAACAAACATAACTGCTGCATTGTGATTCTGTGTCTTGCCAACCTTGACCTTCAGTGTCTTTTGTGTCTAGAATTATACAGTTTATGCAAACCATCTGAGTGGAACGCATATACACTTGCTTATATGTATATATTCTTATACAGCTGCTATGAGGGATAAATGTTCCAAACATGGAATTTAGTAAAGAATAAGAGCTAAAGATAAAAGTCAATTTTAGTCTTTTATCCTGACCGCAAGACCAGGATAAAAGTTTGCCAGTGTCTATAGCAATCAAATCCAAAAATCACAATATATCAAAAACTAGTGAAACCTGTAATCTTAACAGGTGGTTTTGATAGATTGAAGTGATTAAGACTTTTACAAACATAGTAGAAATCCAAATGATTAAACACACCAATTCTGTCATCTCCCTGCAAACCAAATTTGCTTATGCAGAGTGAATAGAATGTCATAAGAAGGTTATTTGTTAACTGATGCTTTGACTGCCAAAGGCAAATCTATACCATTTTATGTTGGAAACAAATTATCACAAAGAAATCCCCTTCACTTGCCTGCCACTTATTTGAAATGAAAACATAAACTCACAAAACAAAACCTATCAACATGACAACACAACTAACATACTTTCAGTGTTTACAGAAGCACACATATAATAGGATAGGGAAACGGTAATGCAATCTGGGTGGCAATATAAAAAAAGTTACTTAACTCAGACCCAGGAATATTAGGTCAATGCAACAAGTCAGATGATGCAACAGAAAATAAATTTTGAGTTAAAGCATGGTCAAGGTAAAACATTTGGTAACATGCAGGTTGTGACAAGGTCAAAAGTTAACATTAATATGAATCAGAGTTTCAAAACACCCTAGAAGTGGCAGAGATGAATGAACTCATATATACATATAACTATTGATATATATACTTTCATGCATAATCACCGTTGAGAACAGAATCCAGTTAAGCAGGTAAAATGTCTGAAAAAGCTGCTCTTAGGACCACCTGTAAATTTGCATTACCGTTTGTAGATAGACAAACTGTGGACATACTTACAGATACCTTGTTATACATTTAGAAAAATCTTCTCTGTTCATTACAATAAAAAACACTGTACCTGTATGGCTTCGAATATGAACTCTCAGTGTTCCATTGCTTGCAAACTTCTGTCCGCAATATGGGCAAATCTTCTCTTTTTCTCCTGTGTGAGTCTACATGTGGTGGGAAGGACAAAAATGAAAGCTTCAGCATAGCTTTAAAAGAAGTGAAATATGGAATACTTAAACTGTACTAACATCGACCACTATTATCTCCATTATATATTTTATACCATCATATCAGGAAGAGATTCTAAGGAATTAGCTATAAGCGTTCTTTCAATTTTCTTTTAAAATTTCTAAACAAATTTCATTATCAACGGCAAAATAAACTGGCTTTTCAGTTCCTAAGTTTACTATTTCCTACATAGTTACTGTTAAAAAGGCCCGTTTCACCTTTGTATATTTTCACGGTTGCAAGAATAAGACACTTGTTCTTCAGTTTGATATCTGTGATAGTGGTTTCTAAATCAGCAAATAATAATTCCGTTACCTAATAAAATTAATCTTCATAAATAGGTCTATTTTTAAAAGCTTATAATTTCACAGAATTTTTATTACATTATAAAGTGTAGTGAAAAGAGTTTACCTAACGTAGTATAACTTTCTCTGTTTAAAACTGAAACGGAGCTTTAAAATGTTTCTATGGAGATTTGTACATATGATTTCTGACTGTCTCACAAGAATGAAACAGCCATCAGTTCATCTGAGGTATGACAGCAATCCTTCAAAGTGCAACTTCTCAGTGATTTCAGTCAACATAAATTGCATACTGGATCCTATCTAGTTTGTAATAAATCCTAGAATCAGATTGCAGTTAGAGAATTGATCAAGAGAAGTATATTGTAATTGTCAACAACACTAAATCATACACTGAGCTTATCTTTTGAAATCAAGCTTTTAAGGCTACAGCACCTTGCTGATATAAGTATTTCAAAACAGGGGAAAAAAAAAACCCAAACACAACTCTCCCATCTGACCTGTGCAGTCAACAGCCAGACCACTTTGAAGTAAGTTACATACATGGGTTCTCATCATTTTTCACACTGTACTTTCAACACCCAATTTTGAAGATTTATCAGCCTATTGAATAACTTTAACTGTGAATGCTCTTTTAGAGGAGAATTTTTGATTAGTTCACTTATAAGTGTTAATTTAAATGGCATAAGGGAAGATAACATCAAATTATTTGTACAGCTGGCTATTTAGGTTTCAAGCTTTGTACATGGCTCTCTTCAGATAGGGAAATTAATTCTTATTTTTATGAAAGACATTGAAGTGACATAAAATTCTTCATTACATTATAAAAACTTTATCACACATAGTACATATTATGCTGCAGCTGAAGAAGAATAAATGAAATATCATTTCAATATTTGATGAACTTGCAGAGTTTTCACTCCCTGACATTAGCGATATGAATATTATATCCCTCTTGATTAGGATAGAGTTCTTTAGAAATCCCTTATATCTCCAACAACAACATTGAGGAATACCAGACAGACAGCTATTAATTCATTCCAAACAAAAAACAAAGGATTTTCAGGAGCAATACATTACAACTACAAGGCTCACAAACATACAGCAAGCCCTAGTCTGACAGCAGCACAAAACAATAGTAATTACAGTTAAGAAGGAATGTCAAAGAAAGAATAGTGGTAAATGATAAACAGTAGCTGCTTCCCAATAAAATAAAACTATATAGATGAATACGGCCATTTTTAACATGAAATACTATGTCATGCTGCATTTTTTAGAAAGGAATCTGAGGAACAAAAGTTTAAAAGTTTATGCAGAGCTCATCAATGAATCCAGGTATTATTTTTGATTTTGGGATGTTATGATCCATCTTGACAAGGCCCTTCACAAAAAAGTTCATCTGAAATCAATGTATTGGCATGATAGGCTAGGTCTGTTACTCTAGGGATTAAAACATGTACATAAGGATGAAAAGGATTGTGGCTCTGAAAAGCACTCTGTTTTTTCCAAACAAATCAATTTGTCTAATAAAAGATACTATGCCTTCCTAAAGTCTTGCTCCCCAAGAATACAATCAGAAACAAGTCACAAGTTTATTTTCTATACCCTTTATTTTTGAGTTCCTTAGGCCAATATAGTCAGGCTTACAAAGAAATGTGGTTTAATACTCCTTATTCTGAAAGTAATAGAAGAGAGGAAAAGTATCCTATAATATAAAGTTCTCTCATTATTACAGCAAAACTCATCTGATTTCACAGGCTGAACAACAACTGATGAACCAACTTATTTGAATCTCAATCATCTTACTGAAGTCTACAAAAAAGGCAACCCCTTTTCATTCTGGTTCTAATGTACAGGAGAAAATCTTCCACTTAAGTTTACCTGGGAGAAATACACCTTAGTTACACAGTTATGTCACTCAATCACAGGCAGCTTTATTTTCCAGCAACTATAATTACTAAGTAACAATGCATATTAAATATGAGACAAGCAGCATTTAAAACAGACTGAATACAGACAGACAGCAAATACATTTAATGGAAGATCAAGACCTTTAAAAGATCACAAAAGAAACCTAAGAGACTTTGTTCCTAGTTGGTTCCATTACTTTTTGCAATCTATAAATATGTTAAAAATCAAACACACATTAAGGAGCCAGTGCTGGGCACTATGTTAGAGAATTCAAAAGTGCTATCTGCCAATAACTTGACTTCAGCTCCAAAGACATGTGCTAGTTCCCACACCTGTAAGACAGGGGAGTCTTAAGGAGTTGGAGAGACAATGACAGATTCCGTTACATTTTTTCTTACATTTTAAATACAGATTTCTGATGTAACGCAGAGTACTCACCATAATCATAAGCTGAAAATGTTGTACTAAGTAACTCAGCTACACTCAGTTTTGTTATTGCAATTTTACATGCATATATGAAGTGCATACTATATGACAAATAACATACACACAATGTTTTTCAACAAGCTCTCACAATCTACATTTGGTGGCAACACTTAAGCTGATTTTCCTCAGCAGATTTGTTCTTGATTCAATTATTTGCTTCACATTTCTTCCCTGTAACATAAATCTTACCTCAGGCCAAACGAGTGCGTAAGCTTTCTTCTAAAGTTTAGCCCTACTCCATTGCAGAGATCAGTTAGAGGAGTGCAGCAAGTCCCATCCTGATGCTGGAGTAACCTACACCCAATTTATACATATGGACCTACTGCAGATTCTACATGCCACCAATGACCCCATTATTGCACTAAGCACTTTAGAATGTTTAGCAACATCACAGCTTTTTACTGAAAAGCCAGAAATGCAGAAGCATCTGGGGATTTTATCTTTAGTCACAACCTTAAGGGCACAGAAGGAATGACAGAACTGTTATACTCACTTTTTTATGACTCTTCAGGACTGAGGGTGTCACAAAAGCTTTGTCACAGAGATCACACTTGTATTTCTTATGTCCATCATGTACAACTTGAATATGAACATTTAATGTGTCCTTTCTTTTGAAAGTAGCATCACAGTGGTCACACTTGAAGGTCCTCTCACCTTACAAAGAGAAAAACAAGGTTTAAAGATAGCAGATTTTTGTGGAAATACACTAATGTTTATTGTTTCAGAAAAATGAATAAAAGGAACAAAGACAAATGAAAAGCTGGGTCCTGGGAACAGAAATAAAAGAATTATCACATCAGGTAAAAACATCATTGGGAAATTAAGAAAATAGTTATCACAATAACATAGCCTGAAATGTGAGATTATACTCTATAGCCAAAGGTGAAATGGCAACCAGTGGAAACGGCTTCCAGCGAAATGGAGCACAGGTTTTATCAACACCTTCAGTAACAGACTCACTTTATGGTAACAAGCAAAAAGATGAAATAGGCTTCATCTTTTGATACTTAAGTGGTAAAAGACATCTTCCTGAACTTAAAAGAATTCTCAAAACAAGAAATACTTGCTCTGAGTAAACTAGCTTATTCACATCAATAGAGGCAAAGACGAAATAACTTTTAAACGTTACAGCAGTTTTACTATTCAAACCATGGTGATGTGGTTGAAGGTCATGGCAGAAGTCAGGTTAATACTGCTAATAGTTTTAAAATTCAATGAATTACCTAAGAGAGGGGAAGAGACATTGCATTCTGAAAATCGGCATACATCTTTTGAGCGCAAAAAAAAAAAAAAAAAAAGATATGATTCTTCAGAGAAATCATTACAATGAACCTTCTCTTTATCACTACTGTGAACGCAGAAGAGAATATTCTCTTCTATGTCTTAGCTTTTGACTAAAATTGTAAGTTAAACATCTGCAACATGGCATTCATTCAGAAATCCAGAGTCTAAACTGGAAATCAGATGCCCATACCCCAAAAAACTTTCCAAGCAGCTCCATCACAAAGTAACATCACCATAATCTAAGGACTATCCTCCACTTCTTACTTTTCAGGGCAGAGGTCTCATTTGCAGCTCCTCCATGAATAAGATACAGACTTGAACAAGCACAAGCTACTTTTTCCAGTAGCAATTACACACATATAGAGGTACACTTATTTCCTTGTTACAGCTCCTTAAATGCATGTAAAAACCTAAGTGGAGCTTATCAATACAGCAGTGCCTCAAGTACCCACAGACATTCCAAAGCCTAGATAACCTGTTTCTTTCCCCCATAAAACCAACCCATTTCTTTTCCCCACTCCAAGCTTCTCATTCTCTGTTGGTTTGGAACCAAAAGCAGTTTTGTCTTGGATGACACAAGAAGTATAAGCTAAAAGGTATTAGAGTGTAAGATGTCTTATCCTAAAATACTTTCAGTGTAGCTTTTCAGAAAAATCTTCAAGGTCAACAAGGATGAAATTTAATTTGCTGTTACGTGGAGGTTTAAAGCTGACACTGCTTCTCACTGTTCAGTGAATACTTCAGTCCTCGTCTTGGCAACGTAAGAGTACACTGTTAACAAAGTGAAGTCATTACTATTTTTACTAGAGTAACATCCAATTTTTCTACTGCTCCAATAAAGAAAAAATATTCAAGTAATTTCTTTTAAAAGTTACTTCTTATGAGAACTTCTAGGCTCCATGGATTTTTTTTTTATTCATTTGTTTCTGTCTGTCTCTTAATAACTTCACTCCAAGTCTGAAAATAAGTTGGAAAAAATATGAAGCAATACTAGATACAACTTTAACAAATTGCCATGTCTTCTGAAGTAAGAAATGTTTGTATGATTTCCATAAATTTACATGATATCACTATGGTTTAAGACACAATTCAACATTCATTGAGTTTCAGGAGGATTTGTCCTTTTATCCTAAAGTCTTGTTTGCAATCATTCACACAATCATTGCACTTTCAGTTTTACACTTCTATTATGATTTGAGAAGATAAATAACTTTCAGACAACAACAACAAAAGGTAGTAAAAGATCAACGGCTTTCAAACAAAAAACCTCCAAAGTCAGGGAATTTCAGAACTAACATACTGTTCAACCATATCTCCTCTGCGTGAATATATCTTCAACTATATAGAACTGAAATGCTAAGTATGTATTTAGGCAAGTTTTGGCTTCAGTTTAGCAAAAATTTTCAACATGCAAAGTAGTGAGAAGCCTAGAACCGGGTATTTTTTCAAGTGTTATCCTGGATGAAGGTGAATAATCTGTGTTTCATTATAGAAGAGCCACCAGAACACTGTCTCCACTCACATTTGGCTCACTGAATAGTCTTTATGTCTTGGTTGGTGGGGTTTTTAAGCAGACAAAAAGATACATGAAAACTTAATAAAAAAATACCATTAATATACAACTATGGAAGGAGTTTCAGAAGGCTCCTCAACAGCATAGAGCAAAAGTCTAAAACACTTCCTTACTAAACCACTCTGCACTAAAACTTCCTTAGCAGCTCTGGAAATCCTCTTGTAGAAGATTGCACAAAAAAACCAGAACTATGCAACCTATTTCATGATACCTCATCGTTGTGATAAAGAACAAATAGATTTCATATGGCAAATGTAAGAACATGTCGTTGCTTAAGAACCAGCACTGCCAAAAATCAAACTCTTTCCACTGCTTTTGGCAGATAAGAGCAACATTGAAGTTACCAAATAAATTTCTAATATTAATGTATAAAGAAATAAAGAAAGAATTTTTGTTATGTATTTTCAGCCAACAGGTTTGCACTGTGCTAGATCAAGAAGTTTGTTACAAAATGAAATAGTAGAAAATAAAATACATTCTCTTCAGGCCTCGACACTGTACAGAACATAATCAAACCAGAAAGTGTATCATTGACTTTAGCTCTTGAAAGGACTGAAGCAGGAAAACTTTTTCAGGGTACTTGACATGAAACTATGACATCCAATATCCATAAAAGCCTCTGAAGATTGAAACACAGCACTGACATTATATGTCCTACAGTGCTTTCCCCCAGAAATACACAAGACAATGCAGTGTTTTTCCTGGCAGTGGCTTTATCTACTCTTCTGATGTGCTCTCCTCGTGATGAACAAGATAACGAAAATAAGGGCTACTTGTGCTTAAATGAGCAATCTTCAGCGCACACTTATGCCAACCTCTGTAGAATGAGCTAATTAGTATTTCTCTAGCTAACAAACATTCTGCATGTATAATATTACTCTGGAAAGCAAAGAAAGAATGATGTCCATCTCAAAGGCAATCCTGTTCAATGCATGTCTCCACAACCCTAGACAACTGAATGATCCAAGAAAAATGCTTAGGGTTACTCATTCTTGTCAGCCAGGTCTCTTATCACCTCGTGAGAGAGTATTAGCCAAGCATGAGCTACCATACACTTATGTATCATACGTCCTTTCTAAACACTACAGCTGAGACTAAAGGGTAACCTCCACCACCACCAATGACATAATGAGAACAAAGATACTAAAAGTATTATCAGCAGCATGCCTAAGAAAAAGCTTGTCTGACTCTCAGAAGACAAGTTACCTTTACACAGCTAGGAGGAAAAAAAAAAAAGTGTTTGGATTTTTTTTTGTTAGGTAGACATATTTGATCTTGAATTCTGAAAGCTGTATCAATGACACATCATCCAATTTCAAGACAGGAGCACCTGAGGAGTAAGCTTATCAAATATATTTTTTCCCAGTAAATTATGTTTGTAAAATAAATTTTAAGTGATTCTACACCACCCTGCAGAGTGCCTGCTTCAAAAAAAACAAGGAGATACTGAATTTAAAAGAATATATGACGCAGGCTAAACTTCAATTTATCCTAGAAGTTTCAAGCTTCACAAACAATTTTTCCTTTCCTACAGCACAGAAAGTAAAACCAGCTAAATACATCTAGCAATTCTGTTTTGTTTCTCTCCTTTCTTTAAAGCAAGAGATAAATTTCAGTGCTATGAGAGGAACTATCATCCAGCTATAACAGGACAATGCCTATAATTCTGAGTTATTTCAAATATGAGAAACTCATTATCATAGCAGCACAACTTGTCAGTTTCAGAGTTAGGTCATGAGGGGAAGAGTTCTACATTTCTCTACCGTGAACACAAGCTTTGCTCAGACAACAGGAAAGCCCCTTGTTTTAATCACAGCCTTGAACTGAAAACTGTTTATTCTTCAGTTCATCCTAGTAATTACTTTCACTTTTCACTTTGCTATTCTTCTGTCAACATTTGTTTTATAGGACTACAGACAAGAGAGATGCAGTTCGAGTATAAAAGTTTTGCCTATATTCTGCTGTATTAAGGCCTCCTTAAATTGGTCAGTTGGTGGGTTTTTTTTTTCAAAGTGAGAAAAAAAAGGCTTAAAAATCTTCCCTGTGTTTAATACAAATACCAAATAAAATTGGTTTAAGGCTTTGACTCATTTTGGAGACAGTTTTAGCTAAGATGGCAGAAATTGCCACCTTCAAATACCTACTCTGTTCCTCAGCAAGAGAGGTCTCCTTTTGCACCAAGGAAGATTGACTAGACATGTCTGTGCCGCCACAGTTCACAGTCTGCTGTATTTAATATTTGCTTAAATAGTGGTGGTTCAGGAACAGCTAAACCTGCCACAAATCACAAGCCCAACTCAAATTTCATGAGGTCTCATCCTCTTGGAAAAAAAAAGAGTCAAAGTATATGTTTTGAGAGACCTTTACCAAGGCCTACAATTCTGCATACTGGGAATTACTGCTTTTTGATACCCTGCAAATACTTGGTTCATTAGAAAAAAACCTGTGCAGTAATGTGTAAACTTTTTACTCCTATCATTTTTAACATTTAACACTGGAAAAAGATTATACAAAATTCAATGTTTTGTGAAATTGCAGAAGCTTTGAAAGATAATTGTAAAAGAACAAACTAAAGACACCAGTCTAATAATTCATCTAACTGAAACACTGTTATACTGGATTAAAAAAAAGAAAGGTATGTGGCTTTTTAAATTTACCAACATAAATATTGCCCAAATCAAAGCACTGTTTTCTAAGCTACAAGAATTTTCGACCATGAGTATTTTCCAAATTCTAAATTGCTGTCATTCACGTGGTTGAATGGGAGTCTAGGGCTCTCTATAAATATTAAAGATGGAGAAAATTCCACCAAAAATAAATCTTTACACAGTCAGTTAAAAAACATACAGAATGCCAAGAACAAGTTACTCATGAGGGAAAATGGCCAGAGCATTCCTCTGGGCTGCTAGTTCTATGCCAGAGGCAGGAACTTTAGCCTGGAATGGCACAGAAGAGAGAATCTCAGTTTCAAGCTCTAAAGGGGATTACCTACAAAAATTGAGTAAGCCAACAAGCTAACTCTGCTTCTGTTTCTCCTTTCTTAAAGTTGAGGCAACGCTATCACATTTAATGCAGAAAGAAATTTCTTGACATCAGACTGCAAATCATTGCTAGATTTTCTATAGCAGATTTGGTTTTGCATTGAAGTCCACTTAAAGACAAGGTTTGAATTTGGCTCTGAATTTTCTGATTCCCTGGGGTTAGAGTTGAATCTTAAACCTCATTTAACATAGCAAATTGCATATTGGAGCATGGTGCCATATGTCTGTTTTTCTCAGTCAAATGTGAGAACTGAGGAAGTTCTTTTTCCTGTCTGACTTAGCACTTACTGTTATGGATTAACAGATGTCTTTGTAGAGAGAATGGGGTTCGGAACAAAGCTTTGCATTCCTCACACTGGAACGGTCTCTCTTCAGAATGGGTCTGCAGATGAAAGACAAGTCAGAGGAAAGGCTCAAAAAAATCAATTAGCTGTCATTACAGTAATTATAGCTAATTTTCTAGTCTGGATTCAGGAGGGGATATCATAGCAATTAGAAACATCAGGGGATAAAAAAATTAAAACAATCATTCTGTTCTTATCCAGAATCCAGAAACTCAGCATAGTGGCTACTGAATAAATGTACCTTCCCTGTCCTCAGGAGTGTTACATGAGGTGTGCGTGCAAACAGAAACACAAATATAGAATAACCAGGAAAAAACCTACAAGCTCAGTTGCACTGCTTCATCAGTACTAACATTAGCATTAAGTACTTAATAATACGAATAAACGCTTTAAAATTACAGACATGTACAGAAACCTCTTTTTCTAAGTTTGAAGGTAAAATTGATCTGATTATCTCAAGACAATATGCAATATTTGGCAAAGAAAATTTTTCAAATCATGAGACTAGTCTTATATATCGTTGTTTCAGTTTCTTGCATGGGGCAAAACGGAGGGTGGGGCAGAACAGGCATAGAAGCATCAGTACCAAGGTTTCTGTTGGCTGTAGAAAAATTCATTGTAGTTGAGAAACAGCCTCAAAGCCATAAATAAAATGAAAGGCTGAGCATGGACAAGTCTCTCGAACTAGAGTTGCTGAAGCAGATTTTTTCCTCTGGAGCTTTGGAAACATCCAGCTTCATTCTTCTTCTGTAAAATGTAAAGCACTTTCCCCATTTCCTAGCATTAAGTGCTGTCCTGTCCTACTGTAGAGAGTAAATTAATCCGTACGATTT
The DNA here is from genome assembly GCA_028565335.1 of Limnodromus scolopaceus. Classification (NCBI taxonomy): domain Eukaryota; kingdom Metazoa; phylum Chordata; class Aves; order Charadriiformes; family Scolopacidae; genus Limnodromus; species Limnodromus scolopaceus. The sequence goes on from JAOXNO010000033.1 coordinate 6,046,866, forward strand.
ATTAACTACACAATTTCCTATCATTTTTGTAAAGGAAAGCAAGTTTTTAAAGCATCAGTGTCTAAACACTGTATTAGGTCATAAGGACTTTAAGTAGCAGCTGTAGTTCCAAGAGGAAAAGGGGATGGACAGTAGGAGTTTTATAATATGCACAAAATTAGGTAAATTAGTTAATTTTATAGACTAAGGAAAAATATTAGTATCGTACATATTTATATAATCTATTTCTGCCATTCATAATATGATACAATACTTTAGCTATCCCTTAAACTGGGGAGAAAAAAGGGACTGTGGGGAGTTGACATAATTATTTAGATGTAGACTAAGGGCCTTGAACCTAGATTGATTTTAACACAAAAGTCCCCTTACATACACAACAGTACCAAAACATTAGAGTACTTGCAATGGCTTTGGATTCAAAGTCAATTCCTTGACCTCGGCCTACGTCACTTCAAGCAAAAAGGCAACTGGAGCACTATCAAATGTGTGGAATACATCACACGTTACATAAAATCTGCTGAACAGTTCAGTCCAGCTTCTGCAGGTTTACATCACAGTTTGCATTAGTTGACACCCTGCTTGGTAGTCTCAGCAGTCAGGCCAAGGATTGACAGGACATGAAGAGACTGAACTACCTTCTCACCTCAACAGGTGGTTCCTCCAGAACAGGGTTGAGACATATTGATGAGACACTGTGGGGAAGCTCGCAGTGCTGCTGTCTGTGCTGTACCTGTTCTGTGGATAAATAGAAGGGTTCAGTCTCTAGGGCTGTCAATCTGGCACCTTTCACGAGCGCAAAATTCATTATGTTTATTTAAAAAAATGCCCTGTTTTAGAACACTCACCACTTGAGTGATAGTTCTGAAGAGCACAGTGATTTGTACAGTATTCCTTCTTAGCATCTCCTTGAGAGTTCTCTTAGTTTTTTGATCAAAATACAAGCATTCTTCTGCACATCTTAACTTCATGACAAAGAAAACCACCTAACTAGGCATACCCACATGCAAGGGCACACAGCTCATCTGTCTCTTTTGTGAATGGTCCAGAAACAAGCTAGGTCTATTATAAAAAGCCATGCAAATTGTAATAAGGAGAGGTATCCCCCAAAAAATCATATTAGTTCAAATACTAATATACTAATATTAGTTCAAATACTAATATACTTTTTTGTCCTACTAATGGGTTCAAGATTAGAGGTGGCTTCTATTCAGTCAGAACAGGAGCAGGTGACAGCTACACGTCAAAGTACCTGAGGATGGGCTCTTATGGAATATTTCATGGAAGCCATTCCTACCATAGCATTTGTGGAGGCTTAAACCCAGCCCAAGGCTACTTATTCCCAATAGAGAAACTGAAGGAATACAGTGGCTTCAATCCATTATGCTCCCCAGGACCACATAACCCTGGATTAACCATAAACCCTTTAAAATCCTTTGTCTGCTGACCTATTTCTGCTCACTGTCATATCCTGATATTTTATTCTCTGAACTCATCCTCTATACACAGGAACAAAGGAGCAGATGGAACAAAAACTTCGCTTTCTCCTTTATGGAAGTAATCTGTATTATATGGCACAGAACATGCACCTTCATCCAGTCTAACCTGGATGAAAGAGGACCATTTTTATCTGTAGCACAATCCAATGCTACCTCTTAATTTCAGATACCATTCTCTTCCCTTGTCACAAAAATGGAACCGTATTCTTCACATGATCACTTAGTCATGTAGTCTGAGCTTTTTCAAAGGATATCTAAGCTAGCTCCACATCGCCTAACACTTCTCAGTGCTGACATCTCCAAGCGAGTGACAAAGCAAGCTTGCACATGCGCCTCCACAGAGCGGTGCAGTACTTGTACAGAAGCAGTAGACTGGGGGTACCACAGGAAGACTAACAGTTCCCGCCTCTCAGATCTGTAGTTATAAGGATGTACTGAGTGTTAAATTAGGGTTCACGTCACAATACTCCACTGACCAGAGCAGATACACTCTTAGCGACTCCGCTGTCTATCTCCCAGTGAAATCCTGTGAAATGGGAGGAATCAATCTCTTTCTGCACTTTGGAAGTGACCAAACATTCACCCACAGCTGAAAGATGTTTAAAAGCACATGTGGTGGGAGCCATTTTTATTCTCATACTTCCAACACAAAATCAGATTTAATAACCCCCATAAAGGAAGCACAGAAAAAGCAACAAGTTTCCATCTAAAACACAAAATAAGAATTCAAAAGCACACAATGTATGCGTATCCTGTTTGTTATTGTAAATAAAAAGTATGTAGCTCTGCTGTAAAACCCGAAGAGTTTTTTCAAGCATGTTACTATCAAACTTAAAGACACGTTTTCTCTTAAATGCTGTTGATTTAAGTAGTTTTAACTACTACAGCCATCATTCCTACTGCAGGTTTCTAAGCTTCCTGTTACTACCACAGTAACTGCATCCTAGAATTCAAAAACCACTGTGAAATTATTCAGAGGCAGACTTTTCTTCCTCCAAAAGAAAATGAAACCTAGGACCCAAGCTGAAGAAATACATAGGAGTATGATACACAATAAAGGTTTAAATTTCCACTGTTACTGGAATGACATGCCTGGGAAAAGCAGAACTATTGTTCCATCCCCTAGTAGTACTGCAGCCCTCCCAAAATCATGGCACTTAAAACTAGTCGGCATCCCAAACTACCGCATCCTTGACTTACAGCTTGCAATCGGGTTTGTGTATACACATCCATATTCCCCTCAGGAACCTACTACCTCTCCTTGTTTACATTGTTTACTCAATGGAGAGAGGTGTGTCTAAAAAAGCAATTCAGGACATTTATGTCAGTCTCCTGTCTCTCACACTCAACTCTTCATTTAGCAAGTGAAACTAGAGACCTAAATATGGATGGGTGAATATTCACAAGTCTTTGGGTAAACTTTACGTAAAGACAGGAATAAGCTTCTTTCATTATAGGACAGGGTTGATTTACAGCCAGCACTATGTGCAAACAGGTTCGGGAAATAGGTATTCCAACACGCTTTAAGGAATTCTGTCAAAGTTATGCACTCACTAAATCTGTCTAACTTTTAATATTTTCCCATTAAGTGAGCCTCTAATCCTTGCTAATGTTAGTGGTGCTGCTGAATTGGGTCAAAGTGTTTACTTGTTCATACTTAATCCTGAATTCTGTTTTCAGCCCAAACTAACTGCGAATTAACATAAGGAAACATGTAAAAATTATTTAAGATAGAGAAGTATCTTTTTCAGATAGTATTTTATACATTTGTCTCAGAATATATCCTATTCCTGGGATTCTGCCACATTTTCTTAATAAAGCCTAAAAATATAAGATACAACCACAGCATATATGGGAGCTAATCTTGTCCTTCAGCAGGCTCCTGCATGCTTTCTGTTTTAGACAGTCATCACCATTTCATCCTATGAGCAGCATTATTATTACTCTTACATGATTTATGGCTCAAAGTGCAAGAGATGGTGCAAAGATCCTGTGCCAAATTCCCAGATGGCATATAACATGAGCCAAACTGCAAAAGACTTGTAAGTATGGGTATATCAGTTTCATCAAAAAGGGGGGAAGAAAGGGGAAGTATTTAAAAAATGTAAAGAAACAAAAAAGAAAAAAAGCAAAGGTTTTGAAATACTGGGCACAGAACCAGACAGGCATTTTTTTCTTTTTTTTACAGTCTTGTAATTCTAAAACAGCAGTCATGGATATAGCCTTGCCATTAAAAATGTAACCCCAGGTTAAAAATAACGACAGGCATTATAGAAATTAGGGCAAGCAGATTTGAGCTTAAATCAACAGAAGCGGAGCATCCCTTCATGAGTCTATTTTTCAGGTAACGTTTCTTCTGATGTTGTTTTAATCTGGGAACACTACCCAATGCAAATCAAGTACAGTTTGAAAGCATCTCTGCTGCTAGAGTCCAACAATGACTGCAACAAAACTACACTAGTTTTATTCAAATATGGCATCTTTTAAAAAACAAAAAAATTGAAGACATTCCAGACCAGTTAAATTTTTAACTTGATAACCTAATATTAAAAAAACCAAACAAACCCACAAGCAGAAAAGTCAAAATGGGGATTTATATGATGCGTTTAACCAAGTTACTGTGATTTCCTCCTCCTTATTTCATGACTTTTTTTTTAACTAGAATCCATTTAGTATTTTGAGATTTTGGATATAACAATGAACACTGAAAAATACATTCTCCGATACTTTAATCCCATGTTTATAAGCATGCCAGAGCTTAATGATGAACCACTTTAAAGAAAAAAAAAATATCTGCAAATCTGAGGCTGGCAGACCTGAAAACAACAACAGCAGAGTGCTTTACCTTCTTGTGATTCTTGTAAACATTTCTGTGGGCAAATCCCTTTCCACAAAGCTTGCATTTATAAGGTTTATCTTCACTGTGTATTATTTTGTGTGCAGTCACTTGATCAAGTCGTTTGAAGGACTTATTGCAAACCTCGCAGGTGTAGGGGCGTTTTTCTGCAGAAAATGAGTGGGGGACATTTAATCTCCTGTTTATACAGGGGGAGAAGATGAAAGGCAGAGACAGTCATCTCCTCAGAGAGATTTCTGCAATTAAGTCAACCCAATTAAGATTAAACCAATTAGAAAGATATCTAATGCCCTTTATGTTAGACAGTTAAGTCATTTCACAAAAGATGAGCCATGGTGTATCTCAAGCAATTGGCACATTCTTTGCAATAATCATTGCTAAAACTAAATTCTGATTAATTAGCTTAAATCAAAAGAGAATGACTTCAAAGAGGAAAACCCTGTTTCCAGATTACCAATGTGAAAGAGGGCATGACAGTTTAAATGTTTTAAAACTTAATTAACAATATACATATTAGCTTCCAAAATCAAAAGTTCCTATGCAAAAAGCCTTTATGCTTCAACTGGTGACTGCAACTTAACTGCATTAATGCTCATCCAGAATGTCAAAAGAAAGCTAGGAGCCTCTGAGATTATGTTGCAAGAAATGAGCTTTTGGTGTGGAAGAAAATAGTTCAATTATAAGCCTATGCTGTTGTAAAAACCTGCATTTTTTTTTTAAATGCTAATGTATTTGACAGAACAATGTTTGTGTTTCCATTGTGTTGGTTGATGTTTCTAATCACTGGTGAAAGACAGACCCACTAGATTGCAGTGATCAGAACTCCTGGCAGAGCCAATTTGTGTCATTCTGCCAAACCTATGGACAGGCCACTCCCTGCTCAGTGACCTGTTCTGGCAAAGGGCAGGCACAATGAAACATTTGTGTGTGGTCTATGAAATGGTGTGGAGTACAAACTGTCTGGAAACTACGTGCACGAGTCCACTAACAGATATACACATACATGAATGAACGTTTCCCTTTTTACTCACAGATCTCTAACAGGATACCCCAGCCCCCATCCTTTTCTTTTCAACATGAAATTTAAACCACTGACTCGTCCCCTCCTCTACAAGCCAAGTAGCGATCTTTTGTCCCATCTCAGTTAATGGACATCATCTACCCCAGCTGGCATGAAAAAATAGCTTGACAAAGCAGCAGTAGGGAGACAGCTATAGCACTACACTTGGATTTTTGGAAGGCTTAGAAAAGATAGCTTAGGTGGTTTCCTAGGAACCTGAGATCTGCTTGAACAGCTCAGGACAACACAGAATTTGTCAAGCCTTCTATAAGAAACTAATTCAGGTAAAATTCAATATACGTTAAATACATATACATACGTGCATGTTTGTGTTATTTTTGTACATTACCTGAATGAGTTATCATATGGCGTTTTAGCTGGTTAGCTGAAATAAATTTCTTTTCACATTCCTGACACTCAAAGATCTCATGGACCTACAAAATGAGCATTTAATGATAATTAAGTAAGTCTCAAACAAAATCACACATCTTACATGTACAACTATTTTCTATCATACTGTAAGTATTTCTTAGCCAGTAGCCACACTAATACTCATTAATATTCTGGTATTTCCCCCTTGCTAGTCTCTTGGTCAACAACAGTACCTCTCAAAAAATAAATACTCATAGTTGCAAACAAAAATTATCACTAAAACTATATTTAGAAACACAGGTTATGCAAATTTGCAACATCAGAGCCATTCAAACTACCATTAGTATGAAAGCATTAAAAAAAAGAGATGCAGAATACCTTTTAATAAGATTTCTTTCTACTCGATAAGACAAGTAAAATAACAGAGTAACTACTTTGTAACTACTGTAAGAATTTTAAAAAACAACTACTATCAGAAGTCTTTCAGGATTGTTTCTCTTAAAAGCTTTTATAGGCAAGACACTGGAGAGGCAGCAGTGTCTATTAAAAATGCTAATGCACTAAGCATTAGCAGGATTTTCAATATCACAGCACATAACATCATTAAGGACTAAATGATGGAAAAATAAGAGGCGCAGTTGAGAGGTGCAACTTCTTATACTTAATTAAAAAAATAATCCTGTGTTATTTAACGTTCCCCAAAAATCACAACACATATGTAGTTCTTCCCCTGTTATAATTACCATTCACCTGCTCTATATTGCATTTGCCATCAGCAGCCTCCCCTCAATATAGTTACAGCACAACTGAACGTATAGTTCAGCTTTTTGGCCTTAGCAAAACTTCTGGCCAAAGATCACATTTCATAAAGCTTTTTTTGGGTACTCTATAGACTTTCTGTAGGAGAATCTAGTAGCTAAAAATAACAAATAGCAAAGGTTTAACACATTAGTCTAAATGAGAAACATTTGCGGACAGCACAGAAAAGAAGCTCAACTAAGACTTCTGCTTCAAACAAACAGAAAAACCAACCAAACAAAAAGAGAGTCTCCATAAGTATTCTGCCTCACCCTGTTTTTATACTGCTGCTCACAAACTAACTTTAGAGCACATTAAATGTTTAATAAACTAAAATTTGTTATGCCATTTCCTACAATCTCTGCAAACTTGCACACTTTGAACAGTGATGCTTAATGAAATGCTCAGACAGAATCAGGCAGTAAACTCAAATGAAGATCATTCATTCTCAATATCCTCTTTACCCAGCTGCATTTCAGATTAATTTATTTTATATGCACACACAATCTACTACTCAACCCGTTCCCAAAATATATAAATTTTTACTTAGATTGTTGACTGAAGTTTACATCATTTTGGAAGCAAGAGCTACCAGAATCTCCCTACCCTGATACAACTATTTGAAATAACTTGTAAGGTATTCTTAAACATAATATTTAATACATGAGAACCCAGACTGTGCTTTAACACTATACAAATATCTGATTTCAACTTATGCACACTTTTAAAAAACAGTCTCATTGAATATATTTGCATTAAAACAGAGACTTGCATGCATGTGCATTAAAAAGCTACAGCTATCAAATATATATTCTATAGCTGGTACTCTTTAATCAATCCTTTAGAAAAGAATCAGACACAGACTTGTGTGCACATGCATTAAATAATTGTAGTTATCAAGCATATATTCTATAGCCAGCACTCTTTAATCAGTTCTCTAGAGAAGTGTACAATTACATTGGTAAAACAACAGTAATAAAATATAGCAAATAATTTTTAGGAATAAGGATATTCAAATGGTTTTTCATTTTAAGAAAACTTGTCAAGCAACATGCTCTAATGAGTACACAAGCTTTAATAGCACAGAGAAGTGCTCATGCAACGATTTATTCGTATAACAAAATTAGTCTCATCAGGGGGCTGTAATAGCTATCAACATACACCTCTGTTACTCTAAAGTCAGAACATACTTAAAATTGTTTCATAGGCATTTGAAGAGCTACACCTTCAGATAACAATTAAGTCCTATATAAAACAGCAGGAATCTGAACAAGATTAATATATGCTCAGATAAATATACTTCACTTACAGGACTGACAACCTTAAAATCTTCATTAGATATACTGAAAAGCAAAAAGTCATTCAAAAGAGTTTTGGGGGTGAAAATGAGCTAAAACTTTTGAATTTCAGTCTACCATCCCAAGTACTGTATGAGGCTCTGTTGGAAGGCAGTGCTTTGAAAGAGCAAGGATATGAGAATATTTCATCCAATTGAAATTATTAAATGTTATTGACAATTTTAAAGTGGTCTTCAAAATTTGGTTTCTTCTACCTTTCTGTGGCTTTCATAGTGATCTTGAAAAATAAAGATTGCACAGTAGAATAAAACGCTGCCCAATGTTGAACACAAAGGGCAGAGATGTTTGGAACTGGCAGGAGAAAAAAAGGCAGGGTGAGAGAGGAGGAATCCCAGATGATGTTTAAGAGTGACACGCCTCACCATAACTTTGCAGGAAGTTCAGCTCTACAACAAAAACTTACAAAGGAATCAAGGCTTTTCCATAAACAATAAAACATTCCGAATCTTTTAGAACAAATGATGTGTAGGATCCTTCATGGTTCTGGCATTTTCCCTCCAGCAGACCGTGCTACGACATGCCTCTTAGTGGAATCTTACGGATTCACCTAAGAAATCTGCTAAGAAATCCGGAATGGCAACAGCACAAACTAGTCTTACCAGTGAAGCACAATCCTACATTTCATACTGGAAAAGGTCATAAAACAAATGCCTAAGTCAAAAGCTTTACTGCCTTACACTGAAAGGTGTCCTTAATCTTCTTAATGGGAAATTAGCTACTTGACCATTGAAAACTTCTGCCTACAAATTGAGTCAGGAACTCACCCCACAGCAGTACAGCCAGGAAGAGACATACCCCACAATTTACCTACAAGTACTGAAAGTGTAGTACTACCAATTCTGTCTGCATCAGCCTGGGAAAAGAAACTAGCAATGCTGGGATTTGTTTCAATTTCTCTTCCCTTTCCACTTACAGAACATTAGAGCGTCAGTGGGGAGGCCTGGCAGCCCATGATATTCACATCTATATGCTCACTTAAGTTTAAGTTACTGTGAGCAATTCAAATCCAAAATATGAGACACCTATATTGAAAGGCATCTTTAGGAACTCCTTAGCAAAAATCTGCATCAATTAAGACAAAGCTCCCCTCGCTCGCTTGCTTGCTTACTATTATCATCGTTGAATGACTGAATTTTGCATTTTACTTAAAGTTCAGAACTTAGAACAATTCAGATGGTGTATCCTTTGCTCTGGCAATAGACATCACCTGCAGAAAAGAGATTTTATAACAATCTTTTTCATTCGATTACCCAGTCTTCGGTAAGCTCCTGTACAGTGTTTTCTGAGTTGTTGTGTTTGCTGGGAATTTATTTTTTTATACTATATTATATATTTTTTTATACTATTTTATATAATTTATTTTTTATACCACTTAGCAGTACAAATCATGAACTACTATACATATCAGCTAGAAGGATATCACTGTACAATTGGAGGATAAGACAAAAGAGAACAGGCGGTTATAGAAAGAATGGAAAAGAAAAGATACTGATCACCACAAAAAGCAATAATATCAGTGAATCAGCATCATAACTGTTAATGCATCATGCAGGAAGTGCTGTATTACGGTAAGTAGCCTTGCAAATCAAATAAATAATTATCAAATAAATAATGTAGGTGAGACTATTCTAGGTCAGAGTGTAATCACTAAGGAAGACAAAATCAGAATTCAAAATGATTTCCACGCTCTGAACAAAGCTCCAAAACACTCAATATTTAGGAAGGAGTAATCAAATGCACAAATGCTACATGATGATCAACAGTTTACATAGCACCACTACAGAAAACATTTATGAATTCCAACAAGATATGAATAACAAGAATGATACTGCTGTTAGAAAGCCCTGTCATTCTGAAATATATTATTAGACATATTCTCTGTATTACTAAATTCAGGACATTCATTCCACAATACCTGGCTACCAGGGGCTCAACTAAGCATCACAGCTCTTCTTGTTTGGGTATCATATAGGTTAAAGGGAGAATCCATGGGAAGAAAGAGCTTACTAAATGAAAAAGTAGTCTGGAAAAACAGATCCGTGAAGAAAGGTTGAGATAACTGTGTTTGTACAGCCTAGGAATTGCAAATGGAGTTCATAACAACTTTGCAATATGCGAATTGTTATGAAGATGACAGCGGTGAAATTTTCTTGGCATTCTGTCAGATAAGACAAAAAGCAATTAAATCTTCTTCTTTACTGTAAAGTGAATTAAGTAGGACATCAGAAAAAACAAACAATAGACTAATAAACACATTCCAAAAAGTAGATGGCACTAAAGCTGGCAGTCAGAATACAAAGAGATATCTATGGAGGTGGTAGAATTTTCTTTAATGGAACTGTTCAGGAGGTGAGACAGCATATATCTAGGATTGTTTAGGTACATGCTTACTCTCCTGTGTGAAATAGAATGGCCTAGAAAACCTCCTGAAGTCTCTTCCAGCCCTCTATTTCCTTCAATTTATTGAGATATTGTCTCCCCTGTAGACAACCCCTTTACCTTCTTTCTCTGCATTTGTCAGATTTCTCTCTGTCTGTTGTTTGGGCTTATTCTCTACTATCTCCTATACCTTACATTTCTATTCATTACTTTTAATTCTTTATACTGACAGGAAATAGGTGGGGAAAAAAAAAAAAAGTCTCTTTTACTCCACATTTCACCTATTATTTTCCTACCATTTTGATTGCCTAAATATTTTTGGCATTGTTGGTGATGGATCCTGCCCCGCTTCCTACAAAAGCAAAAGTAGTTCAAACAAACAGAAGGCATGAGCCCTACATGAAATCTCCTTCACTATCTTTTGTAGACTGTGAATCTGGAATATCTATTTTCTAGATTAGCTCTGGAGGAGCCAATCAAGAAGAGGAAATAAAGTTTTATGCATAAAATCTTCATGGTGATTCTAAAGATGAGCAAGTGCTCAACTGACCTACCATCAATGCTCCTTGAAAAGCCTGTTAGTGTGTGTCAGTGTCTGCACAGAATTACAACTGCTGCAACAAAACAAACATTTTAATAAAATGGACACACTAACCATGATACTCTGGATTTTCAGGGCCACCATACAGTGCATTGTTGTGTAAAAATTGTAATTACATGTGGCAAGGCATACCAGGATTTGGTTTAAGAAGTAACAAAGTATAGCCTGTTACACAAGAAATCACAGGCATATTAATTCACACAAGGAGAAAAACAAATAAAAAAGGAGGGGCCTCACCATTTTCTTTGCAACAACATATTTTAATTGATATCATCTATATCCTCAATGGATTCAGGTTATAACCAGGGCTTTATTAAAGACTTACAGTTAATCTGATAAACAGTACAATGTAGCTTTTTGTAAAAACAGAATCTCCTGGGTTTTAGCGATTTATCAAATTAATCTTGCTCAGACTTCCTTTGGGTATAATGGATTCAGAATCTCATATTCATAGTCCATCTGTACTTCTATATGAACCCCCTTATTTCCAATAGATGCTTTTCAAACTGTTAACACCTCCTGTTCCGGTTATATAAAATTAAATGCATTAAAAAAAAGACATTAAAAGTTTGGTTTTGAGGAAGAAATTTTTTTACCACTGCATAACTAGATTACAAATAACACCCTTACTGGTATGTCACAAGGTAATAAGAAAGATTGATTGTATTTTGTACAAAAACTGAAGGCTCATGAAACTATTTTATGGTCTGTATCATATCATTACATAACATACTTTTACATTTAGCTTCGTCTTTAAGAATGCTGAAAAACAGCAGGCAACTTTGACTTAATGTTGGAACGCATAAATGATACAAACGCAAACATTTCTGTATTTGATAAAGATGCATTAGAACTTTAGGAAGACTTTTGGTCTTTTCGCAATTGCAATTGCGAAAATAAAAACCCACAATAAAATACATTGGGTTTGTAACCATGAAAGAGATTACTCAAAGGTCTGCATTACAGCAGTTTTCAAGTGACCTAAGCACCACAATCTCACATCTTAGTGAAGTCAAAGCCTGCTGTGGGTTAGCCTTCATCTTACTGACCTTTCGATGCTCTTGGAGATTTGCTGCTGAGGAACATTTCTTATTGCACACTGAACACATCAGCTTCTTCCTAGAATTTCCTGAAACAGAAACAAAATACCACCAACATCTTAAAAAGGAAGTGCTAAGAAAGAACCTAAATATTTCCACTGAGTTTGTGACTTTCACGGGTCATTTGACTGACATAAGATTTTTACATTTGTATCCCATCTTCAAAGTGTTCCGTATCAGGAGTTCTCTGTGGGTGTCCAACAAACCAGTTACTAATGGAATGTAAATCAAGAGAACTAGAACAATAAAGAAAAAAACTTTTGTGATGTTATCACACATCACCAATCCTATATAAAGAGCACAACTCACAACTAAGAACAACTTACTTTATAACTGAACAATTGATTTCTTCCAGAAGTCAATACAATTAATATCTTCAAAAACCTTTATTCTAGAGCTTTAACCGAAACATTCCTGAACAGAGTTAGTGCAGCAGCAATGAAAAAGAGCTGAAACTGAAATCAAAACCACTATTTCCCACTCTTCTTTATTAAGAAAGCATTAAGCATTCTACTATGTAAAATAATATATTGCTAATAGTCTTCAACTGAAAAGACGGGAAATTTGTATTAGCACCAGATCATGAACTGAAATCTCATCTAAAAATGTAAATTACAAAACAAAATACAGGTCAGCTACCAGATGTATTTTCCTTCCTTTTCCACAGACTGCTTTAAAAAGTGACAGCATTTAATTGGGTTTATCTCTTATTTACCTTTTGAAATTTATTTTAATAACCCACAAAGCTATTTTATTCCAAGGCAAAGCCACCACAAACCTTATTCTTTGCTTATAATTACATGTCCATGCAAGGTATTTCCTTGTGTAAAAAATGTTCATATTACATTGAATACTAAAAGAATGGAGACAGTATGAAAGAGAAGGTGAGTATGCTTAGTCAAGCAGAGGAAGTTTGGATCATAAATTAACTCATTAGATGGCTTCCTGCTCAATTCTTCAGACTCTCAGCACCCTAGATTTTTCCTGCTTTTGCTGTCCTAAAGAATTTATATTATGTTGATTCTTCTTACTACAATGTACCCTGTCAATCGATAGGTTTAATACTTAAATTTGTAGTAAAAAAAAAAAGGACTTAATCTCACATATGCATTTGCTGTTATAAAACATATGATAAGTATTTATATATACACTGATATACACATAAATACAGGAATACACTTAGTATTTCAACTTACAAGAAAATTAATGAGACCTTTTCAGAGGAGAGAAAGGTGATAGTGAATGTCTGTTCATTGCTTTGCATAACAGGCAATAAATATAACAATCCTTTCTACTTTACTGAATTTCACTGAATTTTTAGAGTTGGAAGGGACCATAGAGATCATCTAGTCCAACTCCCCTGCCGAAGCAG
>JAOXNO010000033.1:6060358-6079618 GCA_028565335.1 Limnodromus scolopaceus
TTCAGGTAACACAAGGCAGGTATGAATTCTAGAGGTGTTCCTCAACAGTAGTAGGTTATTTTCCTTCCTTCACTGACACTGGTTGTGATTTCTATTACTCCCAAGTGGTAAAATAAAAGCTCTGCTCATTGTGCAGGAAGAGAAAAAATATCCTCCAGGCATCTGCTCTCAGTCTTGTCTGGAGTGATCATTCAAGAGATTTGTGGAATTTGTATACCACTACATAACTGACCAAAGCTAAGCCTAAAAATAACAATGCTCATGTATGAAAAAAAATTCTCACAGATACTGAAAAAAAAAAAGAGATAATCTTTTATAAAAATGGTTGTGGAAGGGTTTCTGTAAACTGTAAGAGTTTGGCAGAAGAAAGAGATTTCATGTAATGAAAACCTTACAAAGCATCTCAGTGCTGTCACCCTTAACTAAAGACTGTTTTCTTTGCACTCTGGTATTCTGCTGTCCCCACACATACTGATCTTCCATTGAGAGGGGACATGCAGAGAGAACAGAATGCCAGAACTGAGATCTGCATTGTGGATTTGAGAGCAGCATTTTGCCCTTTCATGAAAACAGAGTGAAGTTTGATTGAAAACTATTGATTCACAGTGCACAGATATAAAAACGCTAGGGCCTAATGGGACTAGTGGATTGTCTGCTCTGGCTTCCTGCACAACAGAGGCTATAGAATTTTATGCAATACTCTCATCAAGCCTAATCGTTTGTAAAGCATGTCTTCCAGAACGACATCCCATTGTGTCCTGAAAATACCAAAAGATCAAGAACTCGCCACTTCCTGTAGCAGTTTGTGCCAGTGGTTGACTTTCCTCACTACTGAAATGTTTTGCTTTATGTATAATAATACATATATGTATAATAATACATGCCTCGTTTAAACTTCCCCGAATTCCTATTACATTTTCTGCAGTAGACTAATGATTTGCCTGGTATACAGTAATTTCTCCTTGGGGAAGGAGGAATAGTTACTCTTACAATTAGTTACTTTTTGGTACAAACAAATCCATTAACAAAGAAACCAAAGACAGCGTTTACTCCAATTTGCAAATTTGAGGCTAGGAACACGTTAGAGGGCTTTTATCTGAAGACACATTAAACTCTTTCTTACCACTGTGAACATTTTCTTTATGTTTTTTCAGGGCATCCTTACTCTTGAACCTCTTCCCGCAGCTATCTGCCTTGCATATGAATCTGGCATCCCCTCTGCATGCCTCCTTGTGCTGTTCATAACTACATGGGATAACCAGTAAAAAAACAAAAGCAAAACAAAAAAAGCATCACATAAAATAGTATCTACAGAAACCAGACACATAGCAAGTACTCTGAGCTTAACGCATGCTGCACTGCAGAGTTCCAAGGCCACCTCATGCATTACTTACAGCAAATAGGAATGAAAGCATTTGACTTCTTTCACTGTTAGGATTCACATAAACTAACAAGCTTGAAAGCTAACATGCAAAGGGAGGCCAGCAACGATATGACAGCAGTCCAGTAACTCAGACACAAAACCTCGATTCTGAGCTGAAGGAAGTATTGCAAACAGAGCACTGAAAACTTCTTGAAGAGTCTCCTGGGATGATATTCTCTGAGCACTGAAGTACACTAAAGAAAAATAAAAGAATAAGTTAAAAAAAAAAAAAGGAGACTATTCTACAATTCACACAGGCTTGCAGTAGCTAAAAACACATACACATCTCCACAAATCTTTAAGTAGGCAAGTAATCTATTTCATATGTGAAGTCTCCTGGAATTTAGCTGGATTAATCAAATGCATAAACAGCAAGAGTCAGGATCACACTGCTCTATCCTCACACAGATTAATCTTACTTCGCGTGCTGTAAAAATTTACTTAACTAGCTATACAGCACAAATCCAACTTCCACTATAGACTAGAAGGAAGAAGTCTAAGTTCAAGAGAAAATACTTAATTGTCTCCACCAAATATTTCTCTGCTATCTAATTTTATTTATTTCCATGAAAGAACAGAGCTCATATAGAGCTGCCAGTTCTAGGAACGCTGACATTATTCATATGTAAGAGAAATCAATTTATTAGAAGAGCAGCCTTAAATGCATTCTTTGCTATATGCGCCGGTTTCTCTCCAACACGAGTTAGATTAAATGTACTAACTATAATGACTTAAGCATCTAACACACTATCTGTAATTAAATGTATAATAAAAATATATCTATTCAATTGAAAGTAAAAAGATGTATAAACAACAAAAGACAAAAACAGTTATGTTCTTGTACAACAGTTTAATTGTAAGGTATATGACTTTAGTGACAAAACTGCATATTTACACATCAAGGACAGTAAAGATGTGCTCTTAAATCTCAGATCTTTCACGTTTCTATTTGAGTTTTTTCCATCACCCAAATATGTAATTAAGCAAACATGAAGCATGGTTTTTCCTTTTTTTGGTCCTCCTAGATCACCATTTACTTTCTTCTAAATCTTACTTCAGTTCTGTAACAACATCCATACCTTAAAAATTACATCTCCTAAACTACTGAATAGTCCACTGATGGAGCCTGATTGGTTTTTCACCAAATAGCAGCTCTGATTTGGTCTACAGTGTATGATTTTAAAAATAAAAAATTAGCGACATTTCTGCAATTCATAATGAAGTCTCCAACAAATACAAGAAATTAATATATTTAAAGACTAATGTAAAGGGCAAGGGTACAAACACAGAAGCATAAAAATTAAAGCTTAAATTGTGATTAAGCCAAGAGAAATAAATGATTGAATACAATTGATTTTAATGATCCCTGAAAAAATACTCCTGTTTCTACTCACTGTCTTTGTAGAGCTTGTTTAACAGGGAATTTCTTTCCACAATTTCGGCACTTAAATTCCTTCTCCTCACTGGGTTTTTGGTGCAAAGTCTGAAGATGTTCAGCTAGAATCTCTTGGCTGGCAAAACTGGATTCACAGTTTGGGCATGCATGGTCCTCTTTACAGGTGAGGGAATCTGCATGATTTGGGGCAAAAAACAGTAAAGGAATAGTTTTCAGGGAATATTTTGGTTACATCAGGAAAGACTCTCTGCCAGAAAGAGATTATGCAAAGTGGCATCACAAAATCCACAAGAGACATTGTCTCTGAATGAGTTATAGACAGCCTATGCTGAGTGAATTACTATCAGCATTATTGAAAATGGATGCAAAGTAATAAATTGGGTGTGACTTAGGCTGTTAGCCGCAATCAGTCATCCAGGTTCTCTGCTTGGATAAAAATGCTGAGAATTCACCAGACAGCTCAAGTCACCTACCTTTTCATAGACATCTTACCTTAGGAACAGTTTTATGAAAAGGCTTATTTCTCTCCCATCTAATTAAGAGGGAAACTACCCCTCTTAAAGCAAACATTTAGCTTTCATAAGACTATGTGTCAGGTGAAATGAACTGCATCTTTAGTTCAAAACCTAATGGTAACTTTTCATGAAATCTAGGCTTATCATTCACCCAGTAATTCAAGAGAACTGGCTGCTTCTTATTAGGCAAAGAAAAGTACTTCAACTCAAACCAAAATAGAGATAAAACTATATATGAACTCAGACTAAACCTGGGGAGTCTTCCAGTTTCCTATACAGTTAATGTTCTCTTTCTTCTTTGTTACTACTTTTCATCTCTCAAGTTATCCTATTATTTTTTTTACATATTACTCACCTGCAATTTTTTCGCCAGCTGGTTGCACTTCCTTATTGTTGCCACTGTCTTCATCTTCCTGGATAACAGTTACTTCTTCTTCCTCCTCCTCCTCTTCTTCCATGTCACTGTCCAGGTACCCAATCAGAAGTTCAGTGTCTGTTTCAATATCTTCCACAGCCAGATAGAAAATATTTTCCCCTTCCTGTTGCAAACAGTAAGTAGAAGCAATGAATAATTACGTCAGAAAAATACCCTGAACTAAAATTAGCCCTCAACTATGACGGGCTGGCTCCACTCCACAGGGAACACAATGCTAAAACAGCCTTTCTGAGACTTCTTTCCCAGTGTGGCTGCATAGATAAAGTGCCCTTATATTCTGGTATTCTGGAAATATTCCCCTGCCTCACTTGTGAGGCTTTTCCAATAGGCACTGTAGCCTAGACCAAGGTGGAGGTATTGTTACAAGTCCTCCTGCCACACTCTGCCTGGCAAGAACTTCAGAGTTTGAAAATGAAACGTTTGAGTATTAGAAAAATAACAAAATTTAAATAACCAATACAGCTTTAGCTCTGTCCCCTGTTGGCTGCATGATTTATAACACAATTTTCAGTAGCATGTTTACATCGTGGTTTTTTTTTTCTCTCTCTCTCCCCTTAAGATCCCAGCTTTCTTCATGAAAAGCCTTTCAACCTTGGTTGGTTATCTTCACCATCAAGTTAGCAGGCACATCTGTAAAGTGCACTTTATACCACTAGATCAAATCCCTCTACTGGTTTAAATTAGTGTAGATACACAGGTCCACAGATGGCCAAAGATCCATCCCCAGATTCCACATGAGAGGACAAACTGTATAATAATAAGCTTCGAAACCTTCTCCACAATGAATAATAAAACTTCCAAATAGATACGTAGGCTAAGAACTTTGGTCTTTGACAATATTTAATTAAAGTTACTAAGGTTGACGAGGGAGGGTGGGGGAGGTCTCCTAACCTGATACACAGAGCTGCTTTTCTTTTTTGTTGTTGGGGTTTTTTCCCCACAGTTGAACCAACTGTTTTAGGTACTATCCGAAACAATGAAGACTTCCAAGTTCTATCATAAATCTTAAAGCTTATCTGATTAACATCCAGAAAAGTTAATTGAAGCTTCTTTACACTACATCTAGCCATATATTTTGTAACAAGCTTCATGGCACAAGGGCAAGATAATGCTTTTTAATTTCTGTAATATACTAAGATTAATTTAATCTGTCAACAGGGATGTAGTATTCCTTGAGCTTTAGAAGGTCTGTTATATATTATACGAGACATTGTCAGACAAGAGCAAAACCCATTTAATTCAATAGACTTG
Organism: Limnodromus scolopaceus; assembly: GCA_028565335.1. Taxonomy (NCBI): domain Eukaryota; kingdom Metazoa; phylum Chordata; class Aves; order Charadriiformes; family Scolopacidae; genus Limnodromus; species Limnodromus scolopaceus. The sequence goes on from JAOXNO010000033.1 coordinate 6,065,380, forward strand.
ATACAGCTACTGCTTTCAAGGATGCACTTTCTGTCCTTATCTCAACAGCAGCATTTGAAAACAAAACAAATTGTGGGTTTTTTTTTCCCAAGATACATTCTGCAGTCCAGATACCTATCAGCATGCCACCCTAACTTTTGCATACATCTAGGAGTTGCTGTTTCTCATGCCTCTGTCAAGGTGCAGAGACCTTTAATTTACTACAGTCTAAACTCAAATCACATAGTGAAACTCTTGACAGGAGGAAAGTAAAAGGTCTTTCTACACTCAGTCTCCACTCAGACAGGACAAAACCACTAGGGTAAACCTCCAACACATCATTGTTTAGGACAACCTTATTTTAAAAGCAAGACAACTTTATAAATGGAAGCACGTACCCATTACTGGCTTGCCAAAAAAATAAAATAATATGTAAAAAAAAAAAGAAAAGAAAAAGCCATGTTTCCCAGATCAAAATAAAGTCCTAAACTTACTCACTGAAGAGTCAAATAGCACACTTTTCACTTAGATCATACGAGACACACTTTATAGCACACATTAAGTCTGGGAGAACAGAAACCAGAACTAATTATTCAGCTTAACCTAGACCAAGTACATGAATCCCAACAACCAAGATCTTATCAATACTGCTGCATCCTCACCGTGTCTGCACTTCCCTCATGTGCATCTGGGGCTTATTTTATAGCTATTTGTGCCTAAAAACATCCTGGTTCTTTTCTGTTGGTGTATTTTGGTTAGTAAAAAGATTAATGGACAAGTACTACAGACATGCAATGCTTGAGTGATTTGGTTGTATTTGCATTAAAACAAAATTAGCTTTGGTGCCAACCCAAACTAAAACACAGCTCAAACTCATTCTTCCTCACACACTAATTCGTTTGGCTAAACACATGCTAATAGTCAGGTATTCAGAGTGCTAATTAATCCAGATATATCCACAGTGTAGCAGCTCCTCAGGCAGCATTCTCAGTGAAAGCAATGGAAGTTCTTCAGAACTACAAAGGAGTAAGAGTCCCTCCCTCCACCAGCAATACCTGCCCGAGGCACACTTGTCTACATGAATGCAGACATAGACACAGTGAATGCAGTAAGAAATCTTTCTAATAATTTTAATAATCCTGCCATACACTAAGAACACATCTGCAGGTTTTTTTTTTTGTTAACAATGTTCCTCTGCAGCAAGCCACAACTGGAGAAAACTCCAAGTGCTGCTCATGGTGGCATCACAACCTCCCTTCATGCTACTCCTGGTTCATTACTCCACTTTGCTTCTCTCACCTCCCGCCTTGACTTTCATCTTTTAAGTTATAGGCTACACTGACCTGAGCAATACGCTTTTCTTGTTCCAACAGCTCTTGCTGTCCTATTTTTCCTCCATTATAGGCACCTCTCTTACTCAGATTCTCAGCTTTTCCATATAGTTAAACACCTTCACATGTGCTTTGTAGAAGGGAGGCTGAGAAGGAATATGGGCCAAGAAGCATTAACAGCCCATCACACTTTCATCCAAAAGTGTAAGACAGATATAAGTCATCACTCCTGAAAGCTGAAGACACTGGAGGGGCCGGAAGCCGATAGTCTTGTATTACCTGAGGGAGCATAGGGCTTTTCCATCCTCCAGAGTTTGACCAGCTGGCTCCAACCCAGCCATCCTAATCCTTATCAAGTTTCCCCCTGTCCCCACAACCATTCCTCTTAAAGTGCTACCCCAACTTGCCTCTACATCCAATTTCCTCGCAGCAAGACAGATCCTCAGCCTATCTGTTCTGCCAGTTCTCCTTTGCTAACTCAACAAACAAGCACGCTCCCTTTCCTGATCTTTGCAGCTCCAGGGTGTCATGTTTGCAAGAGTAAAAACAATCTTGGCAAGGCCTGCAGAGGCAGAACCCCCAATCCAGGAAGCGTGTGTAGGTGATTTCTTGGGGGCTGTAGCAGAAGGCAAAACGACGAGCTCGGGCACAAGACAGGTCAAAAAGGGTATAGAAAAAAAAGACATGATTAGAATAATGATGCCTTCCCAAGATGGAGAGCAGACCCCTAGGGAAGAGTGGGCAAAGCAAGACAACCTTCCAGAAGTGCTGCTGGCAACAAGGAGACCCTTGCCCCTCTCAAGAAAGTAAGGCAAAATGGATGACAAAGAGACTGGACGAAAGCTCTTCTTGTTTTCACACTAGTTTATACATTGGAAACTGCTTGACCATTTAAGGCATATATCCCTGTCCCACTCAGTCTACTCCTGGGTGTGCAACATGTTTGTGGCTCTCATAGGCAGGAAGCAGATGGAACTCAGAAAGACTTCTCTTAAAAAAAAAAAAAAAACAAACAAAAAGAAAAAAAAAAAAAGAAAAAACCCACCTTCAACACACATGTAATGGAGGTGTTCATCCCAGGAACTCAGACTATATCTAATCCAAAGTATAGCACTTGAACCACACACAAAGGAGACACAGAGGCCTCAGCTCTATCTACTGCTCTATTCCTATTGTGCCGTATTGCATGATATAGTAGACAACCTTTGAGATGTGAATGCGAGATTAAACAGAGCAGCACAAGGTTAAACTAGTACTGCAATTCCTACATTTCCCCTGTGTTTTTACACCATACTGCGGTTTTTAGTGATAGCTCCCAGTGAAGGTTCTCTATAGAGAAGCACTGAAACTTCTGATTATTCCTCTTACTGAAAGCTTTGGTTGTGAAAAGTGAAACACTTAGTGATAGCAAGACTTGGGAAGAGAGGCCCTTAGAAATCCATGGAGAGATAACAACGGTCGATCTTTTTGAACCTTACTCTCACCACTTTATGCACCAGCTTAGTATTAAGCAAGCCTAAAATCAGAAATGAGTTATATTAAAAAAAAAAAATATTCTGTAACTTCAGTGCTGAAAAAAGGTCTAAATGATTTTCACATTCACAGTTACTTGGTATTACAGAGGTTCCTACTGCAAAAAGCAATAATGTAACAGGTATATAGTTTAAGGAATTTCATGGAGAAAAACACTTATTTCACTCTTCGGAAACTTCTCATTTTGAATTCTTCAGGTAACAGAATACCTGAACAGCACTAATATGTATTCAACAACAGATAAATGCATATGAGCCTGGAATTAAAAAATTCTTTTTTCCTACAAAAAATTCAAGAATCGAATAGATTTTTAGTTCTCCCCTCTGAGCATGCAGGAAGTCAACAACTATGTTCATGTTCTTCTTACTTGACATAACAAATTAATCTTTCCTTTGTAGCACTCAAGCCACCAGTAAATTTCAAGTAGTCACTAAACTGTTCTGTAATATATAAGTTTGTTAAGCAGCCTAGCACAGTTTGTGCTTGCTCTCCTTGTGCTTTCTCCTCTCACTCTTGCCCCCGAGACAGTTCAGTTTTACTGCGCTTCTTACAGCGCTGTCTCTCACATGCTAATCTTCCTCTGAAGACATTTGCTGCCACTGCGCTGGCGGCGGTTTCACCTCAATCAACCAGGACATCATTGAATTATGCCACACTAACAAACACACGTTTGTGAAATATGACTTTAAACTGCTCTACCACCTCCCAGTAAATATGCTCCGTCACGTTAATTTTTGCTGTTCATTATTCTAACTCACAGTTTTCTAAGCTACTGCAGACTGTCTTAATGAAAAGACATTTTAATTTAAAGCTCTACCTCGCTCCATTTCTGTTTATAAAACAGTTCTGATGCTAACAACAGGATCTGTTTTGCATAGTAATCTCCAGCAGGCAGTCTTTAGTAAAAATTACAACTGACAAACAGATAAACTTCTCCATTCTGGATAAAGGAATATTGAAAATGTAATACTCTACCAGTCTAAAAACTGAATAAACAAAAGTGTGTTATTTTTGATAGGAGCATTTCCTTTTTATTATGATAATTACAATGCATTTTTGCTACATATCAGAAGTTATATTTATAAGTAAATTGCTAGGAATAGCCCATGGCAAAAGAGATTCCAATTCATACGGTTTCTGTTAATGCAGAAGTTGTAATTCTAAAGCTACTTTAAATATAGTAGAGGATTAACTCATTCAATTGCTACTTGAAATAAGGTAGAGAAGCCTCCGGTAATTCAGCTGTGCAAAAACCTCAGAAAAGCAATTGGTACATATGCAGGTACCCTCCAACCTTTCTGTCCTTCTCTAGCAGCCACACAGTGATATTACTCACAGCACAGCTGTTAAAAATACTTCCTGTGCCTTCCATTCAGTTGGTTTAGGAAATTTTTTTTGAGGCCATAATCCGTATTCTTTTTTAAAAATTATTTTAGGTACTTGTTCAGCAGTGCAAATTCTTTTTTAACTTGAGTAATGATAATGAAGCTAAAACAACTTTACTAATGTAATTGATGACTTTTTCCTCTTTGTAAAACATCATTTCATCATCTTGGGGACAAGAAGGCAACTCCCAATTCAAATTAAAGGGTATTGTTAGTGGAAACATTCCACCAGTGTTTTGCCCACTGATTTCATAAAACAAAGTGCTACTGCACCAAGCTGTATTAAATCTGCTTAACATTAAAGGCAATGGTTGTGTAATTAAAATACTGAAGGATTTCTGGGCTGTGTTGTTGGTTTTTTCCCTTAAAGGAATAGCAGAGCTTTAGGACCTGCATCTCCATCTACTGAAGTGAGATTAAACCCTGCATGAAATATGTGCGTATTCAGTTTTCTTCAACACAAGTAGTACATATTAATGTTACATGCAACTAAATATTTCTAGATCTACACAGCTTCAAAGTCACTCACATGGAACACACAAGTTGCTTTGGCAGTTGATTATTGATGGTACTAAAAGAAAACTATGAGATAATTTAGTAAATTTGTGTTTAAGTTTGCCTTCCCCATACTTTTCATTATTTTGCACATCCTGATCATGTTTATTCTATTTTTTCCTGTTACTTTTCCAAATGTTTTTCTGTAGAAGCTTTTATAAGACTAACATTCTTGCCACTCCTCTTCTTTTTAAACCATCCTTTAACTTCAATATGATCATTTAAAAAGAAGCATGCAAAAAGCACTAAGCACACTCTAAGCAAGGTATAACATTATGCACTATAGCATAACAGTTTCTTTCCATTTCTTTATTTAAATAATCCTTTTCAGTATCAAAAAACCCACTAGTACACACTAGATATTCCATTAAAACTTCGATTCAGAAGTTTAGGTCATTTTACTGAGCGTTTTATTTAAAATGTAATAATGAACATTAATTGTTCACACTGCTCCCTCTTGTGAGCCTTACTTTGCATTTGCTAACGTGGACTGTAATTTGTTATCACACTGCCTATGCACGGATGACATGCTAATCACTGATTAATGCCTAGGACTCTTCATGTATGAGGACCTTTCATATTTGGTACTATAAGCAGGACAACAAACCTTTTGACAGATCTTGGTGTAACTGAGAGACAAAGAAGGAAAAAATACAGAATAATTGCACAGGCAGTGGTCATACTAAATTAACTGTTGACTTGTGTTAGACATCAGAAAAAGCATAATAAAGCAGTCATTCAGTGAGTGCTGACAAGAGTTTCTGCTGTATGAATGAATAGTGAACGCTCTTTATTATCTATTATTCAAAATTCAATTGTAACCTGGATGTAAAGACCTAAAGAGGTCTAGACCAAAGACGATAACCCAGAGTACAGGCCCAGAGGAAAAGAAGCTGTCCACAGTGAACTAAAACAGGAACAGCAAGCAACAAGGTCCAAGGAAACAATATCAGCAGCAAAATTGCAGTCATGTTCAGCCAGCAATATGTGATGGAACGTCACATAGATCACACACAGATCTTTGGAAAGCAGGAGGTGCAAATCAACTGAAGGCTGGCAGAGCACCTGTTAGGTTCCCCAACACAGTACACTGCCCATAGTAGCATTCAACTACTGTGATAAAAGAAGAAAAGCCAGGCAGAAGAGAAGTGGTAAGAGATACAACAGTGGAATGGAAATCACAGAAAATCTCACAACAGGGATAGGAAGGTTGATAACCAAGTCTGCAGGGGAACTGGCAGCAGCAATCTCACCGGGCACTGCTTGCTTAAGATCCAAATAAGCAAACGGTCTCTCTGGTGAGTAGAAGATTTAAGGAGTTGGACAGGTCATCAACACAGAAATTGAAATTACTACTGAGGAGTGCCACTGAGTATGAACAGAGGGAAAGGGGCAGGGGGGAGAATAGCAATAATGCATCTTTCACAGAACTACATGCTAGGGCTTTACTAGTATTCTTTTTCTACTTAGTGGTTTTAATATTTTTTTTTCCTGTTTTATTTAATGAGAAATGAACTTTGTTTTCTTGGCAAGGAAAAATAATTTTGTTTCATTTGGCCTCAAAATCTTTTTTAATTCTTTTGTCAAGAATCTGTGCGTAAAGTCATATCACAATAAAAAAGCAGAATAATAATTTTAAGAAGTACTGATAAATAATTCTTCTTTTCCTAATTTTTTTCAAATTCAGATTAAATATGCAAATAGCTTGGGTTAGCATGAAACAACATTTTTGAAAGTATACATTTTGAGGAAAAAATTTAACACAACTACGTAACTCTTACTTCTGTGGGATTGGAAATTATTTTACTGTAAAAGCTGAGCTATTGGAAAAAAAATATGCAGATAGTTCAATTCTTTCATAATCTCTAAAAGGACAATGGCCATAACTAGAAAAATATCACTGTCTTCTGTTGCATTCTGCAGGCACAGACTGCTTCCAAAATGAGAGATTAAACAGACTAAGACTCTTCAGCTGAGAAGAGAGCTGTCAAATAAGACAGAAAGGATATAATAGGGTTCTATAAAATCAAGGACGGCATAGAAAAATAAACATGAAGTGACTATTCACTGTCATACAAGAACTAGGGAATCAAGTGAAACTAAGATGTTTCAAGAAGAAAAACAGAAGCACATTTCATAATAACGTGCAATTAATACAGTGGAATTCATCACCGCAAAATGCTGCAAATGATAAATATAAAAATGTAAAAATAAGCTGGATAACTTCAGATCCATGGCCAAGACTAGAAAAAGATCTTTTTTTATTAACTTATCCTCAAGCACTGCCTGATCATCCTATCAGATAATTAGATCCTTCAATTTTCTATTTTCTACTGGAATATTTTAAGAACCATGCTTGCTTTCAAACATGTCACACTTAACATTAAATTTTAAACTATAAAGCAAATGCACAATTCTACTTTCCACACAATCTAAGCCCGTACCTGAGTTTAGTATGAACTCAACTATGCCTCTGAATCATTAGTCCTGAGTCAGCCAGGTATATAGTTACCTATTTATCATTTTACAATGACAAAAAAACCAACTGCATTCAGGCAAAAGTTTAACCTGACTGAAAAAGGCTGTAGCGAGAAAACTAAACTGTTCTTATAGTAATGAGTAAAATACCCTGGGAATTATTTTTTTTTTTAATGTAAAATGTTCACTTTAAGCCAGGAGAAATAGTTCATGCAAGTGATCCAGTGTAATTCCATCACAGTGGATTCAGAGAATATCAGATTCTAAGGACCTCTTTGATATTTCACCCTATCAATCTTAATTATGATATATATTTAAGCACAAAAGTTTACTTCTAAAAAGAAAGGTAGGAAAAGGAAAGCAGTTTGCTATTTTTCTCAGATCTTGCAATTTTACTACAAGAGATAAAGACCAAAGTAGAGATCAAATTAGTAAATTAATAACAGGAAGCAAATGGTAGGAATCCACCAAATATACCTGGATGGCTGCCAGGTTCTTCTGTTCCTGTGATGGAGCCTCATGGACAAAACGCAGCCAATTAGAATGGCGTGGATTGCTTGCATCCAGGATATAAAGGACTTCACCTTTACTCCCACGAACCTGAATCATTAAAAAAAAAAAAACCACCAAGCAAAATTAAAATTGTTTACCAAACACACACAAACACGTAAAACACTAATGCATACTTGTTGAATGCAAGGTTCACTTGCTGAGCACAGGTACTCACAGCTGTGGTGCACATTCACCCTTTTCTGTAAGTATATTTATTCACCTATGAATACTCAAACCTGACAACTGGCATTAGCTTACTTTAGTGAGCTCCCCCTCTCTTTTCTCAGCTTTTCCTTTAGTAAACAAGTATTACGACTGATTCCTGGGTCTCCTTGATCTGACAGTATGGTCACTAGCACTCAGGTTCTATCCTCTTTTTGTTCCTTCAAGTCCTTTTTCTTTATGATCTTGCCAGAAATCAATACATCCTGAGAGGTCCTTTCCCATTCCAACGCTATCAACCCTTTTCCAGTTTTCCTTTTTGAGTTCTCCTCCTTCCTGTGTTCTGATGCATTTTACTCCCACAGTCTACCTAATTCTTCTCATGCCTTCCTGTCTTTTGACATGCAGTCTGTCTCTCATCACTTTCTCAAAATTAAGGTTGTAAGCTCTCCTGTCTCCAATTCCTTTTCCTTTCCTCACAACTCGCTGTTATTGTCCCATATTCCTTCTCCAAAAGACTGTCCAAGAGTGGACCACTTTCTTCTGTAACCTATACATGTCCTCTAACTCATGTTATTGTGCAGCATTTCTCTTCTGCTAAGAGTACAAACAAGGTCAACAGTAACTTTCATCTGGACAAAAGGGATAGGACATTCTCCAATCTTGTGCTATTTCAACCACCATTTGGTTACAAGATCAGAGTTCAGGCACTTGTTCATGAGTTTCTATACTCCTGCAATCACCCATATCCATTCAGTGATCTTTGACTTGACAGCTCTTCACCTTTCACTTCCTTTTTCATATTTGATACTCTTCTAGACTCACATGTCCTTTGCTCATTATGTTCTAGCAGATCTTGTTTGCCCTCTATGACCAATTCCTAAATCCATCTATTTCTGCCTACTTTCAGATTTCCAGAAGCATCTCAACCTTAATTGGCCATCATTACAAAAGGAATACGTCCATATCTGAATTCAACTTTTCCACTACCTTTGCTGCTTCCCTTTTCTGTAAACTTACCAGTTGCTCAACCAACTTCCAGCCTGTATTAGTTCTCCACTCCCATCACACAACTTCATCCTCTTTTTGCTTCTTTATCACCAAATATAACTATTCTTCTTCATACAAATTCCAAATCCAGTAGACATGTTTTTATTACTGCTAACCCTTACTGCCCCACACCAATCCTAAATATTACAGAAGATTATAAAACACTTATTGAAAACCATATTCCTCATTTCCCTTTCAAGACTTCTATGAGTTTGGTTTTTTGGGTTTGGGTTTTATTTTGTTTTCTCCCTTTACCATGGGTAAAATCCATTTTGCTCTTTGGATGGAGACATACCTTCAGACCAAGGACCAATATATTCACTCCATATATCCTATTTTACAGTTCACTTGAACATCTTTTATATATGCCTCTCTGAAGGAAATATAAATATGGAGCCTCAATAAATAGCAGTCAGTAAAACTATACTTGGCTTAAGTTTACCATAATAGATTATTTCAGCAAACAAACTAGTATACTATGTAGGTAAGGGCTGTACATTTGGTAGAAGAAACAAATGTTCAGGTTTTGTTCATTAAAAGAAGAAGCCACTTTAAAAAAAAAAAAAAGAGTTGTGCACACAAGATATGTTATGTCTGTATCAGGAGCCTTTGGATATTATTACAGATCCATACAATTTCTATGACTGTGACAAAAGTCTAGCTTACATTGGAAAAAAATAAAAAAAAAAATAATAGAAATAGAAACTTAGTATTAACCAAGTCACTCTTTCCACTTGAGGCAAAGGCACACTGCTGAAAAAAAACACAGCTGCCACTTTGCCATATAAAAAATGAATCTTGAATCCCCACTGACACAGAAGATAGGGACCCATGCAAGAAGGTCATACAGTCACACTATTATTCCATGTGATTTATTTCTATAATGAACTTATTTTCTTTTTCATCTGTCAACAAAAAGTATCTAGAGCAGGTATTTCCTATGAGCTAGGGATTTCAGCTGTGTAAGACCAAAATTAGATTGTCTTCATGGTTTTGTATTTAAATTGCTCACATACTTGCTATATTTGTTTCTACTAAATGCAATATCATATTTCTTGCTTAAATTACCTAAACATTTAGGATATCATTAGAAAGAAAAAATTGTATTCCATTACAATAATAGCTGGTGACAGCATGCTGTTCTCAGATTAAAACGAAAAAACCTACTGTAGTTAAGCAAACAAATAGAAGCCTTCAAAATTTATTACTGTTCTTCCAAAGGAAGACATCATATCTTAAGAAGGACACATCATGAACTTTTAACTTTCAAGCACATAGATTAACCACACTGAAAAGCATCAAACCTATATATTTAAATGCACCTGGCAACAATATTATCTAACAATAAGCATTGCAATGGTTTTCCCAGAGAGGCTGAGTAGTCTCCATCCTTAAAGGTATAGATACTCAAAAGCTCTCCTTGGCAGTTGGCACTAAGTGGCCCTACTTGAGCAGGGGGGGTTGGGCCAGATGACCCCCAGAGGTCCTTCCAACTTCAGCCATTCTGTCTTTCTGTGACTATTCACCAGGGAAAGCAATGCCTGCTCATTATTGGAACCACTGTTTTCATTCAGAACATGGGCAGAATGAGTGGAATCAAACCATAAAACCAAGCACCAAATTTACACAAAAATACATGTTAAGGATGTATTCACCTCCTGAAAAGCCACTTGCCAAGCAGAAGCACTGCATTGATTATACGGTAACAATCATCTAGTTCTAAATAGGTAACACAGAGCAGAACCTCACTGAGTGAAAATGGTTAACATTGCAGATTCACATCTTTGAGCAATTAAAATCAAGCTAATGGCTTTGTGATTTAGTTATTAAAGTATGGGTTATAGAAACCCACCATATAGGTCCTATAAAGGTTTCCATCAGATCTTGACTTGAGTTGGAAAGAGAAGCAACCAAGATCCCATTACAAAAATCATACATTACCTTTTCATCGATTATTCTTCTTCATTTGCTTGATTCTTAAATTATCTAAGAACCATTTATATTCAATGATACATGATCATCTCAGTTGTTCTTTCTCAGTCTCTGACAATACACGACAAGATACTGAACACAAAATAAAGACTTAACACATAAGGAAACTATTGATAAAGAAATACGATAAATCCCTTAAAGATGTGTTATATTTTCTATTGCTTTTTTCACCTCGTAAAGAAATAATGCTGCATCAAATACACAGATGTGAGGAAGAGGAGTCAAGAAAAACCGCCAAAACACCATACTTAATACAGTCTAGACCGGTGACACTTACCACTCCTTTTCTCATTGGTTGCATGGATAGGTGAGTTTCCTAAATGACGAAGCAATCTTTAAGCACCATGGCAGTGAATCCCAAACTTAATATTTAAAACAAACAGAAAGACCAACTCTTGCTTTGCAGATATATTTCTCAAAGCCAGTAAAAGTTAATCATGGTAGTTAGATGAAATAAACAGCTAGACTTCAAATTTCCTGTTTAAAATAAGTGCACCTAAATATCATCCATATTGAATTATTAATGAATCAAAATGAAGTTCGGAGTATGTCCCAAAGGGTGCTCCTTCCAATAACAGCCCACTAAAGTCCTCAGCCATGCTTCTACTTTGTGGCATGATCAAAAATCAGTTTAGTTAGGAGATATATCAACAAATACAAGCTAAAGTGCTTACACCTGGGTCTGCCTGTAAATCCATTCTGATACCCAAGGAGACAGGATCAGAGATAGCTGTCACTAAGACAGATGTTGCACCATAATGCCCACACAAGGCTGCTAGCTGCAGCAACAAAGAATTTTCTTTCGTGCACTCCATCAGTGACACTGGAAAGCATGAGAAACGTACTGCATAGCTTTATTATCTCCCCCAACCCTGGCAGCCACACCAGCTATACCAGCAATGGAAGAAAGTGGGATGATGGTGTCAAGTTGCTTATGTGCTCCTCAAGAATCTTAAAGATACTGCAATCTACCTCTCTACACCACTGACCTAGGACTCGGCATTTACATTTCTACAATGCTCCCCATATTGAATAAGGTTTCTTGGCTTTGTGTATCTCTGAGAACCCTGTTGTACAAAAATTCCCCACATACATCCTTACCACTTACTCCATAAGAGATCTGGAGAGCTGAACAAGATTCATTCTGCAACAAAGCTTCCAATCTGCTCCCAGGCGACCTTTTTCCAATCTCCCAACTAGTCCAAGAATCTTCAGGACAACTTAACTGGCCTACCACAACTATTGCTTGCAGGAAATTGTTGGAAAACTGACGATGTTTTCAGAAAGAGGAAATGAAAAATACTTTTGTATATCACAAACTAAAGTAGAAAATTCTTTAAGGAAGATTTTCTTAATGTATCTGCAAGCAAATTACGGCATTTCCCCCACATATCTGAACTGTTACAACGTTTTATAGTAATAAGATACTTAAAATAGAGGCAAAAGATTTTTACAGGCCTGAGGTTCCCTGATAATTTTGTGAAGTAGTATCAATTTCACAATGCTTAAGAAGATATTTGTTTTCAAATTGTGACATGTGAACCTGTCATCTGTGTACCTGAGTAATTCCATGTTTGAATGTTATTTTCCCAGTTTCTATTGGGAAAGAACAATCATCCAGTTAGGTTGACATGTGTTCCTTAAGATCCTCAAGCTACAGTGGCTGATCCAGAAAGGATTTTAAAAACTATTTTAACAGGACCTGAACTCAAGCACAAAAGTACTTCTAATTGATTTTCTATTACCAGTGAATGATGCGACCAGACATGCAGTTACCTTTGATTTCTCATGCCAAATAATTAAGTAGCTATTAGTCTCATATTTAAGTATAGGTAGACTTTGGCATAAGCCTAGAACAAGGCTGATTCAAATTCATCCTATCAGGATGGCAAGATCTGTATCTTACACCACCACCCTTGGTATGTGGTCATTCACTATAATCAAACACCTAAAATGCATACACATATCCAAAGCATGCACCAGACACAAGAGCACCTCAGATTGAATTATTATAAAGAATTATCTCCTTCAGAATCAACACAAAAGGTATCACTGAACTAATTAGTTAAATGCCTTCACAGCAAGATGAAATAGCTGACACTCACTGTTACCACACTGAGAGTTTTACCTCAAGATTGATCAGGACATCATTGAATCATGCCACATTAACTAACATCATGTCACTGTACAAGTATTTGGAAAAAAATGTGCCCCTATTTATGGTATAAGCTACCATATGGAACCCTACACAGGCCTAAATAATGTCTAAGCTGCTTGTAATGCCCATCAACAACACGCACTATTCCATCTGCTAGCCTTTTAGGCTGCAATGAAATTATCTCCAGATTTTCAAAATACATCCAAAGTTGTCATATATGCTACTTCAAAATGCTCATGAGTGCAATTGCAAATGCTCTACCGTGCACACCTGGCAAGAGAAGAAGAAAAAAAACTTCACTGAAAATAAGCAGATGGTTATCCTTGCTGAAGGCAGTAAACACACTGTCTGATTTCTGGAAACCATTTTCTCTAAACATTTATAAACCTAAAAATCTATGTTCATTCAAACAATCACATAAAGAAATGTACTGTTTTCTGCACTGCATTTTTTTTGATTAGCTGAAAACATGATTTTTATTGTTAATAGTACAAAGCAGATAGATGCAATACTTCTACATCCTCAGTTTCAGACCTCCATCACAGAGGATGCTCACTCCAGAGTAGAATCTAGTATTTTAACATTGCTGTAGAAAGTATTAAAATAGTACTTGCAAAAGAAATGAGGCAGAAACTCTTGATTTGCTGACTCACTAAGAAGTACTGGGACATAGACAGCATGTGACATTTTTCTTCAGCCAAATTATACAGCAATAGTTTTTCATGTTAAAGAAGATTCTTTTGTGCATGACGTTATTTGATCGTGTCAGAGACAAAACGGTTCAGAAAGCTCATTCCTAGACTTCTGCTAACATTTTATGGAGACTTCATAAGAAGGGTTGAACTTCATTTTCACTGGAAGAATACCCAATGTCCTTAAGCAAATTGTATGTGATCATCTATAGCAAGTTCAGATTACAATACTTATCGACGTGCTTTTTAGCATCTTAAATAAAACACTTAACTGAAGATGTGAGGCTAACATTCTCAGTTACAGAATCACAGAATCACCTAGGTTGGAAGGGACCTTTTAAGATCATCTAGTCCAACCAACAGAAATAAAAA
>JAOXNO010000033.1:6084136-6117926 GCA_028565335.1 Limnodromus scolopaceus
TGGATGGGGCTTTGAGCAACCTGGTCTAGTGGGAGGTGTCCCTGCCCACGGCAGGGGGGTTGGAACTCGATGATCTTTAAGGTCCCTTCCAACCTTAACGATTCTATGATTCTATTTTCCTATTTTTCAATAATTTCTTACAATGGTGTTACATTTTTGAGTTTTGCTTGACTCAGTATTTTTCACACTTCATTGATTAGAAATTGCTATTTCTTTGTTTTAAAGAAGTCAATCCCCCTCCACCCAAAAACCCATATTTTAAAAGAATCAGTAAGTAAAAAAATCTCACTACAGTATCTTGAAGCTAGGGAAAAAAAGAAAATTTTTAAAAATAATTTGTTACAGTCTAAACTTAATTCTGAGAGCACTTTTTGCTAGGTGTGATGATGTCACTCTAGACTACTCACTTCCCACATGAGCCTGCAGTCTGTGTTCTCATCCAGTTCCTGTGGCATTCGCTTCTCCCCTGCAAAGGGGCCAAATTTTTCACCCTAAGGAATAATTATAAGAGAAAAAGTATCAGTAAAAAAAGAAAAAAAGCAAGCAAATTGCCAAACTCCAGCAGAGGTATCATTTTTAGCTTCAAATGGAAAAGGACAGTTTCCCTTTGTCATCCTGCTATATGCCAAGAAGGTGCACATCCTTGAGGGTTCAACTTCAAGCTCATTTGCGTTCTTTTCATAGCTTGGAGAAGCTCTTAAACCCATACCTTTGCTCTACACACTTATTTCCCCTTTAGGAAAAAGCACTTTATTTTAAATAAGGCTGAAATTTACAATTCAAATTTCTTACATTTCTTACAAGATTTTCAGGAAGCACCTTGCAATAGACACCCAACTAAAACATAAAGTATTTGGCAAGCACAAAGTTTACATTAGATTTATTTGCAAGATTATTTGCAACACTACTTTTTGAAGTGCCACAAACCAAAACACTGAATAAATGAGGTTTTGATCATACAGAGAGATTTGTTTAAAAATGTAGGGAGTATGCACGTGTCTATGAATTAATTCAAGCCTTCATAAACAAAATTAAAATGTTATACCACCTGCTAGTCATAACACACGCTGTGAAAGCATCCATTGATACGTTCTTCCAAAAGTATTGGGTATCAGTGCTTTTTTCCTTCACAGACGTCACACTAGCAGCAGGGTAAATTGCTTAAATAGGACTTTCTTCTTACAAAGGCCTAACTTTACACTCCCCTCCCCAGCCTTGTCCTTATTTGCAGTGACAATCCCAACAAACCAGATGGTATGTTTAGGAAGTATTCAGATCGAAAAGCTCTCTCTACTTTTAAGCATTAGAGATCATAACTATATAACAAAAAGCAACTTTCCTGTTTCTTTACAAATAACAGTATTTTGGCTAATAAAATTCTTGATCTCATCCACATGTCCCTTCCTCCAGGCACATTCCAAGGTCCCAGAAACAGCCTGCTACATGTTTTCCCTCTTGGTAAGTTTTTAGAGACTGCCTCCAGGTAGAGTGGAAAGGAAGAAGTGGAATGGAAAAGTTTCAGGATCATTCCTCTTGGAAACAACCAACCAAATAAAAAAAAAAATCCTTGTATTTAAAATTAAACCTGAAGAAGTAATAAACAAAGGAAAAGAAAACTGTCATTGCATACCAAGGCAACAGAAGTGAGGGGCAATGTTTTTAAATGTGCACAGAGAAGATTTCATTAGAAAGAACAGCAAAGCAGAAAGGTAAAAAGACAAGAACAGCAGAAGACTACTGGAGACCAAAGCAGTAATGGAGACACAGATATGGGCAGCGATAGCAAAAACTGGCACTATGGGGCTTCACCTCCTTCATTTCTCACTGATCTCCAGACCACCCTTGATTGATTGCTCGTTTTTGAGGTCAAAGTTCCTCCCCTGCCAACTTTACAAATCCCGGGATTTAGTACTCAACTTGAAATTTCCTTCTTTTATCTCATCACCAATGAAGGTGAAAATAGGTCAATAAAGTTATATGTGTACAGCTATCAATGTTCTCATCTTGTGGTGAGTGCCACCCCAGCAAACATACTGCTGTCTAATAGGGGCCATGTAGGTATTACATGGGAGGCAGTTTGCTTAGATTGAGGAGGAAGAGTCAAGATGGTGGTGGAAGAAATCTGCTCTGGAAACATATAGTGCTACAGTAAAGATAAGGTAGGCCTTTGCTAGAGCAGACGCCTCCTGCCAGGCTGAACTGACTTTCTCAATTCACTTGAAAGAAATAAGTAGTTTTGGTGCAACAAGGAAAGCAGCTCACTACAGCTGCAGAGGTCTAAGAGAGCTTACAGAATTACACCTGCAGAATCTCTCATTATTCATAACAATTGTCAAGATGAAAATGAATTTATTGGACTATAATCTAGATTAGGTCTATAGAAAGAAAAAGAAAAAACTCCATCATTTTAGTACGGAAATTATTTGAAGGCGTAATGAATAAGGATGGAACCTGAAAAAGCTAGTCTCCCAAACTCACTTCAGCAGCAGAATAACACTTCTTAAGATGACATAAAGAGATTAATTTCTTCCTAAAGTACTTTGGAGGCTGCTACAACCCTCACCTCAATAATACTTTCATCCTTGCAATCCAAAGGATCCCTAGATACTTTATAAACCATCTATAGTGTTAATTTTACCCATCACTGAAGCACACATCACCTCTGGGATGAAGCACAACAATAGCTTAATACCACATACTGACTCAAAACAAGAAACACCATACATCATTCTTAATCTTAGCTACTCCAAACCAATAAACCTCTACTGCAATATTAAGACCTAGAAGCTCAAAACATTAGCAAAAGCAAAAGGTGGGATATCTACTTCTAAATATAAAGTAAATGTCATATGGGCAATAGGTAATTCAGACTTCTAAGCACTTTCTACAGCAGCTCAAATTTGGAGAGCAAGCAGAAATTAGAGACAGTAAAACCTGATGTCCTGGAACACAAAGGTCCATGAGGATAATTGTAATTATTCATTTAGCCTTTCAGAGAATTTTCTTCATATATATATATTTATTAGTCCCAGTTCAATAACATGCTGTCATATGCCAATACATATTGATCAAAAACATACCAAGACTTCAACCTCCTCTCTGATCAATAGAAGCGAGGCATACAACACAGCCTGAAGTCAACCACAGAAGTGATCCAAGATATGAAAGGGACACCATTCAAGTATTAATAAAGCAATTTTCAACAGTTGCTGTCACGAAAGCAGCAGTGACTAATCTTCTTCCAAATGCAGCAAAACACTGAGAAATATAGTGGCCGGCTGATGATCCCACCAAGGGCTTTATGATACCAATGCTGTAACCAAAGGCCAGATGTTGGAGAAAAGAAATTACAAGCGAATCACAACTTTTGTTAAGGTAACAAAACAAAATGTTTCCACCTTTTATGATTACAAACAAAAACTTGGAAACACAGCATAATGCCTGAAGGCACAAAAGCAGATGGCAGACAACAGCAGTTCAAAACATGTTATTACCAAAAAAACTTTGCTAACAGCAGAATTTTCAGAGGCCTAGTTCATGATTACTTAGCACTTGGAGAGTTGGTACTGAAATTTCTGATTGTAAGATCATCTGAAATGTGTTTTACTTCCAGTTAAGACAACCACAGTTTTGTGATAGCAATAGAGAGAAAATGGTGCTGTGTTTCCTACTCAGCAACATAGATCTTGCTTCACAATTAAGTGTCATATGCAAAACCTCCTCCCAAACCCAAAACCCCAATGAATTGCTTTAACAGCTCTTAGCTACTCTGTATCATAAGCCATGAACTGTAGTACTGCTACCTCATTACTGGACAGGAGAACATTGAGAGCACTTCAGACACTATTTTTCTTTCCATAGAAGAAAGCAACACAGTCTGGCCATATCCAACATATCATCTGTGTTATTTACACATCCACTCTTCTCTGAACAGCCGCAGTGACACACGGTGCTTAGGTCTCCAACCCTTTTCAGTAATACCTGTTTCAACCACTGCCCACAGAGCGACTCACGAGCTGGTTCTTCAGTCTGTCAAAAAGGACAGTCTGCCTGTCAGACACATACCTCTAGTCAGGGCTTCACATAGCACATTTGTCCGTGCTATCACCACAGAGGATTCACTCCTAAAGGACAAGCCTGTAACAAACACCGTCACCAGACACTGCTAATACAAATAGATCTTACTACAACTGCGTCTGCTTTTACCTTCTGCATTCCATATGCAATATATGTCACACTTGCAACATTTCAGTTTTGCTAGAATGTCTTGTATGTTGCACTCACAATGGCAGAGCTGCGCAGGCTGAGCTCTGTCAGAAAGTACTTTGCCTGTATAAAGAGAGTTCAAAAGCAACGAGTAGTAATTCAGGCAAGAAAATGCTTTTTCCTAGCATGCTGTTCTAATGGTTCAATTGACAACAGTGTAAAGGAAGGGGGGGTCAGACCCTGAACTGACATTCAGAATTAATATTGACATGCAGATGATGATTTCCATGAGCTTCACTCTAGCACTAACTCTGTTCCAGAGTCCAGGGATTAATACATGCTAGTAGTGTACAAGCTTCCTTGCTGTGTGAATTCCCAAAGTTTTCAAATGACAATTCAGAACTTCAGTGGAAGAAATTTACAGCAAGTGATTTAAAACTGTTCTCCTTTCCCCCCCCCCCACCGTTAACACTCAGGGATACCTTAAAAATGAGAGACCCTTCCGTCATGGTGTCTAAGCCTTGTTGATGAAACCACTGAAAAATCGGGCAGCCCTCCAGCCTGCTCAGAGCCAAAACCAGGAGAAAGATGGAAAGCAAAACATACCAAATACATAGAAGTGTATGCTAACGCAGGGTTTGTGACTTCAGGTATGCCTTTGTCTGTTCTAACAAGGCACCTGGATAGATATAATTAGGGTTTCAGATAATCAAGGAACTTTCAATTCAATTGCGAGGTGTCCTGGTCGGGGTGTGTGAGACCTGCAGTTCAGCTGAACCCCATCTTTCACAGGCCCGGCTTTATTATCCCGAAGTGAGGAACTGAACCACCCACCCCACCGAGCTCCGAGAGGAGGGAGGCGGCAGGAGCGGGCGGGTACCCCTGAGGGGCACGGCGGTATGAGGCCAGGCCATAACCCAGGCCGGCAGCCCTGTCCGGAGACGCTCTGCCCTCAGAACAGTGCCAGAAATACAAACCAAGTTTCAGAAAAAAAAACAAAACAAAACAAAACAAAAAAAAAAACACAAACGGGGCAAAGGAAAAAAAATCACCACAGAGAAAATCTTCCGGCCACCCCGCCGGGCTAGTCAGCGGCCCGGCCCCGCACTCCTTCCCCGCCCCGGGAGGCTCCCTTTTACCGGTGGGAGGGGGCGGGAGGTGCCTCCCCTGAGGAGAGAGAGCCCGGGCGGACGGAAGCGGAGGCAGCGCCGACAAAGCAGGGCTGAGGTGAAGCCGGAGCGCGGCCGGCCGCCGGAGAGGGGCGGAGAGGCCGCCCCGCTCTCCTGTGAGACGTGGCAGCCGCTCCCCGCCGGGCCGGGCCAGGCCGTTAGCCCGCTCGCCCGGCCATCACCCACCTTTTTGACTCTGCGGGCCGTGTAGAGCCCCATCCCGTCCTGCACTTTTGACGACTTCAGAGCAAACCTATCCGGCACATACATGCCCAGCATTTTGCACTGGATTCGCCCCGCCGCTTGCTACCGGGGAGGAGGATTACCGGGAACTTCCATCCCACCGGGAATGAGCGAGAGACCGGGGGAGGGGGGGCAGGAAGAGGGGCTGGTTGCGGGGCTTTCCCGGCTCCTGAGGAAGAGGGGAGGAGCCAGGCCGCCGGCGAGGCCCCCGCCGGGCAGCGGCGGGACGGGCCGGGGCGGAGCAGCGGCGGGACGGGACCCGGCTGGCCGCGCCCGGGGGCTTCGCGCCGTCGAGGGGTTTGTTTAATCGCGTCGTGTAAATGTCGTGACGGGACAGACGAGGCCTTTGGGTTTCCGACACTCCCGGCTGCCGAGACCTGTCCCCAGCCACACGCTCCAGCGCGGGGCCGCCGCGGTCGAACGCACAAGCGGCCTGCTCTCGGGGGCATAAAGTGAATTCCTCACCCGTCGGTTGGCTGTCGTTTCCAGAGCAAGTGGCTCTTCATTGCCCAGCCTCGGCCTTGTGGTCCGGCACAGTTCTGATGATCGGCCTCTTGTCGGCGGGCTGGTCTTTGCCTCGAGTTTCTGCAGTGGCGCAACCCACAGGCAGGTGTGAGAGGAGAGGGGCGAGCAGCTGTGGTGGGACCGGCCACCGGGACCAACGACAGGCGCTCTCTCTCACCTCTATCTTCAAGGAGAGGAGAGAGACTCTAAAAACTGAGCTGCTTTAATAAAATAATAATAAGATAAAAAGAAAATAATGAAATACAAAACTGTTATCAAGCTCCCAGGATGGCAGGCACTGGGGAAGTCCCAGACTAGACTCAGCGATGGATGTGACCTGGATTCCAGATCTGGATTCAGGAATGCACAGGTTGGGATCAAAGCAGACAAACAAAGACCTCTTTAGATGCTGGCCATTGAAGAAAGACACCTGACCCTTTGATCCTTCAGCTTTTATACTGAGCATGATGCAGCTGGGATGAAATACCCCGTTAGTCTGGTTTGAGTCACCTGCTCTGTCTGCTCCTCCCCACAGGTGCGACCCTTTACACTCTGCCGCTTCGAACCCTCCAACATGGCACACAAAGTTAGCTGACTTCGGCTGCGATAGCAGTAAGTAGAAGCGAGAGCCTCTCTGCATACCATTCCTTGGCATAAATTACAAATAATCAAGTCTTATCACTCTGAGAGCAACCAGTGTCTCCACAACATGCTGTTAATTTCAGAGAGTTCAGTTAGTTAGAAGAGAATTTACTTTAGCTAAAAAAGTGAAATTACTGAACAGAAAATTGGTTCTCTTTTACCTCAAACCAGGATATCAAATTAGAAATATGGAGCTGAGTGTGAAGCCCAACAGAGGCAGCTGCGCTTCACCCTGTCACAAAAATACAGAGTGTTTTGTTTGTTTTAAGAACTGGGGCCTCTCGCAGACATGGAGAAAAGGAGGCAGGAGACCTTATTGCTCTCTACAACTACCTGAAAGGAGGTTGTAGCGAGATGGGGGTTAGTCTCTTCTCCCAATGAACAAGGGATAGGACAAGAGGAAATGGCCTCAAGTTGCAACAAGGGATGTTTAGGATGGATATTAGGAAAAAATTCTTCACAGAATGGGTTGTCCAGCATTGGAATGGGCTGCCCAGGGAAGTGGTGGAGTCACCATCCCTGGAGATATTTAAAAGACAGGTAGACATGGTGCTGGTGCTTAGGGGAATGGTTTAGTGGTGGTTTTGGCAGTGTTAGGTTAATGGTTGGACTTGATGATCTCAAAGGTCCCTTCCAACCTAGATGATTCTATCTGCTGGTACTTACAGATAAGACTGCTTAAGGCAACAGGGGTATTCTCACCAGAAGCAATCCTTAAACACATTTCAATGCTATGTAACACTTTCTGTGAGCACTATGTTTTCTCAAATATCACTCAGATTTATCATCGTTGTTTTTGTATTGGAGGAATGGGTAAATGTAGATTTAGATTCACTTTTGAAAACATACAATCCTTCACTTCTAGCGATTGTTTGAGGGAACTCAGACGAACTTCCAGAAATTTACCAACCCTAAAGGAACCCAAACACAACACTGTTTTTGTCTAAAGAGTAACATCCTCTATATTCTTACAACATGCCCATCAGGGACATTGTATTCTGACTAATACCACCCACAATCTGCTCTGAACAGGGAGAAAGAAGTTACACTTCAGCAGGTTGCTAACATCACACCAGTACTCTTTTTTATAAAAGCACAATATCCAACACAGAACTTCTGCTAGAAAGCTGATTAATTTTGATTGGGTTTTCAGCCCACATCATACATATTGTTGCTCTCTAAATTGAATTAATGTTGCAGTTAGAAAAGGGATTTGGTTACTTCTGATTATGCAGTTAAAAGCAAGTCTGAAGACATGTGAGGCAAGCAGAGGGAAGAGAAAAAAACCTGAAAAAATGCTATACTTATGGGAGATATCATAAAGCTTTTAAAAAAAATCTTAATAAACGTAATGTATATAGTGCTGCATGATATCATTCAATATATGAGCAACTGCTCCGGTAAATTAGATGAGGCCCTCACTAGGACAAGAAAAACAAAAGGGAGAATCCAAAAACATGGTTGGAAGAATGTCTTTGGCGAAAACAATCAGACACACAGGTTTTACACCTAGATTGATAGCCTGGACACAGACTGATAATTTAGTAGAAAATAAAAAGAATGTATCTAAATCTGTGTAAGAACGAACTCTAACACCTCAAATTCCCTGAACAGAGAGGAATTAAGTTGCCTGCGGCAACTGCTTCAGTTTTAAGAGTAAGAACAAAATTTAACTATTCTTTGAATTAAGATCCAACTCAAAAGCTTCCACATGCATAATTGAACATAGTTAATATTTTTGTAGACTACTTTCTTGAATGGAGGCCAGCCTGTCTTAATATATATCAGATTAAAATGTTAGCATCATTTTCCCTGTCTCTAACCTTTTCCAAGGACTATGAATATTTTAAAATCACTTTCCACTTTATGAAGGCCCCAGTATCTTTCTTTTCAAAAAAAACCAAACTTGGGCATGCTTCATTTTGAACTTTAAAAGATTATATTTAACTTCATATATAAGAATAGTACAGCATAATTTGCAATGCATTTACATATTTTTTATGTAAACTCTTGAAATAGTGAAGACTAATTCTTTTCATAAACTTAATCCGTTATTATTCCAGCATGAAATGCGGTTACCCATATCCCATTCAGTTTAAGCAAAATAGCAAAGTTGCTGTAGCACTGGACAAAACAGATGCCAGCCTCTGCTTTTGTAGCATAATGGGTATTGTGACATTAATCAGATATTCACAACTGCTTGGCCACCTCTACCAGCATAAAGCTGACAACTGCTACTCAAGCAGACACGTATGCTACAGCTCTGTTCTGTTTTGTCCTAGCTGCTGTTTCAAGGAGGGTGAGGTCTGAAAAGTCCAAATGAATCAAATCGGACAGAAGAAAGATGAAAGACAGAACATCATGCTGAATGTATGTTGATCACTAGTCAATTGCAAGTCTTGTAACTCTGTTTTGTATTTGGTACATATATACCATATGTGCATATAGCCTCTTGTTTGTAGTGAACAAAATCGATTGCAGAACACACGTATGCCAGCATCACCTTCAGCTGAAGATGCAGCATACACTAGTGAAAAGAATTTTCTTGCTGACATAGCTAAATCATCTGTAAAGTGACCAATTGAACCAGTGAATACACACTTGTTACAGTTGCAGCAGATACACCAGGGGTTGCTGGCATAGCTGGCAGCAACTTGGGAGCATGAAGAAGTCGACCATGTAACACAACTGCACTGACAGAACTTCTCAATGCTGACCAAGTCTCAGACTCATGAACCGCGAATCTCTAGTACCCAGGCACAAAGCAGCACTTCCAGGGCTCCCTATACACACACAAGCAGCCACCAGATAGCGTAGAACAGGTGAATAGCTTTCTACTGTCTTTACAGAGACTCTGTTGAACAAAGTGCAGGAAGAACTTCTGTCAGCCCATTTTCCCAGAGGCTGAGGTGTATGCCTTCCTGTGGGCCTTCCAAAAGCAGGTTTTTAGTCTCTGCATCACGATCCACATTGACCTGTGTATTTCTTCTCAGATTGTCACTGCCAAACAAAGAGTATCATCTGCACTAAATATTTCAGCAGGTCGTATCTATCCTGTACAATTAAATCACCACCCTTCCCCACACTCACTGGCTTTCTTTTTTCAAGTTCCCCACTCATAAGCAACAGAAACACCTGCCCCGGTAATTTTCTTTGTTGTGTTTTCAAGTATTCTTTTCTTGGCACTTGCACTAAAACAGGTGCAATTGAAGGGAGGGTGACAATCAATCCAGGAATGTTTGTGCTCACAGAAACAACCAACTTCATTGCCAAAATGCTGTCTAGGTGGCTTAACTGAACTGAGGGGTAGCACTCATGCTCTCAAACAACGTCTGAGAAACCGGGTTGTGTGCACAACTCGGACAAAAGATCACATGCAGAAACCACACTCACCCAGAGAAAACACAAATGACTTGTCTGAGAGTCCTTAGCCCAGATTAATGACAACGCTGTCATTACGCAATGGAGTTGATCTACCACAGCTAGGCTAAACAGCGGTAGATAATTGCTCCAAAAATAGGAGAAAAGTAGCATTGATATATACACAAGATAGGTTACTTATTATTTCCTATAATTAAGAATAGACATACTCGATAAGGTCCTGCAAGATTTCAAATATCCGTTTTCTTTTTAGCCACAGTCCTGGAAAGTGGACTGTAATGAGGATCCAGTGTAAAGCAGATTCTGAACATGAAAACATACACGTTTTACCTTGTATTGCAAACTGGAATTAATCCAGAGTATTACAAAAAATAAAACCCAACACTATTGAACTGACAGTATGAAATTATATGGAAAGAGGGAAATCTTAAAAACAACCCAGATATGAGAAAGCTCAGCGAGTCCTTTCCTCTTCCTGAGAGAACATGGAGTTTGTAAGGAAACATAAAAGTGGACAAGATTCATGTTTTCAGTTCTACGGCACACAATGCACTTGATTTTTATTATAAAAGCACACTGGCATGTACACGAGCATATCCACTATTTGAGATACATAAAATACATTTCAATTAACACAACTAGGAGTTTTAAAGTTGGAATAAAGGACTTTTCAAACTTGACACCAGTCATTGAACAAGCCTCAAACACAGAAGTTTTTTTCTTTTTTTCATGGGGTAGGAGTATTTGGTTTGGGTTTTTGATTTCCCTTATAAGCTAAAAAGTTGTTTGTACCATGCCAGTATAAGGCTTCAGGAAAAGTCTTAGAGGTAAGTTTCATCATTCTTTCCCAGTTGCTACTATAATTTGCAGGGTCTCTGCTATACCTTCTTCATTGCAGTGTTAATTATTTCATGTACACAATTGTCATGTTTTGTTTCCTAGTGTTATTAAGGTAACCTCATCCCTTCTGTTTTGCATTCTTAACTCTGCACAAAATTCAGCTGCTATCTACAAAATAATGAAAAATATGTGAAGAAATATAGGGACAACGGGGTTCCATTTTTATTGGCCTAATTCTTTTAAGAAAAATGCTGTGATAGTTTTAGCATTCACTTCAACTGAAGCAGTTGGATGAATTGTTGGGAATCAAAAAAATCTGAGGATTATACCTCAAGTAAAATAATTTATTCTGAAGTAACATATTAAATAAACCCCACATTTTGGTGGTAATCTTAACCAAATAACACAGTAGATAAATAATAATGAAGCACAAGTAACAAATAAAATTATTATGAGGCATAACACAATGTTGTAAACTGATGTAAATTTAACACAGAGAAAGTTTGATATTCTTAATTCCTTCTTCCATTATCTTCTTATATAAAGGTACCATTAATATTTGTATAGTAGGTCATATACATGTTATCTTGCAAACTACTTCAAACTGACTTAAAAGAGGATGCCCTTCATACATACTCCTTTCCTGTAGCTCTGCTTTTTACTTTTTCAATTGCTTGGTCATACATTGAGTTAGTTATGCTTAGGTTAATACAGAGCTATAAAGCTTTCTATGGCCTGTCCTAGGGCACATCCAAACACTGCACAATGCCAAGCAGTTGAAAAATCTCATCCATCCTCAAAGAGGAAACATTGAGCTGTAATTCATTTGCAGTCTAGCACTGAGAAACTGAACATGTTGACCCACTGTTTCTATGTTGCTCCATAGATGCTGGTTTATAACTACATGGAACACTAAGGAGAAACACAAGGGCATCCAGCAGCCTTCAGATTTGAAGGCTAATGGTGTCAAGAGCTATTTACATAACTTCCTTGGGAAGAGAAAGAGGTATTTTCAGCAGAAATCTCTTATGTAGTCATGGAAGCTGCTGTGCCCCTAATGAAATTCCATGGCAGGAATCCACGTGTAGTAACAAACAAAATAATTACAAGAGTTGCTTGTCTGGAGTTACAATACTTGTTGCAACATCATACCAGAAGCACGTATGATCTCCCTCTACCCGAGGAACAGTTAATTAAGGGTGTTACTTAATAAGTTAACATGTCACATTCTAAGAAACAAAAAGATTTAAGACAAAAATAATCTTCAAGATTCCAGAAGTAAACATGCCAGCCACTGAAGTATCCAGCAGCTTAAAAGGAAAATGTGTTCTCCAGAAGAAAGGATGGCTTTTCATAGCTTTTCATCTTGTTTAGATGTAGTAGTATGATCCCTAAAGGTTTTCAGGGACTTCACATTTCTTTTCTCCCTCCTCCTGCCCCTCAGGCAGTTGGACTGAAATGAGAGCTACATATTTTTTTTTATCCTTTTAAGATTTCCTTGCATCTTTAAGTATTAGAATATTACTTTTTGCAGTATCTGTGACAATACCAGAATTTGATTCTGGCAGCTGACAGATCTGAGAAAGGGTGTTATTCAAGGTAATGGCTCCCCCTTCCCATCTTGTACATTCTTTGGTCCACAAGACATTTCTGCATTGCAGATTAATCAAGTTTGCAGCTACTGCTTTGAGGACTTCCTTTCTGAATCTACATACCTCCTTTCCAACCCCATCCACTTCCTCTTAACCTGGTAAGATCAGGAGCAGCACTTTAAAAAACAATCTTTAGCTTACCTGGATTGTACCCCATTTGCAGGACACTTACAATATTGTCGGGCTATTTCTGCTTTGTTCATGTATATCTGCACATTTCCAGTGTGCAAATAACGTTTAGCTTTGACCAGGTATGCAAAGGTTTCAATCAGATATTTCCCTGGAATTTGCCAAGCTCATTTCTCTGACTAGGTACAAGGTTATTAACTTCCTATGGGATCATTGTTCGTTTTTCATTGTAAATGACTTCCCAGACCTTCTACACTGCAGTATCTGGACCAGGATAGAGAAAGAGCTTTGCACTTTCTCATTTTGCATGGAAGTTTCTGGGAAGCAAAGGTTTCAGCTTGTCTAATGACAGAATCTGAAGGGAAAATGGGAAGAGGAATAGCATACAAACCTCTCAAGATTTTTTGTTCTTTTCTTAATTGTCCAGAGTTCGGCCTAAAAAAATATTTTTGGTTTTTTTTACTATTCCACTGCCCAAAGAAAACAACTAATATATATATGGCAAAAACCCTCCCCTTCTTTAAAGCCAGTAGCAGCAACTATGGTACACAATGCTGACAAGCTGAATACGAAGATGACCTGTGAAGGTCCCTTCCGGCCCAGATGATTCTATGATTCTATGAAACCATATTGCTTTAGTCCATGCAACATGCCAGCACATGCAGATACAATGACTCTTCTATTGCTTCTGAAAGCAAACTCAAGAAGTGTGATACTCTCAAATGAAATCTTTAGAAACAGAAGCAGCATATTAACTAGCAGAGCTTAGTAAGAGTTGTGTATATGCCTTTAAAGTCTGTCCTTGCTTTGGGGACAATGGCTGCCTTGCTACTAGTAGTCACAAGGCACAGTGACTGTAAGTACCTGGAACAAATTTTGTTGACATTGAGTCAACTTAAACCATGTTATACTACCAACTAAAATCTCAATCTCTTAGTTCTAAGACAATCTACTTTCTAAGACAATTAAATGTGTCTTTTGTAAATATGACAGTAAGCCCCATCTACTCAGTGTCTCGGGGTTTTTTTCCAGTTCTAACAGTGTTTGTTTTGTCTGTATTTTCTAGAGATCTGAAAAACTAAATTATTCTTTCTCTAATGCACTTTGATTTGCTGAGAAAAATCCCTTTCAGGGCTATTTTTTAAGGACTGCTTTCTTTATTTGTGGCTGCTTGTTTTTTCTACACTGATTCTTTCAGAGCTTTCTGAACTCAGTGAACATTTCAACCTAAAAAATTATTCCCCCACCAAACCTTTCTTCTAGTCAATGCACAGTTGGCTTTTTGGTTCTTCTGTAAACCAATACAGATTCTTGTGATGCAATACTCAAGGTCATGCAAAGCAGTAGATGGTAAGATTAGTTTTTAAGTTATGTCTCTTTCTTTGCTTACATGTACAGAGTAGTTACTGTCGAAGTTACTTTCTCAGATATTTGAAGTTCTGGAAGTTAGCTCTGGGATTTCAGAATTAAGACTTTTCTCCTCCCTCTTTTAAAAGATTGAAATATATAGATATGTTTGCATTTCTATTCCCAAGCTGATTGCATATTAATTGTTTGCTTGTATTGTTTCAGAGTTTTCTAAACTAGGGTTAAAAAAAAAATTCTTAAGACAAAATTTTGAGTACCAGATTAAACTATTCATTCAGGTTTCATAGCAATGCATTAAGTAATGACCACTTAAATAACGTACATCATAGGCACCTAAAGAAGCACAGTATAATTTGACTGCAGCAGATTTTTGCTGCTATCTCACGTGACAACTTCACATAAGCAATATAGGAAAGTAGTCTAAAAAGCTAGTAGAAAACGGTTAAAAATACTAAGTAGCAGTAACTCACTTTTCGAATAGCAGGCTCTGCCCTGAGACCTGTACTAGTTAAATTTTTATCTTGATGACTTGAAGGTGTGATCTGATAAAACAGGTTGCAGTTCAATAGTGAAAAGATCTCATAGCTACAAAACATAGGCAAAAGGAAAGGAGAATACAATTGCATAGGTAGCAACTCTTTAGAAAAAGTACTGGAAGCAATAGCAGGTCTGAAACTGAACTGGAGTCAAATTACACTGGTGTGAAAAAGATAATATACACTCTTATTTTATACATTCCAGCATAAAAGACTTCAAGATAAAATCATCTTCAGTATTGGTTCAGTCTCCGCTGGAGAGCTGAATTCATTTTGATGCATCATATTTCTAGAAAAAAAGCAGAATGGCAGATAAAGTTCTAGCAAGTTTTTGTTAAGAAAAACACATCAAGTATATCTAATTTCTTTCTATAGTAGTTACAGGCTATATAGACAAAGGAGAAGTCCAGCTGATTACCATAGACATTGGTTGAAAGTCTAGTAGATATGGCCTCAGAAGAAAGACTGAAGACATTCAAGTGTTTTGTCCAGAGAACAGAAGACTTCTGGATATGTAATAATAGTCTTCAAATACATTAAAACTACTTTAAGAAAACTAGAAAAAACTTTTTTCTTTTAGTGACCACTAAAATTGAAAATAATTTCTAAATTGAAAATTTACATTTTGACATTGAAGATGCTTTCTAAATAAGTACTTGCACAGACCGCCTACCGAGGTCACCGTGCTTTCATCAACGGTGGTCTTTGAGAATAGGCTAGGCAAGCGTATGAAGCGACACTGGGACAACCAGTGCTTGACATTGCCCTACACTAGATGATTTCCTGAGCTCTTTTATAGTCTTATTTCCTGTGACTGTATGAGTTCCTTTTTCTAACCCCTCCCCTGGTGCTGGAGCCAGTCCATCAGCTTTAACTGGAAAAAAAAACATAGGACTTTCCAACCTTCATAGCTCTGATGGTTTGCTTAGGTTCAAAGACTATTCAACAGGCTGAGGTAAGAAAAGCCTGTTGAGAGTTATTACATTCATTGAAGCTGTGTCTAGCTAACAAAGTCTCCATGCCTCAAAGATTTGGAGGCAAGACAAGTACCCAGGGGCGTCACCATGCACACCTGGCGCAGTCATATAATTTCTTCTAGGCACCTTCTAATGGATACTGCCACGGAGTGACCTCTGGTATAGTCACATGTTATGCTCTGATGTAAAAGAGCCTAGAAAGACATGAACTCAAAGAATCTTGAAAATTCAGAAACTAGAGTCCAAATCTCCAAAACTATTATTTTAAAACATTTAGTGCAAGCCATTTTCATTATTTTCTTCAGTGACTACAACTGACAGAATCACTTTATGGAGTAGCAGATGAACTCCAAATGACCACATCCTGACATATTCTGAAAGTGTCTTCCTCAGCTTGGTGATATCTTTGAGCTTGAGAGAAGCTTCCTAAATGGATCTCACCCACACTGCTTTTCCTGTCAGCCCCCTTTTCCCCTTCATTAATGGAAACTGACTTTCCAGATCCACCTTCTCCCTGGTGAGCTAGTTCCTTCAATCTTTCGCGTACGTGCACAAGGGTCATTAACTTCTCGGGCCCCATTTCCCATTTGGTCTTGTATTGAGTTGATCATGTGCTCCTTCTCGGAGCAGTAAGTTTTAAACTTACCTACTTCCTCTCCTTCTTGCAACCTAATCTTGAGAGGGCTCTTCACATAACAGGAGCTTTGTCACCAAGCTGATTCCTACTCTTTGCAACTATTTTTATTTGTTGAAAAAAGAAATAGAAATTAGGCTCCTTTTCAGTACCTGCTCTGTGCCTGTCATTTAACTCGTCATATTTGACAGGCCAACCACACAATAATTTCTTTACAAAACTTTGAAAGAGCTTTAAGGCTGTGAAGTATTTTTCCACCATTCCTGAACAGGACATGGAAGCTAGAACACCGTGTTGTGTTTTCTTGTAGCAGGAAGACAGCCGAGTGCTGTACTATGAACTTACAGTGGTTTGTTAATATTATTGTAGCAGAAGGATGACAACTCTCATTACTG
Source organism: Limnodromus scolopaceus (assembly GCA_028565335.1). Lineage (NCBI taxonomy): Eukaryota > Metazoa > Chordata > Aves > Charadriiformes > Scolopacidae > Limnodromus > Limnodromus scolopaceus. The sequence continues at coordinate 6,100,813 of JAOXNO010000033.1, forward strand.
ACCTTTACCTTTCATGCCTGCCATGTGGTGTTGGATATTCATATTTTCGCTTCTCCATGAACCTTTAGCACTCCACTATGTAGAGTATCCTAAAGCTGCTACACAGAATGTTTTAAAATCCTTGGAGAATGGCTATATACACACAGAAGATATTTCTCAGAAATGCCAGCTATGGAAAATTTATTTTGGGCACTCTAAGCACATTTTCAAAATCTGTCCTATCCTTTGCTCAGAGACTTCTCTAAGGTCACCGTTCACTTTAATTATTATGCTCTTTGGCCTCACTGTCTTTCTCCCGTTCCCAGAAAAACAGTACTTGAGTTACCCTCTTTTTGACAGTATAAATGTCCACTACCTTCTACCTTTCAGTATTCTGTTAAACTGTATCTGAACCCCCCAGTGGAGGGCTTAAAACCCCTGATTATCCACTCTAGATACTTATTTCTTCCTGAACTGTGAGCTGGAGCAATTTAATTCCCTTGGTCAGAAACCTTGGTCACAGAAGAGAGCAGTTTACTCTAAGGCCTAGAGGAGATGGGAAAACAAATAGATCTACAACACTTAGTTGGGGAGCTAAGCCTAATTCCTGGGTCCACCTAAGAGGCAATACTTATACATCATCTTAGACCACATCCCATGTTCAAGTATTACCTTCTTGCACCGCAGCCTGCATACCTACTACTTTCCCTTCTGAACCCTTTCCAGCCTCTTTATTCACATCTTGTCTTCATTCCTGCTTCATTTTGGCATTTCAACTATTCCTTTCTAGTATTCCTATTCTGCTCAAGTTTTAGCAACCAAATACTTCCTCCCCCCTTCAAAGAATTTAAAACTCTTTCCATGAGTTTCCATGCATCACTGGTCTCACCATCAGCACCACTTCAGTCTGTCATTTTGACTTTGAATTCAAAGAGATCACACATTTCAAGGACCGCCACATGCCTCCAGTATTTACAGACACCAATTTATTTTTTTTCCCCCCTTTTACAAAGTGTTGAATTCATAGCTATCAATGGTATTTAACCTAAGATATTAGACAAAAACCCAGGTGGCCAAACCATTAGATTTGAAATGCAAGGAGAATTCTCATTGACTTCAGGAGTCTCGTATCAGGAGTATTATTTAGAAGGCTGTTGGATTTTTTTTCTGGCGTTTGATTATTTTTAGAACAGCTGAAATCAGCACACTGTATAAGTTCAGGTGTATCTTATAAAAGGCAATACAACATTTATCCCCATAAATGGAATGTTGTTTCTTTTGGGATTTAAGTTCTATGCACAATGAAATGTTGCAAGAAGGACTGTGTCCTGTGACTATTTCTGTGAAATACAATTATTTTGTATTGAGCTCTACTTTGACTCTAAGCTGAAACACATTCCTAAACAGTTCCTTAGTTATTCTGTAATTATTTTTTAATTTTAAATTATGTTAGATTTCTGGTAATTCTATGCCATCTCTGAATTGCAAGGTTATAATAAGAGATTATTATAAGAAAAAGTTGCATCAGCATGGCAAGAATCTATCTTCTAGTCAATTTCAAGAATACAGATTTATTTTTTTTCTTGTCACTTTCTCAAGTTGATTGCATATTCCCCCAGGAAATACTTACTTTTCAGTGCTGTAACAAATTCTTACTGCTTTAACACAGGCCTAGAGGACAGAGACTTGAATTCACACACAGAATCACACACACAGAATCTTAGTGGTTGGAAGGGACCTCTGAGATCATCGAGTCCAACCACATTAAAAAAAAAAAAACCCACACCCCAAAAAACCACCCAAACAGACACAAAAACACACCCACAACCCAAAACAAAACAAAAAAAACCACAAAAACCAGAAAAACCACACAAAAAAAGCACCCACCAACTAAACCCCATACCCACAACCCAGTTCTTCTGTGGATCTTTGCTTCACTGCATCCAAATGTGTATTGTATCCTGAAAGAGAACCCAGAAGCCAATCCTGCATATAGAAATTTAAATCTGGGAATTTTCCACTTACAGGCCTCAGCAGAACCAGCTTCATGAACACCTATAGTCATGAGCTGCTTTATAAGGCTTAAGAACCTGCATGATCAGGGTACCATATATATCTATATACATCTATGCTTAGAATAAACTGAGCCTAACAAAAACCAACAAACCACTAACATCTGTCAGGAATTTGATTTTCATTAAACCATGCAGGATGAATATTTGAAAATGGCTTTTCTGTTTGAATGCTTCCATTTGAAAACTCTAATCCTCATTATATTCTGCCTAACACCATGGGTACACAGCAACTCTACCCCAAACATGCAGAATTCAGTCAAGTCAGCTGAAAATGTACGATCAGAGATTAACAGAGCTGCAAGTTGCGTGTTGGTATGTGCTGTGTATACTTGTGGGGTTTGTTTTTTTTTTAAAGCAGCACATCCAGCCACATAGCCTATAGTTTTGCAGAACTTCAAATAAAGAGAGAAGAGTCATCCTAAAAAAAAAGAGATTTTATACTTGGCAATATTTAAAAAACAAATGTCATAATATTCTGAAGAACTGATTTCAATAACAACTGATTTATGACCACCCACTGAATAGCATTAATTTCTGTAAAATTAATTTGTGCCCTCTATTAATCTTTGTAAATAACTCATTTTTTAGATTGCAACTATCTAAAATTTCACTGTCCACCAGAAAAATAGAAATGGTTTTGATGCCATAATTGCTGGCTACTGCACTTCTTGGGGCATTGTATTTTTTGTTAACATTATTTAACTGGGGTGCCGTGAGGTAAATGAACTTGATTGTGAAATGCACTGTTTTGGAAATCATATGCCAGACTAGAGACTGCCTAATTCTATTCCTCTACATCCTGGATACAGTCAAAGTATCAAATAAGAAAACTACAAACACAGTACTTCTGTTGTTATTAGAAAGAAAGGTTACACAAGATAGTCTTTCACAATACTTAGTAGGATAATTTATTTGACTGTAGGAGTCTTATTTCCAAGTCTGTATTATACAAGATGTCAGACTAGACTCTAAAAAAATGTAAGAAGGAGCAGTCATTAAGTAGACGACTCTGGTTTAAATGATTTTTGAATATTGTTGCCAGTGTCTGTAAGGGTCAACTGTAAAATGACTTATGTACATTAGAAAAACAAGCAAACAATAAGAGAGAAATTAAGAAAACCAATAGCTATTTCAAAGATTAAGTTGTGTTATTACAAATATTTTGTGCATCTTAAGATTGATTAGTGAAGTTACTTAGTTTTGAAAGCACTGGAAGAATTAAAGACAAGAATATAATTTTTCTTCTTATTCATTATTTTTATGTTTTCAAAAGTGAGACAGAAATAAGAAATATTTTCTCTCTTACAAGCAACAGCAGAATGATTTGAACAGGTTCAGTCTTTCAGAGAAAGCCTTCTATTTAAACTTTACAGGTCTACTTAGCTTCACAAAGCAGAGATGTCTGGAGACTCAAATAATTGGGGGAAGGGATCTCACGTGGCACCCTGTCAGGAACTACTTTCACTGTTCACCAAGAACAGGAGCTGAATTTTAAAAAAAAATTGATAGAAGCCTGTTAAACCCACACTTTGGGACAGAAGTTGATTTTGAGAGCAGGTTAAAGTCAGCGAGGAGTTCTGTAACTATCTGAAATTGGTACAGAAGAGAGGCCAATGGAAAAGTGTATCTCTACGTATGTACAGATTACTGATCAACTTAGAAAGCACGGTTTTTGAAGAAAAGTAATAGCTACAGAAAGACATTTGAAAGATGTCTGCCACTAAGTTGCTTCCTTTCTGAGGTATTCACCCATGGTTAACAAGACCAACAAATCCTACTGCTCAGTCTGAAGCTGTAGCTGGTTCTGTTTTACCATGTGCGAAGCCTGCCTATGTAAATGCTTTCTCTTAGCTCAAGCATGTTCTCCTCTCTGACATTTCAGAGAAAACAATGGCACCCCTCTGGGTCAGGCTGCAGAGAATTTGGGTTTGATATTGTTTGTGGGACGCCGTTCTGTTTATCACACAATAGGGTTTCTGTTTCTCCATCGATTCTATTGTGTTAAATCACACTGCTTTTTTTAAAGTTAGGTTTTAAGTTATAGCCTGTCAGGCGCCCTAAGGCATCTAGACACTGGGTTCCCCATAAATTTAAAGTTATTACTGCTCAGTATTGCCGTAAATGAGTTAGTCATCTTTTCTCATAAAGCAGCAAGGGAATGGACTGAAAATACAATGCAGCTGCATCTTATTTAAAAGTGTGTCTTTCAAGAGGTAAAAGACATTAACATGCCCTTTCTGAAACTGTATGAAAGCCTGCCCAAACAACAATAATTCATCACAGAAAGGCTGAATGAAGCCCTGTCTGCACTCAAGAAGTAGCCATCGTTAGCCCTTGTTGTACAACATGGCTGTGGCCAAGCTGCATACTGACCACATTTCCTTGTTCTGTTAATGCGGATGAAAAGCATTAACCTGCACAGAATCACCAGATGCAACACAACTAACATGGTTTTGCCTTATCTGTGACTAAGCAAGGTTATTCTTACAGCATAGAATCATATGGGGTTGGAAGGGACCTCTGGAGATCATCTAGTCCAACCCCCCCCACCAAAGCAGGTCCACCTAGAGCACATTGCACAGGAACTTGTCCAGGCAAATTTTTGAATGTCTCCAGAGAAGGAGACTCCACCACCTCTCTGGATAGCTTTTTCCAATGCTCTACCACTCTCACAGTAAAACTCCTCCCCACGTTTAGGTGGAACTTCTTGTACTCAAGTTTGTGCCCATTTCCTCTTGTCCTCTTGTCCTGTCACGGGGCACCACTGAAAGAAGACCAGCCTCATCCTCTTGACACCCTCCCTTTAAGTGTTTGTATGTATTGATTAGATTCCCCCTAAGCATGAAGGGACCCTAAGAGAGAAATGGGAGAGAAGGAAACACAGTGGATGTGGAGCACTCAATATGCAGCTGCTGCTATGGCCCTGCCTGTCCCACTAGTGGATTTTTGAACCCACCCAACCTGCTCCTCACATAAGGCACAGGCCCACATCTATACACACAGAGCCCCCAGCAGAGAACAGCAGAAGCGGAGTCTCCATTTCCCTTCTCATGCTTAGACAGAAACCATCCTTTTTTCTATTTGGAGTTGCTGAATTTTATCATTTGTGCAATAGTTCTTGACACTGCATTACTTCCATTTAGTTTACAAACCGCAATAAGAGTTACGGGGTTACATACTATACGTCTTAATTCTGATAAAACACCATCAAATAAGAACGGCATTAGTTTATTTTCATCTCATGTTTTACATCTTTACAGACTTGCAGGCAGTAGGTGTAACCATTCTTTCTAATGAAATTTTGAAGGTTGGAAAATGTTTATAATAATGATAAGAGACATAAGAAAAAACTAGAACAGTCCAAAAGATTGGGAGCAAAACATTAAAGAGACATAGGTGAAGCATTTGGCCATTGCAGGGATTTTAACTCTAAATTGCCTACACTTAGTTGAAAGCAATCAATCTCTAATGCTCTTGAGCTGGCTTTTTAAAATTTGTTGGTAATAAATATTGTTATGACAGCTTAAAGTCACATAATAACTCACTGGTTGAAGAACTAGATGGTTATTTGGACTCACAGATCCCATCGATGAAAGCTGTTAACAAGAACTGAGAACTTATTTCAATAAACTAAAAAATAAATCTGAAATACTTTCTTCATAAGAAATCTACTGCTTTGAGAAGTCTGGGAAGAGACAGCTAATGATTTGGTATCATACCACATGGTATTTTGTCCCCCCTCTCCAGCTTACAGTATCTGCCCAATAGGACAAAGCAACCAAAACCCCCATCACCATATGAATCAAGACATTTATCCATTTCAAATGCAATATGACATTGATGAGTACTACAGCAGTCAAACATCAGTAGGAACTAGAGCTGGCTTGGACTAAATTCAAAGACAAGTCATTTTTAGTAGAGTCTAAGAATACCTCTTATGAAAGATCATTTACTACCCCCCCATTCCCTCTCATTTCTCTCTCATAAAAATAAGGATGAAGAAAATATCAAATGAGAAAAATTCACATTCAAACAGAGAGAAGGATAGTCAGGAACATGGATTCCCTGCAGGTTTGAGTAACCTGCAAGCTTTCACTTGTTCATTCAGCCATCAAAGAGCATATGCCCATAGGCCTTGTCCAAGGGAGAGACATTTGGACTGCATTAAGCTTCCAGGGGGTATGTGTGCAAAACTCCAGTATGAAACGGTTATTAAAAAGACTGCATGTTTGCTATTTCTGTGGTTTGTCAGAAAGGTCATTGTTTAAGATGTTTTCATTTAATGAAAATGTGCATCCATTTTTGTTATTGTTGTTTAGTTGTTTCTTTCATGTATGTTCCTCCTTCTCAATATCATTTTTGTCATCATATTGTGAAATATCTTGCTGTTCCTCTAGTTGTCATGGAACTGGCTAGATGTTATAGATTTGTATAACTTCTCATTACACTAGTGGTTAATTTACAGATGGGTGTGTTTCTGCCATAACAACTTCTCTGAACTCATTAGGAAGTTCTGGACTGGAGTAGGATAAAACTAATCATAGTGGTCAAGCAGAGTAGTGTAGGAGCTGCATTACTTTAGCAGACAAAGACTTGTTATACTTCTCAGGAACTCATCAGATCACTACCCATCAGATCTTTCCTCTTAATCTGATCTAAGCCCCTAAACTGAGCGGACACCTACACTTGTATTCACAGAGCAGCTCTACTAAAACAGTACCAAATGTAAGCAAAATTACTCATCCTATGCAAAAAATACACCAAATACTGAGCCTCCACTCTTCATTATGAGGATGTCTGCTGAACTAGCAGAAATAAGTAGCCTAGACAACAAAACCGCAGCAATTAAGGACTTGAAAGCACAAACTGCAGCTGAGGTACAAAGCAGTCAAAGAGATCACCCAGTTAACCTTTGCACAAATTGGAGATGTGGATAACTGTACGTTTCCTCCATTATATAAGAACTGATGAAAACCTGCCTTTCATATTTTGAGATGGAAAAGAATATTAGAAAAATCACACAAAGAAGCACACAAACAACTTTGAAAAGATAGCCAGAAAACATTAACAGATGAGTTTACAGTAGATAAATATTTGTATTCTACATTTCACATTTATCACAACATATGCTTCTTTTCCAGAAAAATGTCCCTGCTAGGGTCTAGGATAGACAGCATCCAATTTATTCGTTTCTCTTGGTATATTATGTTCTTTTAAAAAGAGCGATGGAGCCAAGTGGGCCTCTCTACCAGGGAAATGACACAGTACCTTCATTTGAGAGCTACTGGGTATGCTTAAAGGGTGCAGAAGCAAACAGTGAGGAGGCATGAGTTCATGAGACAGTTCAGACTCTGGAGATAGCCGAGAGCAGCAGGAGAAGCTAGACACAAGCCCCAGCAACAATGGAAAAAAGCTCACTAGGGACCAGAGTGAACTTGCAGTCTGCTTCAACCCCGAAAGCCACAGAGCTGCCTGAAACCAAGACTGGAAGTGAAGACAAAGTGAGCAGCAGGAGATTTGTTTATAAACCCTTCCCCATGTCTAGTCTGTCTTTTCTCTCTCTTGTCTCGGTTGTAAGAGGTTTGTCTGATGTAGGCTTTGTTCAAAAACCTGAGGTTTGAGTTTAAAAGCCCTTTGAGGGAAGAGGTCTGGACAGACCTACCTCAAAGCTCTGGTCAGAGATTTTATTATTTTTTTTTAAATGACGGAGGTATTTTGGTGTTTCGGTTAATTATGATGACAAATACTTAGCTACTATGTGCAGCATATAAGTATATTAGTCAAGCTGTACCTCTTTGAGAAGGCTGAGTGACAGCATCACACGCTGTGCACAAGAACACAACTTAAGCTCAGGAACAGCAGTAATGTCAGAAGCAATTCCTTCATGCTTGGATATAAAGTCAGTGCGGCGCTCTAGTAAGACTGGAAAGTTATGAAATCCTTTTTTCTCCACTTCTCCCATACTTCAAACTAGGCGCTGCTGATCAAAACCTCCAGGCAGAGCCTCCTGCAAAGCATGCTATGAATGCTAGCCTGAGTTATTATACAATCAGTCGTAATGCTACTTGAGCAAGGTCAGAGGAAAGTGATCAAACATCTCCAAAACACGATAAGAAAAGGGGCTTTCATTGTCAATACCAACAGGGAACCTACAACTTAAGAGGATCCAGAAACAGTTGTAAGTTGCTTTAACCTACTACTCAAACCAAAGCAGCAGGGACTGTGTTTTCTCTGTGTCCTTTAGGTCTGCTCCACCCTCTCTGGAGAAGGCATGAGATGAATTACCCGGCACTCAGCAGTCACCAATTACAGAGGAAACAGAACCACTGTATTGTCTATACACTGTCACGCGTCATCTGCCTGCAAACCGTGCTGCAGCAGCCATTGTCACTGTGCTGTCCTCCCCAGCAGCCAGCAACACAGTTTGAACAAGAGAGGGTGAAAGAACATAAGGAAGGCATTAGAGGTTAGGAGCGGTTGCCCAACGTGACTCTAAAAGGGATCTCAGGAAACATAATGGAATCACTCACGAGCAACTGTCCATCCGGTCAACATCTGCAGGCAGCCTGCAGCTGCTTCTGCTCTCAAAGCAGACTAGTTCTCTAGAACATCACAATACATGCATTAGCTTATTGTACCTGCCCATTAGTTTTAAACGTGTCAAAAAAAAAAAAAAAAAGCCCAAAACTTTTGGTCTGTGAAAGAACAGCTGTGAAGAGACAGTATTTGGAAAAGAAAAGCCAAGAGGAGGACCAATGCCTTGCTATGGAACAACAAAGGGAAAGGGTTGTCTCTAGCTTCTAATTATAATGCTATGCAAAACAACATGAAGTAGATGTATTTGTGTTGATTTCACACTCAGCTTCCCAGTTGTGTGATGGGAAATTGAGGAGAATAAACACAGTAATAATAATGGGGCCAGATTGCAGCTGGCATATGCATGGGCGTGTGGGAGGAAAAATACCAGGAGTGCCTACACTCAGCAGGGTCTTCATCAATGTGTCCTCAAACAATTAATTAATTCTCCAGGACACAGAGGATGAATAAGTCCTGATTCTACCATACAGCAAAATTAAAACCATGCTTAACTGCCTGAAAGGAAACACCCTCCCACCAGCATCATCCCTCCCTGATGATAAGTTATGTGGCTTTGAGATGTAACATCCCTTTTAATAGGTATACTATTTTCTGTCTATAAACAGGGAGTATTCAAGTAACGAAATTTCCACCTGTTCTTTTTCAGATTTCCTCGCACCAGATAGGATCAGTAAGGGAAGTCTTCAGAGGAGAGGATACCTTTCTGAAGTGAATGATAAACGTTTATCCAACAGTTCATCAAAAGGTACCTCAACTCTATACTTTTCAGCGGGCAGAAATCAAATTGTGTATTTTGGAAGGTCCACTGATTTACAGTCAGGATGCCAACTATACATTCATTATTCACTCATGCCTATTATGAGATAGGCAAGTCCCTTTTTTGTTAAATAGACTGATACCTACCTTTAAAGAGCAAGTTGTGCTAGAAGGTGATAACTAGCTGCATTCAAAAATATATCAGTGTCATTATGTGACTTAAACTTGCACTTATAAACATTTTTTTTTTGTAAAAGAAATGGCTATATAAAAAAGGAGGGGGAAGTATGTCCCCCACACCCTGTTATTGGCAGTGGTTGTCCAGGCAAGCTAAGGATTATGATTATTGTACCCAGTTATGTGGCCTTTAGAGAAGAGATAAAAGCATTCTTCCAAAGTAGACTTTGGAGCCATTGAACAGATGAAATAAAGTAAGAACTTGCATCTCCAACAGGATTAATACCACAAGTTTATAAACCAGCCTAGACACTTATTTAGAAGACTAAACCATCTCTGAATTGTACCAGTTGCTATTGTAGCCTTTTACAGATTCACTGAAACTCTAAACAGACTGTAAAATCCTTAGAGTACCTAAAGACAACAAATGAAAGGCTCTCCTCAATAACGTGGAGCTATTGAGGAAAAGGTTTAATATGGAAACAATGTGAAAAGCCCAGCTTCTCCTCTACTTGCAGGTTTAAATTACACAGCCAGAAACAGCTGCTGCAGCTCAACAAGAAAATGCAGCATTTGTAAAACAGCAGCTTGAAAAGGCAAAGGGGTGGGGAAGTCAAGTAGAAACGAGCATGCTATAAACACTAACACTTAAAGAAATTGGGGGTGAGGGTACAGGGGAAGAAAAGTAAAATCTTTTACTTTACAAAGCATTTAAATTTCAGGTTTTGTTCTATAGCCCTCTGTTTCACCTGAAATAGTGTGCAATAGTACAAGTAACAGAATAGGTATGAAGTAGGAATTAAATTAAACCACTGAGCACCTGACATCTGGCCATTTTCTAATCCAGACTCTCTGATCTTTTCCCCCATCCAAAACACCCATACTCTTACTTTAATAATAAGCAGAATAATTTCTTGTCGCTCATTCTAGGAGCGAAGCAAGCTAAAGCAATGTTTCCCATTCATGATTTCATGAAGAAGCAGCCCTCATCCCATTTTACAAACAGATGGTCAGTCAGGCATTTCTCTACCAGACTCTAGACTTAGAAAAATAATTTTGAGACGATTAAAATGAGAATTCAGGTCCTATAGAAAGGTATACATTATAAGATTAGTAGTTAATAATCCTGTCAACATTTATTTAAGCTACACCATTGGAGCAGAAATTTACTGTTATTTCGGCTGCTTGCTGCTACAAACGCTCTTAATAAAGTGAAGCAACTAAATACACACCTGCTTACTTCTAGCGGGCGTTATACTACATCTTACTAATAACCGAGATGTTTCACAAATAGTGCGTAACCTCTTCTGTCAAAACCTCCCTGTCAAGTTCTGTATTTGCCATCACTTACTTGACATCCAGGGTACCTAGGGCAGGTTTTTCAGAAGCGTCCAGAGATGGCTGGACCCTCCTAACATAAAAATTAGTAGGAGTAATTTTGATGAGAACTAATGCCTTCTGGAAAAGCCTCACGTAAAACTAGTCCACGCATACCAAACACAATCTGCTGTATTGGGAAGAAGCATTACCATCTGCTGAAACTAGGATGTGGCCTTTTTAGATTGAAACCATTTATAGAAGTACAAGACTAATGTAGTCAAGAAAGAAATCCACTGACTTCAAAAGGCTGAAGATTTCACTTCAGCTGTCCAGAGGAAGAGATTGTTTCCCAGTAATAGTTACAGGGTATAAACAACATCAGAGAAATTGCTCACGCCACTGCCCAGTACAGCAAAAGCTATGACAAATTTTACATTTTTAAGAAAATTTACTTCTCATTTTTCTATCTTATTTCAAACACTAAGTACCTAGCTAGCATTGCAATTAAACAATCAAGCAATACAGATATGTTTAGTTCCTATTCAGATCAAAACAAGTTAAAGCCTCTGAATGCCCATAGCCTTAAATAGCCTAGAGCCTACCCTTACTGCCACATAAGAAACGTCTGAAACACCATCTGAACCCAGCATGAAAATACAGGCATAGCAGGGGTGGTCAAAACAGGTAATGAGAATCAGCATGTGTATCAACACAGCAGTAATACCCCCAGAAACCAATAATTAATTATTTCCTCTGTATCAGCCTTTTAACAGCTTTACCATTATATTATCAACACACATTTATGATACAAAGTACTTATTCACTGTTTACTCAGAGAACAGAGCAAGACTTCTGGAATCCTTTTGTTTGTTTGTTTCCTAAAGTAAAAAAATCATATAGTTTATATTAAACCTCTTATGCATGAGGTTAGATGGCTCAGGAGACCTAACACAGGTAAGAAGTACATAAACTTTTGAGACAAAAGGAGGGAAGAAGTGGGAAATAAATTTTTTCAGTAGTGTCACATTTACAAATCACTCACGAACAACTGGCTGAAATTCCAGTATCACAATAAGAAAAAAAATAATTCTCCCTGGCAGAGCTAAAAACTAAAACCAAAACCCCTGCAGGTTGGAAAATTCTCCTTTTACTTAAAAACAAACTTAAAGAGGCAAAGCCAGACTGACTCACCTACCTCTAACAACTTACTCTTATCTTCCCTCTTCCTAAGGCAGGACAGCATCTTTTATAGTCTATGTTGAAAGGCTTGTTAAAGGAAGCAGGGTCACTTGGCCCCAGTGGTGGGGCTGGTAATGAAGCCCAGCTGCATCCTCCCAGGCTCTGCGGGGCAGCCACATGCTCTGGAGAGCGGGCTGACAGTTCCCTGTGGAACTGGCTTGCACCTTGTGTAGCCGCTTAAATCAGTGAAAGCGAGGTAAGAGCAGATGGAAAAAGCCATCTTCTTTGGTGTGGTTTTATTTTGTACCCATATTGCCATAAAAAGTCTATGTAAGAGGGAAGGCCGGCTGTGAAAGGGATTTTTACAGGGTTTTCCTCGGGTTTCTACAGCCTCAGTAGGTGGCTTTGCTGATAAGCCACAGCCCCACGTTTTTAACACAATCATTATTACTTGCCTCCCAGAAAAGGAAGTGAAATTGCTCTGAGTTCATTTATTGGGGAAAGTTGTGCATCTTATTCTGCTGCATCTTCTAAGCAGATGTGTTGGAATGAAAACCAGTGGCAAGAAGTAACAGGAGAAAAAATAAAAAGTGTATAACAGGCAAGAAAAAAACATTCAGATTCCTCTAGCCTCCTTGTAACATCACTGGAATGCCAAGAGACCTTTTAAGTAATAGCAAACATCATGAAATGGAAGAGGACATAAAAGAAAATGTTAATACCTCAGGAGTACTCCAGTCCTTCCTAGCTTTCCGCACAAGGGCAAGAACTTCATGTATACTTTGGCATCCAGAATCTTATGAAATATTTTCTTTGCATATGCCAAGACTTTATCTGTTCATTGCAGCTTGGACCTGCAGGAATGCTTACAAAATGAAATTGGAAAAGAGAAACGAGTAGAAATATACAGTTAAATTCTCCACTTCATTCTTTCATCATAAGCAATTAGTTTGTGGTTAAGAAGAATATAGATTACTATTGGTGGAAAAAGAAGCCAAATAACCTCCTTTTCCCAAATAGTAAAATATATTCTTGGCCAAAGAAACAATGTAAATTAGTCTATACACATTATTTATCAAATGCTGTCAATTCACACGGTCTTTGTACTCTCTAGAGGGCCTCAGAGTTTAAAGCCCAAATCCTCAAATGAGATCTGCTTAGGGGAACCCCTTCCCTTACACTGACTTCCAGCCACAGCAGGTCCCTGTGTGGACACAGAGCATCCTGTTACAAGGCAGGGACCCAACTGACATTATTTGTACCAAGTAGCTACTAAATAAGCTGATACACAAATCAGGGGAAATTGGCATACAGGCTGCTTTGAGAATAGTCCCCTGGACCAAAAGCCAGTAGGTAGTGCTTTCAGCAAAGTAACCCTTCCCAGCATAGTTTCTTCATTTGCTGATTTCACTCATTATGCCAAGAGTGAGTTTGTTTGACTTCTCTGAGAAATGAGCTTGCAGTTCTAAAGCAGACAAAAACACTTTGATGAGACGCTGCACTTTTCAAACAGGAATTATGTTCCTGGTGCTGGCAAAGCGAGAAGATAAAATATGCATTCATGCCGAAAGTGTGGGGTTGGATTCTTTTATCTGAGACACAAAAGGAAGGTCTCCCTGGAGTAACTCTTTGACCTGAGGTTCTTGTTGAAAGCAGCCTTGAAACCTGAGAGGACTTGCTGGCCAGATTAGCAGAAGTGCATGACAATTGGCATTTGGAACTAAACACTGCGTTCATGAGTACAAGGTTTGTTGCTGGTTTTATTAGTAGCAGTATATTTTTTACAAGACAAGATAAAAATGAGTGCCACTTGTACAAAGCGGAAGAGGCGGCTTCTCTAATTGATCCAAACAGGGGTGAGTGAATACTGACTTTTCCTAAGGCTCTGTCAAAGACCGACAGCTTACTAGTATATGAGTAACATTTCATGACTGCCAGTCTTTAATCTATTGGTAAAAGCTTTTCACAGTGTACACCAGCCTCCAGCCTCATGTTCTCTACTCAATATAAGCCAAAGGCAATAGATATCCTTTATTGAAATGTGGTTTTACTTCTAAATAACTCTGAAGTCACGATAATTTGAATTACTAGATGTCGTACTGTGAACCCAAATTACTGGCTGCGCTGTGCAGATCTGGAACAATCACTGTGTGGTCAGTCAGACCAAAGATGTGTGGTCCACAAAACTTAATGGCTGATCTCTGCTATCACAAAGGTTTATGAATAGGTTTCCAAGCAGAGAGAGGGAGAGAAAGAAAAGTTCAAGGTTCCCGGTACACAGTTGCTCATCATTGTTTATATACTAAATTAGATAATATGCATTTTCACATTCCATTTAACTGAATGTATTCAAACATGATAACTTCAAAGCTAGATATTCAAGACACTTTGAGCAACCACAACTATTGCATTTTTTTGCCAAGTACCAAGGTAAAAACGTTTGCTTTTCCAAATAATGATTTTATTTCTCCGTTGTATGTTACCAGTCTTAAAAGTGCTACTTAGAACCCAAACAAATATGGCTGTGAGACCCATACATTACAAGTGGAGTTCTTGAACTGAAGTTGTATGTCTGTGTGTATAACTGATTGATTTATTCTGCAGTTTTGCTACCATCATAGTCTTGTGTTCTGTAACTCATGGACCATTTTGTCCTTCGGGCTCTTTGAAGCTTACATTGTAAGGCTGCTGCCAGATTTGTCAGTAAGTAAATCAGTAACATTAGATAAGCTCCACTTTGATGAAGGTGTTGGAGATTATCTTGCTGTGGTATGCAATGGCCCAATGACTCCTTACTCGTTTTGAAACAAACAACAAAAAATAATCTGTAGAGGATTTCTTCTCTTTTATACAGTCCTGCAGTAGATACGCCTTAATGAGGCGCTGCCACTAGGGTGGGCCACCATATACTGCTTTCCTATAGCGTTATGTGTTCCTCAACTGCATATTCCAGCATGGCATTTTTTCCTAGAGACACATATCATAGATATGGATGCTGAACTCCATTTAACCTTCTATTTTCAAGCTTATGTTTCTATTTTAATTATCTCTCCAGCTTTTAGATTTAAAAACCCTTTTATATGTTACATATATTTGTATATATAATTATATATATATGATCGTGTATTTAATATACTGGCTTTTTTTTTTTACCTTTTGTGCCAGGTATCCATCTATTATGCTCTTTAAGATGTTTTTCATATGTGTTTTGATGTTAAACTAGGGATACAGGTGTGACAGTGGATTAATAACAGGATCGGGATCCATGACTAAGTCAGACCCATGTAGGCCAGCAATTCAAAATTACTGTTGTTCTGTGGCCCATGTGAAATGAGTCTGTAGGTTTGTTTTGTTTCTTGGTGGACAGAAAGCTGTAAGTTGGTGATGAGGTAAGCCAGAGGATGAAGACACATATAGTTTGAACTGCATTTATGGCCAGGCTGACTGGCAGCAATGGGGCATGAGGAAAACTCTTTGGTCGCCCATGGTATGATTCCTTATGTGGGCTCTGTGCTTCACAGACACTCAGTCTGGAGCTTTCCGAGTAGATGATACCTATTTTACTTTAATACCAACTTCAGTCACCTCCTACTTAAGAGTGACTTATATTTGCACTGTATAAAGACCAGTGTCTGTATTTTAATTCCATCCTTCAAAACCAGAACTGCCTCTCTCAGATACACTTGACTCCATTAAGACCTGAACAATGGGATGATTAGTAGATGTGCTACTAGTATGGTCCCAGCTTCATCCAGAAGAATAGACAGAGCTAGTTGTTTGGGAAAATAAGAATTCCAGTGGGAATAAAGACAAATATTGTGAATTTTTCTTCGAATATGCAGTGTTCATAAATAGAAATGTATGCATCTTGAGGAATTTTTTCATTTTGTGACATACTGCAAACAGAAGTGATTAGCAGGCAGAAAAGCCAAGTGAGCTGGATGAATATTCAAACAGAAAAATCTGGCTAAAGGAAACAAATAGAGCTGGAATGGTGATGAAACATATGTTTTCAAGTAAACATCGTAATACACCACTGGAAGGGGTACCATTCCACACAAAAATGCCAGCAGCAAACACAGAAGTGCTTAAAAAATACAAGTGTTGCCTTTAACTGAAAGATTCAGTAGCTTTTTGGACAGTATCTCTGGCAACTGGTGATCCATCACTAGTGCCACAGTCTCATTCTTGAAGGATTCCCAGCTGTAGTCATTTACTGGTCACCTATGCCCTGGCACAGTAATCTACCAGGCGTGTGTTACTGAAGTCATTCACGTCAAGAAATCAGAGAGATGCTTGCAAATGAGGAGAGGAGATAATCTCTGGAGAAATCTAAATTTTAATTATTAGGTTTATTATATAATTACATTAAACACAGCAGGTGTCTTCTGATCAGTCTTCATACAGTATGTGCCCCTTTCTTGGAGAATCATCACAGCAAACTCAGCATGGGAGCTTGCACAACCACAAAACCCGCTGCCGCCCACCAGTCTGCAAACTGAAACATGCTGGGGGCAGCAGAAAGGAAAACCCGAAGAGCTCAGGACTACAGGAAAACTGGAGCTCACCTTTCCAGGAATGGAGAGTTCTCATCTCTCCCCCGAGCAGCCTAAGAGGAACCTGCTTTTGGTCTTCATGTGGATTTTAGTCCCTTTCCCTCATCCTCAGAGCCCTGAGGGGGGCTGCAAAGTGCTAAAGTCACAGCAGTGAGATATTTTGTGGCCAGGCACTTAAGGAAGAATCATAGAATTGTTCAGGTTGGGATCATTGAGTCCAACCATCAACCCTCCCCTACACCATATCCCCCAGCACCGCATCTAAACAACTCTTAAACACATTCAGGGATGGTGGCTCAACCACCTCCCTGGGCAACCTATTCCAGTGTCTGACCACTCCTTCCGTGAAGAATTGTTTCCTAATGTCTAGTCTAAACCTACCCTTTTGCAGCTTGAACCCATTCCCTCTCGTTCTGTCATTAATTACCTGTGAGAAGAGACCAGCACCAACCTCTCTACAATGTCCTTTCAAGTA
>JAOXNO010000033.1:6123350-6141056 GCA_028565335.1 Limnodromus scolopaceus
CCTGCCCATGGCAGGGGGATTGGAACTAGATGATCTCTAAGGTCCCTTCCAACCCAAACCATTCTATGATTCTATGATTCTGTGTAAATAAGATTTTTCCATCTTGAACTGTAATTGAAAGCAAGCCCACACGCTGCTTGCAAATTGGTATCTCTCCCTCTTCATTAACAAAGAGCAAAAGCCTTCCATATACTTTGGTAGAGCTACAGTTTGATGTTTTGCCACAGCAGAAACAGAGCTCCCTGGACATGGGAGCTAGAGTAAGCACAGAGCAGATGGACGGTACATCGACTTCCCTCTCCTTAGGAGATTCTGGTTGGGCTTCTAACAATCCTTTGAAAAGTAACTATTTCCAGTGAAATTGTTCTTCATAAAAATAGTGAATTATGGAAACATGTGATATAAACCCACACATATTCAAAGCACATTGGTATTAGCATGCAATTCAGCAGGGCTTAATCCTCAAGCCTGATGGGAATTGCAAAACACAAAAGCAGAGAATCCCTTACAAATTAGGCATAATAATTCATAATCTCAGCCTTTCATTATTATGTCTACAACTAGGTCAGTAATAACTATCCTAACATATACGGTGGGACAGGCTGGAAATCTCCTTTCAGTATAGTAGATGATCTCATATGTAACAGCTCTGGTATGGGGGGGTGGCAGGGGGGAAACAAAGCCCATTTCTGGTACAAGTAAGTATAGCAAGTTTAAATCACTAAATTATAACTTTTTTTTAAAATTGGAAAAAAAGAAGTTTATGCTATTACCTAAATGGCGTTAGCCACTGTTTTTGGGGAGAAGCATGCTAAAAAGCTGAGCTGGCAAGAACAGTTTTATCTTCTTGTTACTTGGCTGAACGTGCGGTCATGCGTTGCTCCTTGTACTGCACTGGAAGTTAACTTGCTTTATGACAAACTCTTTCTTTTGACCCTTAAGATCAAATCTGCTGTTGAGATTGGGGTGTTTTTTTCTCCTCCACTTGACCTTTCGCTAATATTTTATGTAAAAATAACAACCCTAAAGAATAACTTCTTGAGAAGTGGCAGGATGGCAGTCGAAGCCATAATAAAATTGCTCTTTCCCTTCAAGCACTTTATGAAAACAGATACAGGTGCCCTTGAGGGAAGCCCCAGCAGCCTCCTTCCCTCTCCCATGGCTTTACCTTCCAAAAATGCCAAAGGAGCCACCAGAGACTAGTGCAGTCACAGTGTGGGACCCTCATCCTTGCTCCAGCCCACCTCCTCTGGCCTTTTGGGAGCTTTCAGCAAGCCCCACTTCCTGGCAGCCCCAAAATCCCCGCATGCCCCTTCCTGGAGGCAGGTGGCCAGCAGCCTGCCAGCCTCTGCCCCTCTAGTCATCACCTCATCCCTGCCAAAGCTCACCACGGGCACCAGCATCCCAAATGTGGGAATTCGCTGCAGCCAGCACGGGGTCTTGTCCTCTTTTTCACTCCCAATCTCCTAACAAAATCTTCCCAAATTCCCCCTCCCTGCTGCCTCTAGCTCCTCTTCTGCTCTGCGGCATCTGCTTGTCCTGCAGTCCGTCCTGCTCACGGTACAGCTGAACACAGCCGTCCATGTGTGGGACAGCAGGTCTCCTGACACCAGCAAGGCCCGTGGAGGGCTATTTTCACCCTTGTATGGCTTTCTCTGCCTCTTAACGTGATTGTTATTTAATTGCTCCTTCCACCAACAGCCCAGATCCCCCTCTTCTCCCCTCCCCTCCTCTCCGCTGTCCCTGCCTCCATCCAGCTCAGTCCCTGTCCCTCATCTCCCTATTTTCCCACTGAAACTGCTGATGCAAGAGGGAAGAGAAAATCTGCAGCAAACCCCAAAGTAACCGTAAGCCACAAGCGATGTGTATTGAAAACTCCCTCAACAGGCTGCAATATCATCTTCACCTCCTTTTGTTCGTGCCTTCCCTCACACCAAGGGCTGCTACCCCATCCTGAGCTTTCTCCCCCTCCAGCCCAGCACATAGTCCTATATTTGCAGCCAGATCCTCCCCTTCTTGAGTGGAAAACCAAAGGAAAGATGAAAGAGAAGGCTTGAGGTTCACCTGGCAGAGTTTCCCCCGCGGTTACATCCCAAGTGGCCATGGACACCATGGAGGAGCCCCATGCCCCCTGCGAGTGACCGGCAAGCGTGCCGGGGAGCCCTGTGGCGAGCTTGCCGGTTGCTGGCCCTGCCGTCTTGTGGGGAAGCCTGTGCCAAGGCTGCCCAAAGCTATTCCGCAGTTGGAGAAGGCTGCGCCCTTATTTATTCAGCGACAACCTGGCAACAGCAACACACGGCCGCGCCGTTTGCAGGGCTTGGAACCCTTCGTCTCCAGCGCTCACAGATCTGAACTGCGGGCTTCGTTATTGTTTGGGCTGTTTTAATAACAGGTTGCTGCAGTGATTTGCCATACAGAAGGGAAAGGAGTAAAGAGCTTTACCTAAGACATGCAATTGCTACTTATAGTTAAATCCCAAGTTGGCTTTTCCAGCGTTTGTCAAAATGTATCCCAACCAGGTCCTGACTTAGCCTTTGATGACAACAGCCATATTTCCTTGAATTCAGACTGAAGTGTTGATACTTATCAGCAAAGTTAATGACATTTGACCTTTTGGAGCAAAGATTGTAAGTCAAAATACTTGCTGACTTAAGTCACCAAAGTCAGCAGAAACCTCTTCTCACACAAAGCAGGATGAGTTCTGTGTGCTCTAACATGCTGTTTATTGATTTTTCAAGTATTATCATTGGCCAACGGGGAAGAAATTCTTTCCAATTTAATCACAACAGTTACAGCAGATTATTTGGTTAGGTAAGAAACTCTGACACCTTCTGCAGACAGCGTCCTCCACATGAACCCCTTGAAATTGCAATCTTGTCCCATAGTCACTTCCAGTGCGATGGAACCTCTACTAAAATAAACAATTTTTGATTATAGGACTACACAGGGTAAGTTTCACTTCTGAAATAATTTCACTAGCTAATTCACTTCAAAAATTCCTGTAGACAGCGTTTCTGTCCCTGTTAACAACCATGGCATAGTGAAAAGGTACAGATTTGTCTCTGATTTCTTTATCTACTTGTAAAAGCATTTTGGCTTAAAAATAGAGAAAATAGCAAAAGACAGATTAAAGTTAGTTCTGTGATCCCTGCCCAGCCTGGGCAGGCAGCACCGGCCCATCCCATACAAGAAATAGCAAGCTGTCAACTGTTAATGAAAAAGAAAAGTTTTATAATCTTTGTTTCTTTACAAGCAAATAGGATTTCTAGTGCTTTTGTTTTCACGTATCCATTCCCAGAAGCTTAAAATAGGCCAAATTTTCATGCACAACACTTCCAAAAGTGGGACACCTCAACAGCAAAGACGGATCCAAAAGTCACTCTGAGTTTTTGGAAACCATGCTGTCAGTGTTATATCACCCTTTCACACCAGTTAATAAACAGGTTTTATGTTTTGCAGTGCACTCATTGTAATCTGGCAGAGTTTTAAGCTAAATCCAGTACAGTTTACTCATGCAAAACATCAAGAGGAAAGCAAAAAAAAAAAAAAAAAAATCATTCATTCGTCCCATGTTTCTTTCTGGGCAAGTTCATCACTGGGCAATGGCTTTCACAGAGTCACAAATGCACTTGCTAGATGTGAGCATGGGAATTTGTGCTCTCCCACCCAGCCCTTGGAAACTTTCAACGACATTTTCTTGTCTCGGTGTGCTCTGCTCTGAACGGGTTTCATTTTTGGAAGCCAGGAACAAGCTGAGACCTAAGCACTGCACTGGAAAGCCGTACAAACCACGTGAAAGATGTCGTGTGATTTATTTTTTTTTCTCCAGACTATGCCACCTCCTAAATGCCTTTTATTCCCTTTTCTACAAGTTCGCCTTGTTTTCTTTTCTTTTAAACCCTGAGTCAATATTTTATTGATATATTCCTGCTGACTGGAGGGATTTGCCTGCTGTTTATCACTGAATTTAAGAGAGCGCCAAAATAAACAGTCCTAAGTGAAATAATAAGCACCGTTTTCCTTCTCCAGGATTGCAAAAGTGCCCTCTAATGGCCCATCTTTACCTCTGGCTTTTTCCCCAAATTCTCTCTAAACTGAGCCTTAAAGCAGATCACTAAGGTAAGCCTGTGCGAGCTGATGGGCGAGGAGCAGGGGCAGGGTGGTGGGCAGGGGACAGAGCTGGCACCCTGCTCCCCAGGAGGTCACACCATGGCACAGGGGGTCAGGCCGTGCCAGGACGCCGGCATCAGCTGGAGGGAGATGCCAGGCAGCAACAATGAGCAAAGGGAAGGTAAAAACCCACCACAGCTTGGAGGGACCGGGATGGCACACGCAGACACCAGCGGCTCTAGACCAGCAACAAAAGCAAGACTGAAAAACGTCCTGCAGAAAATATGACTCTCTCGTACAGTCTTTCATTTCCAAAAGAAAGAGGGAAAAAAAAAAAAGTTTTCTTTTTTTCTTCCTTTTTTCTTTTCCCCCCACCCCGCAGACCGACCTGCACGGGGGAGCCAGGTTGTGAGCAGAGAAAGTCCACCCCATCTCCTCCCAGGTAGGGCTGCTCCTGGTCTGCCTTCCAGCTGGACAGGACCACCTGGTTTTGCCTGCTGGCCACCAGGACGCCAAGGCTGGGCAGGACAAGCGATGCTGGGGCAGCAGCCGTGGTGGCAGATGACTGGGGTTTTCCTTTTATTTTAACCTGGGAGGTGGCAGTGCTGTCCCCAGGCCAGCAGCTCCTGGGCTGCACAAACACTCCGGCACCAACAGCCACGCCTCGGGAGAGGTTTACTTAATGAACCTACTCTTCTTTACCTACATAGATCAACAGATGAAAAATGTATGCTGTACTGTTGGAGCAGGATAGCAATTATTTTAAACACCTCAAAATTTACCACTTTGCCAGAGGTTCGTGGTTGCTTTTTTCCTTCAGAAAGTATAAATAAACAAAAGCAGCAGCCTGTCCATTTTATAAATTTGAGCTATGAGCACATACATGAAAATTATCGTTAAATCGGATCACAGATTTTATGATGATTACAATTCATTCCTGTCTTTTAAACAATTTCCTCTCGGGCTGTGAGCCTTACCCGACCTTTCCGAAACCCCAGGCACCCAAGCCCTCTCTCTCTCCAGCCTTTAAGACCTTTGCCTAACAAACTTCACCTGTGGAAGGGGCCTGCAAATATCTAGGTAAACTGCCATTAGAAGCAGAAACAGCGAGGATAGCGGGATTTGCAACTGGCTTCGTTTCCAAGTCAGGGGACAAATTAGCCAGAGCTGCGGCAGCACCTCGTGGGCTCAGAGCCAGACACAGGCAGCCCCAGGGTCAGATAAAATCATCCCATTTTTTTATTTCACCGATTAAGCCTATGGTATTTTCTGTCTGCCCTAAGCAAGCCCTTTTTCCCCAGCAAAATACAGCAATTGCGCAGGGGTATCAGAGGCTCCCTGCCTACACCCCATCACAGAAATCCCACCCAGCAAGCCGAGAATTCATTTTGTTTGGGGTCAAAGCAGTTGTGTACTCCTGTTCGGGTTCCATTCTGCATTTACAGAGAGACACACGCACTGACAGGAGGGCTCAATGTCACCGAATGTACCTACGCTCCGTAAAGAGGGAGGGAGCAAGAGTGTGAGTTTCACAGCGCGATGCCAGTACTACTCACAAGTCATCTTCAAGTGCCTGGATCAATGGAAATTATTTGCTTTACTTCTCTACTGTCTGCAGGTCACAGAGACCTGTAAAGGATTTACAATAACGAAACAAAACAAAAGAACTGGGTTTACTTGAAGCAAATGCATCTGGAATAAATAAACCCTAATGTTTTATTACAGAGAGTGGAAAGTGCTTGACTATAATTTAGTGAGGGTAATTTCAAGGCGCTGCCTGCCACACTGCTTTTGCGTTGCATGTCTCCTCTTTTTATTGTATGGATGGTTAACTTTTTAATCCTATTTTTAAACTCTGGTGTGTTGGGGGTTTTTTTGGTTGTTTACATTACCCATGCTGCATCTCATAATAAGTCTGTAGATTTATTGTCGTGATTTAAGTCCGGCTTCAGAAATAAAAGGGCATTGTGTGACTTCTTTGACTTATTATAGGAACCCTGCAACTAAAGAGGCTGTGAGCTTTTCCATCATACACTTCATTTCCAGAGATATATAACACAAATATATGTACCGCAGCGTACAGAGTTATCATCTCAGCAACAGAGGACTTTAAAAGCAGCTACCAATTTCAATTGTAATACAATTAGTTACTTTTAACATGCAAACATGGAAAAATAATGCCTTTGAAATTTTAGGTATTTACTGGGAGCTGCTCAGTTTGTTTGTTTAGGGGGAGACCAGAAGGGAACAGTGAAGGCCTGCCATTTAATACTTACTATTCCCAAAAGGATCTGGAAAACGTTTGGTATGGTTTGGGTTTTTTCCAATTTTTTTTTTTTTTTTTAAAAAAGCAGCGTTCTAGAAAACTTGTTGTCTGGTCCTGCCTCATGCCTGGGGAAAAGCCCAGAGCCTTTCCCTACGGAACAGCCGGGGTGGGGATGAGGAAGGCAGCCCCAACAGGGACACGGGGGTGTTTCACTGTGTGAGAAATAGTTTTGTGTAGCGCCGTGGCCAGCTTGATCCGGCAGATCCCGTTGGCAGGACAGGCTGTAGCTGGGAGAGCGGGAGCATTTACAGACCTGTAATCCGTGGATTAAAACTCCCTAAATACGCATGGACACGATGGACTATAATGGTGCCTTTGAAGCATTTAGGGTCCACTGTGTCAATAATCTGTGGATTAACAGACCGCCTTTTGCAATTCCAATTCACCCCGCCCTTTTCCTTTGCTGGGAGTATTGTTTTAGCAAAGCAAATCACAGTAGCATGGGGAAAAAATCCAACAATGTAAAAATAAGAAGATACGAAGAAATAAGGGTACATTTCCACCAAATCGTAATGAGCAACAGTGGCAACAAACTACAGTTTAGGGGAGAGGTTAAGTTTGAAGGGGTAACATTGTAAAATGCAGAGCCGTCTCAAATTAGACATTTGAAAAACAAACATACTCAGGGAGATACGGTATCAAAAATCAAATTTTACATGGACTATTTTGTTTCTAAACCGAGCCTTATTTATTTTTCCACTTTTAGTGGAAACAGATTCAACTCCTATTACATCGGAATTGCCATCCTGGAGCTGCTGGTAGCTGGATGCTTCAAACACCAGCTGAGCCAGGAGATGCCATTTGGGACACTTGAGGAAATGCCTCGTAGTTTTTCTTTTTTCAATCAGAGACCACATACCAGCGCTTCTCTCCTTCGCAGCCATCTCGACCCATGCGGCTCAGAGGTGAGCATCAAAACCAAACAAACAGCAAGTCCCCGGTGCCCCGGGTTACAATGCCCAGTTGTTCTCTCGTACCTCTCCCTGCGAGGGGGTGGCAGGGGCACGGGAAGAAGCGATGTGCTGGAGCGCCGGGTGGCAGGCAGCTGGCGGCTCGCACCCTGTGCCGAGCTCCACTTCCCTTGGCCGTGCCAGCACGGGCTGGCCTGTGTCCTTACCCTCGTACCTGCTCATCCTCCCAAGCCCACGCAAAATCCCCAGGCGGCTGGACGTCGCAAGCGTCACGGGATGGGTGACTGGTACCCGCTCTTTCAGAGGAAAATCTCACGTCAGATGCCCAACTCAGAGAAGGGGAATTTTTTTCCTTAGTCTCAGCAGGGTTTGAGCCCCAGTAGGAGAGAAAAGATAAGGCAGAGAAATCTTAGTTTGCACAACTCCAGGCCATTCAAGATAAACAACCCCGAATGCCACGCAGCTCTACCACAAATCTTTCATCGCGAGATCTGGAGGTGTTTTATAATGGAGAGTAATTATTATCCCCTTGTTACAAGCAATAAAAGTGGGGCAGCGACTTTCCGTGTTCAAGGAAATCCCAATATAATCCCTTCCTTTAATCATAAAACAATAGCTACTTTCCTCGGCCAAGTCATTCTGCCTTCAGCACAGCTCTCTCAGTGTATGTTACTGCCTCTCCGTAATGAATTTCAGCAAGGGGATTAGCAGGGAGGAACACATACGAACAATTACAAATTACAACCAACACAAGCATGTTGGTATTTGGTACGGAGTTTCCCACTGTTTCTCTGGAATACTTCTGAATGACATTAGGAGCGAGCGCCTTTGCCAAAACCCACCGGGGACGGGGATGACTGAAGTGTCAGGGGATGACAAAGAGCAGGAGCAGAACCGGGCTCCGTGCGTACCACCATGGCATCCTCAAACTGCTGGGGCTTGCGTCTGGAGGTCAGAAAGACCTTTGCAAAGTGCTAAAACGTAAAAACAAAGCCATATTAACTACCAAAGGAGTTAAAGTTGCTCAAGCCATTCCCAGGGCCTGGGGAACACCGTTCGCCTGGCACCTGCCTGCGGCCAGCAAGGTGTTTGTGAAATGGGAGAAAACAAGGGGCTTGCACCGGGTGGGGAGCTGTGGGGGCAGCGGTCACAGGCAAGAGGCTGTGGGTCACCAGTGTGACTCGCCAGGGCTCCGGCTCACCAAGCCTCCAGTGGCTTCAGCAACAACCAGAGCGTTTGTGTTTTGTGAGAAGCTGTGCCATGAGCACACCAGAATTGCTGCTTCCCTTCTGCTTTTTGGTAGATGCTTAAAATAGGGGAAATTACTGACTACTTTGAAACTCTTTTAAGTGCACAGAGGCCAATTCCCTCAGCTTCCACCAGAAGTGCAGTTTTCTTCAGCATCAGGAACACCACCACACATGTACATGGGAT
Organism: Limnodromus scolopaceus; assembly: GCA_028565335.1. Taxonomy (NCBI): domain Eukaryota; kingdom Metazoa; phylum Chordata; class Aves; order Charadriiformes; family Scolopacidae; genus Limnodromus; species Limnodromus scolopaceus. The sequence continues at coordinate 6,132,132 of JAOXNO010000033.1, forward strand.
TACAAACCACAGCCAGCCCAAGAACATGAGTATTCATGCCCACCACCCCACCTCTACACACAGAGTTTTCCTGCAAACAGCCATGCAGAAATTCTCATTTGCAATTTTACCATACCTTCCTTTTTACTGCCTAGGGCTTCTCAGTGCTTCTAGGCCAACCAGTAACGACCAGTAATACTCACAATAGCACGGAGAGTCACAGCAGCAGCCCTCCAGAAAGCGCTCTGGCAGCTGGAAGAGCAAAGCAGGACAGCAGCTCCAGTAACAACCCCCATGATGGTGCTTGTGCCCAAGAGGTGATTCTGCGATCCCTGGACCGCATCCCCGCGCTGCCGGCGGGACGGTGTCCCGCAGCGGTTTGCAGGTTTGCGGTGGTTATCTCAGAGCAAACACACAGCAACAGGAACTCAAATAGAAACTGTAGTGGCATCTGGCACCAACTGCAATTGTAGGGGTGGATTCTAGGGTTTTTTTTCCAGCCAGGAACACTCATAGTTAGCTAGATATGGGACAAGGAGAAAATACAATTTATATGAACAGAGGAAAGAAGTTTTCTCTATTTTATTCTGTTTTTTCCTGTATTTTTTCAATCTTATCCCTTTGTTGCTTTTAGTTACACCTCAATCATGTAATTCAGATCCTCAGCTGACTCCAAAGAAACTATGACTTTTTCTACCAAATTCAGAGTGAATGCAGAATGCTTATGCCTGCAGTAATACATGGTATGCTGATAGGTGATCCCCCAAAATTTCCAATTCCTTAACTGTCATCAGAATTCAAGTTTTACTGATTGAACTTACTGTCCAAAATTGGACTCAGTTTTAACATTATCTGCCTTCGGCATTAAAGGTATGCAAAGGAAATCTTAGGTCCTACAAGTCCTTAATGAACCCTTAAGGCGCTCTCATAATGATTTGTTACATATCACAGTAATTCACAGATGCTGTGTCTCATTTTCCAAAGTTGGAAAAGGGTTGCTGAAAATATGTAAACATTTGTCAAGTGTTTGAAAATGTAAAGTATCAAAGGCAGTGCTGAAGATACTGGTATTTATATATTTCTACCAGTGTGCTCAGCCTTAGAGCTGGCAGACCTCAGCCACAGTTACAGCAGCAAAGACTTTCCAAGGTTCAGCATGGATATGATCCCCCCACGCTGCCTCCCGCTGTCCCTAGAAATCAGCACACACAATTTCTTGCTCACACCATCATCTCTGGCGAATCCCTCAGAGGCTGCAGTGGCTGAGAGCACAGGATGGCCCACGGCAAGTGAGTCGCATCACAGATCAGCCTCACCGCTTCTCCTGTGTGTCATTCAGAAAACTGCCTCCTTCGCATCCTCACTTCTATACGCTACATGGGTAGGGATGAGAAAAAGCAGGAATGCTCACACTGGCTAAATTTTGTCTACTGGCGCCTTTATTTCCTTAGCATCCTTCTTTAAAAAAAGACAGAGATCCCTATGGAGAATTAGAGATGCCACATGCATCCGTCTGAAGAGGTTACAAGACACTACAAGTCCAACCACAGCTCACCAGCCACCAGCCCATCATACCAGGAGCGTTACTTGGGAGCTGCCAGTCTTCAATGTGGCTTTCTAACACTTTTTGAGTTTTCTAAGGGGTGGACTTCTGCATGAGCAAGCTGAAAAGCCTTTTCTGAGCGTGAAAAGATGGGACGTGCTGCAAGAGTTTCAAACCTGCCAGGGTCAACTGCAGAGCTGTGATAAGGGATCTCAAAAATCAGATTATCGAAAGGGTCAGTTTCAGCTCCCCTCTACTGCTGGGCCGGTGTTTATTTGTCCAGGCTGGCAGGCGAAAGGTTAGTCCTTTATCTAGTTACTGCGAACAAAAGCAGAGGGAACACACAGGGGCGGATAGGTCAGACTGTCATGGGTGAGCGAACATCCAAACAACCCCAAAACCTTCAGGCCTTCTTATGGTAACCATACATCCTTGGCTGACAGCAGGGGAAAGAAGAGGAAAGCAGGGGAAATACAGAGAAAGACGGGGAAAGCATGGCATTTCTGCCTTCTGAGATGGCTGAAACCCGTGCCCAGGGCATTTCCCTTCCCAAAGGGGGAAGATGCGGTGAGAACTGTGGCATGAAACCCAGTGCTGCCTTCTGGGGGTGTCCCTTCATTAGCTGCAAGATCCTTGGAACGGAAGTTACTGCTAAAGGACAAAGTGTTGTTTCAACACCACTGTTAATGTTGCATGGTAATACCCAAAAAGCTGTAAATTCAAAAAAGGATTGGCTCCTTGGTGCTTTGTCCCCTCAAGGCACTTCAACAAGCCCAAGAGGTTTGGGCTAGAGACGGGTGGGAGGCTCCGGTGACAGGGACGATGCCCCCGGGTCCCGCTTTGCTCCCCATGTCTCCATGTTGCACCGAGGGCCACGAGTCGGGGTCTGCGCAGTCCCCGGCTGAACAAACCCCACCAAGCCCGTAGCGCCCAGTGGGGACGGCCACGAGCCCAGTGAGCACCAGGCTGAGCCAGAAGAGTGCTCTGGCCTACCGGAAGCACCTCTCGCTGCTCTATGAGAGTTTTGTATTTTCTAGTTAAAGCCCTAATTGCCTGGATTTTTCTTGCAAGTGCTTTGCAACTGCTTTTTCTTAAATGAGTGGGAATTAGAATGTGCTCCGTAAGTTATCATAGCACATTTCTTTCCCTGTTGCCCTGCTATCACACACTTGCAAGAGATGTCTTATACTCTTGCTTTAAAATACCTGCTTAATTCAAACGTTAAATTCAGTTAGACTTGTTCACATGATGTGAAAGGGTCTTAAAACCTACTTATTTTTCCTATTATGATTTTTTTTCAACTATTGTACTACAACAGGATTATAAAAGTTTTAATTGACTGACATTAAATCTTCCCTGCAAAATTGTAACTTTAATACCCACTAGGACTATTAGATTTTTATTCATTATTTCTCGTTAGTGAAAAATCAGTTTGAGAGAGCCCCTAGGGTCTTCCCCAAATGCGAATAAGATCCTATTAGTCCTACAAATCATACCCAAGTTAAGTAATTCTTACCCAGGAGAAAAAGCCCATGGGGAATTAAACGCAGATTTAGCAGCCAAGGGAAGAGGAAAAATGGGGACTAGAAACCGTTAACGCTGCTCACTGATGTTTTCCTTCGTATCCAGAGACCAGCTGGCAGCCCCGAGACACTTGGCTTTCCCGCACCATCATCATCCCGATCTGTAAACTGCTTAATTTGCATCAGGTTTCTCGATTTCAAAATGCTGAGACACGTTTAGACTGTTTGACTATAAACAAATTAGCGGGAAATCTGCTGCACCTAAACAAAACAGTGAGAGAGAAAGAGAGCGAGCTCACGTCTTCACGATGTTCTGGTTGCTTTGTAAAAACCATCCACCCTGTTTAATAATCCCTGCAGACCTGTGCGAAGAACCTGCGATCCCATTGCGCCTCCCACCTCCCCACCAGCCTCTGCAGCAGGAGCAGTGGCTGGTCTCGCGCTGCTCTATTTTGGTACTGAGCAAGTTAAAAGCGAGAAAGATGAAAAGCATCGTTTTTCGCACACCCTAATAAAGTTTCAACCCCTTTAAAGTTACTTTTCCTTAAATAAAAATAATTTTTAAAAATGCTCAATTAGGCAAACAATGCTTTTCCCCTGTAAATCACAGTGGAAGTGTTGGCCTTGGTGGCGTGTCACGTTGTGAGCGTGTGAGGGTCACGCTGGAGGGGCACTCATATCCGGACCCGTGGAGGGGGGAATGAAGTAGGAAAGATAAATTATTGCCTTTTGTTTTTCAGATTTCCAGGTGCTCACAGTAAGTACCCACTGCTTCTTATCTCAGCTGTCACGCAAGCAACAAGCATTTCTCCAACTACTGAATTTAATTACCCTAAAAGCAGTGCAGTCTTGGCCTGGTCCAAAACCCAAAAAACCCCACGTGCTCTTGAGCAATCTATGAAAAATGCTGAAAATGCTGCGGTTACCTGAACGCTTGCCCCTGCCTGGGCGGAAGGACACAGCCTGTCAAAAGATGCTCGGTGCAGGCTTCGACTGCATCTCTGGTAGCTCAGGGTATATTTTTGCTTATTGAAACAATCGTGGACTCGGGGCTGGGTTCTCAGACTGCTCCTGTTGCTGATTACAGGAATGGCATTTAAAACCCAACCTGTAAAACGTCCCCCAGAAGATCACCACATTTTTGGTGAAGTTATAGTATCAGCTATCTCACGCACGAAGCAGAAAAGACGATGCTTTGCCTGCTTCTGACACGTCCCGCACGACCGATGAGCTCCCTGGGGCACAAACGAAGTCATCTACGCAGTCATGAGATGTTCGGCTGGTTCCTGTTACAGCCCTACGGTAACATTTATCGTTCTCCCGTTCAGTGGGCGTCCTCGCATACTGCAAATTGGAAAATTAATTCTGAAAGAACAAACTTCTTTTTAATATTTACTCTCTCCGTCCCTCTTAATTTATTTCCAGCTTTAAGCACATTCTCCTGGAGTTATGATTTATTACCCTGACCTATTTCCTGATCTAAGGGCAAATACTTCCTCCCCTAATGACATCTTGTTAAAGTTTTCAAACATAACATCTCTTCAACCTTCAAAGCTCCTTCCATCCATCCATAAGCATTAGCCTATTTGAGTCATTTTCTCAGGCAGAAACTCTCCCTGTTTGATCTCATGAAGATTTTTGTTGTAGGAGTAGCGTATTCTCAGTCACGATGTAAAACAAAGCGTGGGGAACACAGCTTCTGCACTCTGCCTCTTCTCCAAGGCGATGCTCACTCACTGCACCGCTTGGTATTTAGCAGAGCTCAAGCAGTACTTGAGTCTCTTCTCAGTGGTCTTCCCTGAGATACTCTCTTTCCTTTAACATAATTCTGCTTTATTCACCTTTCACTCCTGCCCAAACAGTCAGTGACCCCAAAATACAGCCCTCAACAGCATTCGGTGTCACACCGGGTTCTTGTAAGCAAGGTAAACATCAGTCTTATGGGCTGTCTATACACTCTGACACAAGCCTTATACTCCAAACATATATTTCTTCATATATGTAATTAGTCAAGGTTATCATCCTCGATGCTGGGCATTCTCACCAGTATGTGTACCTTCATGTACAGGCTTACAAAATTCTTTTCTTAAATGGAGGAGGAGGCCCTTCCCTCCTTCAGCCAGGTCTACCCTTCTCCTCTGCATTTTATAATCAAACAGAAAAAGAAAGCAAAACCTCCCCTGTTACTTTAACTCTCTCGAGTGGCTGAACCGGTAGCCCAGAGCACCTCTATAGTCTTCCCCGTTAATAACATCAGCCCCTCTGAATCCACTGAACAAGAAACGTGCAGTTTTCATTAGACTGCCCTTAATGCAGAAAACGTGCACGTTCGGCAGGGTCGAGTGGAAACCCGCCATCTCTGGCGTGTCCGTCGGTACAAATTAGGAAATCTGCCTCCTGCGAAAGCAAGCGGGGACTGAAAAGATAAATACCCACTTAGTAAAACGAAATAAAATCAGCTCTAGAAAGACACAAGACCCTGAAGGAGGACTGAAATAGCCCCTTGAAAACAGTGAAGTAATGGGCTTAGAGTTTTATTATTCATATAAAGTTTAGTGACTTCAAAATGAGCGCAAAGCCAAACGAGACTTGTTATCCCACTAAAATCTGTGCTGTAACTGAAGCCAGTACCCAGATGTTCTGTGGTAAAATCCGCCGCTTCGCTGCATAAAAGCACCACATACCCTGACGTACAGTCCTGGCTTGCCTTTATCCAAACCTACTTAGATTCTGGATTATTTTTCTAGCAATCTTTTAAACTGCCATGGGAAGCATAAAAGGTGGTCTCCTACAAAACCATTTGGTACCAGCTTGAAACGTAACCATTTGCAGAAATAAATCCGGATTTCTGTTTAAGAAACTGTTTACTACCAGCCTTTCGGAACATAAAGTTTAGAAGAAAAAGCAGGGTCTGAGTTTAATAAACGTCTCATCTTTTTATACATATTAAGGCAGAAGACCCTGGCACGCTTCAGAGCAAAAGGTGCGGTGGACAGGCTCGGTCCAGCCCTGCCGAAGCGGTGGGACAGGGAGCAGAAGGCCACTGGGCAGCGGGAGGCTGGAAACCTCATTGCCCAGCCAAGACGAGCCTCTGCTCCCCTGGCACCAGTAACCCACTTCAGCTCCCAGGGTGCCTCCCAGGAAGGGGTTTATCCCTTCATTTTCAGAGGACTTCTGAGGTGGACAAGCCTCAGGTGGAAAAATCTTCCTAAGGAGGACAAAACTGACTTGAAGATGCCGTTTCTGCCCCTCCACGCAGGAGGAGGAGAGGCTGGAAAAACCACGGCAGATGGGCTGGAGCTGCGTGCCGGCAGCTTTAAACGTCGGATGAACGCTGAGTACGTGGTGAAGGCATTCCAGCCGAACAGGGAAGGCAGTGCAGGCGTTACGTGATTTTGAACAGCTTGCTTGACAGTTTGCACCATATTGTATTTATAAACATTGGGGAAACCTAAATGCTTCTCCTTGGTGTTTCCGAAGTAGTCATCCACAACAAAACAGGCGCGCGGGGCGATCCTACACAGCTCTGCCTCGCCTCCCTGACAACCTTCTTAAAATTAATAAAGGGGGCCCGTACTAATCTCTGTGGGGTCAGCATCCCACACAACATTCAAACTCCCTCTCCAACTGTGCCTCTGATCACCAAACTCCGAACTGCCCCCGGGGGAGGCCGGGGTGTGAGGTAACCCACCGGCCGGTGACGCCAGCAGCGCGTCACGCGTGTGCCACCGCCTGCCCGGGAACAGCCGGCTCCTCTCCCAGGCGCCGCACAGCCTGGTGCATCCCTGGGCGGGCGCAGGACACGCACCTTGTGTCACCTGGCCAGCAGGGCTGCGATGACACACGGCCATGCCCACCCACGGCTGAAAAATCAATGGCTTTTCTGTCCAGGGCCACGATGAAACAGGAAGAGCGTGATGCACCCCCAGTCCTCATCACAGAAATGCGATAAAGCTGATGGGATTTTTTAGACGTACTATAAAGCTTTTTCAAATTAAAAGGGGCTCGTTATCTGCCAACACAGAAAGCGCACGAGGAACAGGTATCGTTCTCCTCACAGTAGGACAAAACACAGCCACAGGACCCCAAATACATCCATACGCTACCCACATGTGATGGGGTACTGCACATTTCTGCTTCATCACGTTCTCAATAGTTGAAATAGAACATAAAATTTCTCAGTGTTCTAAAAAGTCCTCTCCTCCTTCAAATATTAAGTTTTAAATTCTAGACGTTACTCTGAGTACTCACAGAGACTTTTAGCGGCACTAGAAAGCTGACCTCGGCAGCTCTCCTCTTACAGGTATGCATTTTGCTACGAGGTAGGAGAGCGAGGCCGGGAGGATGAGGCATTCCTGACAAGAAGCAATCCGAAATGCCATTCCTAAAATAGCTAAGAATCAGCAATTTTCAAAGCAGGCTGAACAGAGTCACAAAGTTTTTCTCCCCGCTCCCTTACAGCACAGCTAAGGGTGCTGACGATGTCTAACACCCAAAGTGCTATTTTTATGGAACCCAGGTTATGGCCAAGCCAGCAGAGCCTGGCCAGAGTCACCAGCGTATAAATCACTCACCACCTGGGAGGAATTCACCCTCAAATCGCTCTCGTCTCTTCTAGTTTTACACAGATCCAACTCCACCGGCACGACCAAGCATGAAATCAGCGCACCTAGGCTAGTTGCCCATCCTAAAATGGTGCTGCCAGAGAGGCTCCGATGGAGACATGTTGCCACACTGGTGTCACTGAATGTCACCTGGTATCTGCTTGCAAACAGCCAGCCGGGCCAGGGAGATGGGTGTATTTACGCTGGGGATCCTGCCTCCACTCTGAGCTTGCCTCCCGCTGCTCAGTCAAGCCACTAGAACAGCGATACCGTTTAAGCGTTTTAATTAAAGATTGTAACTAGATGCTAACCAGATCCTCTGGTGGGGAGGGAAAATCCAAGGGACGCTACAAACTTCACAACCCGCTATCCGAAACCAGCCTTGCAGGGGCTGCCTCGCTCAAGTAGGTGCCCACCAGGACAATTTCCAGAGCTGTGCTGGGCAGCACGGCACGGCACGGCACGGAGAAGACCACACTCATCCCTGGCACCAAGCTAACTGGGATGAGGAAGCAGGGCGCTCAAGTACTAAATACATGCAGAACAAAAATGCTCAGAGAATCACTGTTTTTCAAAAAGCTGCACTAGGTTCAAGAAAACCTTTAGCTGTGAAGGTTTAAATACATAAAAGTTCTATCTGCAAGTGATTAAACAAGGCTGTGTAGCTATTGTCTCTGAGCTGGCGAAATAAAACCAGGACCCAAGCCGCGCGTAGCAAACCTCAGCACTTGCATCCCACCCTTGAGTTTCCCGTCTACTTTTTTCTGTAGCCGCAGTTTTATTTCTTATTTCTCCCCCGAAAACAAAGTACGATGTCAGTGAAGACAGAGCCGTTGCCTGCCTGGCACACACCCGCCGGCGCCGGAGGGTGAGCCGGGGCTCCCGGCAGCAGCCCGGGCTGCGGGGCACCGGCCGCCACCGGCTGAAAAGAAGGGGAAACCCAAACCTCCAAGGGCAAGGCGGGGGGATCCGAGAGGGCGCCGAGGTCCTGCCGGCAGCATCCCGCAGAAGCGGCGGCGGAGCGGTGCCGGGACGCCGGGGTTCGGGGCTGCAGCCCGAGGGACGGCGCCGGGGTGGCCGCTCGGTGCGGCGCGTCCCCCGCCTCGCTATGACCGAGGGGTCCCGCCGTCGAGGGAAGGGAGGACACCGCGCCCCCCGACGGCAATCAGGGGGGTCCCGCTTCCCACCCCGGTGCCGGTGCCTTACCTTGCGGCGTCCGGTCCCGTCCCGTCCCGTCCTGTCTCTCCCGCGGGATTCGGGGCGGGGGAGGCTTATT
>JAOXNO010000033.1:6141701-6181531 GCA_028565335.1 Limnodromus scolopaceus
ATCACACTCCCGCCCCATGTGAAGCTGTTTTTCCCACTAGGGGGCTGGCTAGCACAGCTCTCCCCGCACATACTACCCCCCCCGCAATTTAGCAAATGGGTCTTACAGCTGCGTGTGCAGCCTCTCACCTTCTCCCTCCTTACATTTTCAGGGTCAGCGAGTGAGGGACATTTCTCTTACCTGGGAGCTGCAACGAAAAGGCAGAAAGTATCCTTTGCCATTTAAAAACAAACCCCTCTCTCTTTTTGTTTCTTTTTTTGGCACATCAGTCATGAAAACGTTAAGTGCTACATAAGCATTAAACAAGTTATTACCAATAGCAGCTGATGGGGTAATTTCCCTAGTAAAGGTAATTGCTTCAACAGATTTGGGGAGCAAAAATAAAATAAAACCTACTTTTTCCCAAACCACTAAGCAAATCTGACGGCAAAGCCTCAGCGGTAGGATGCAAATTGACATATTCTGTAGGGTGACAACCAGCTCCACTCTGTGAAGACACAACCCCCAAGAGCTCATGTCTCCAGGGGCACGTAGCTGTCCAGATCTCTGCTAATTGCCATTAGTTACTGCCGCTTACCTCCCACTCTGTCAACTCGCAGAGTAGCCAGGTCGCTCACTGCAAACCAGCGAGCATTCTGCCCAAGGGTCTGCTCAAAAATAAAAGTTCACCGAAAGAAACCCAGGATTAAGAAAAAGAGCCCTATGGAGCCCCCATCCAATTATCCTTCTGTTTTCCTGTCCCTATTTTTACATATTTGACAACTATATTTATTGCTTTCAAATACAGTAGGAGTTTGGGGAGGGAGGAAAGCCACATCAGTTTAGAATTAAGTTATGCATGTTTAAGGAGAACCTGTAAATACCTGGTATTCACACACAGCATCCGGACTTCTTCCTTTCTAGAGCGTCCAACTGCAACACCTCAATAAATAAAAAAAATCTCAGTAAACTACATGCGCTCCTCTTCTGCTGCAGAAGATGCAGAGATTCAATCATCCAAAAATGGGAGAATCTGACTAAACAAGAAAGGCAGAATTAGTAAAGAAAACCCAGTGCAATCTCACTAGTTTTTCCCCAAGCCTTTGGAGCGTGCAGGAGCCAGCAGAGAGGGATGTGCTCAGGTGAAGGCAGGCAGCTGCCTTCGGGTACAATTTGTGGCACGAGAGTATTCTGTAGAGCCTGCAAAAATGGCTGGCTCCGGTTTGAGGTCATTAGAGGTAAAATATTGCTACCCAGCCAAAGAGCTCTCGAGCCTGTGTGCTTCACACACAGGCAAACCAATTATTTTTAACCCAAGGACAGTTTTAGTGCTATTGTTCTTAGAGGGTATTACTGTTTGTGATTTCAGGGGAAGCAAGACGACATCCCCAGGATATTATTTACTGAGGTATGTGAATACCAGCTCCTCTGCTTATAGATAACTCTTTTTTTGGATGCTTGCAGTTCCACCTCTATTACAACTGTAAACCTCTGTCCTGATTTAAAGCGTAGTGCAGGGTGACTCCTGGCCAGAGGAACAGTTAAAACAATTTCAGAACAAGACTTGCAGATGTAAAAATTTACAAGGTACAAAAATATTAAACACAGATATGGAAGGTGGATTTGGGATTCAAATGCTGAAAATTATGTGAATGCTGGGGAGGTACTAGGGCAGCCAGTTACATGGAAACCAAACAACAAAAAGCCCAAAATACGGAAAATTCTTGTGGGTAGGTGATTCCTTTTAAAGCCCTTTAACTGTCTCAGGTACTACCCCAGCACCTAGGAAATTGGTACCGAAATGCTACCCTGGAATCCAGAGATGACTCATGTTTGTACAATATTTACAGGAACAGGTCCCAGGAACCGCAGCGTATCACACCCAGGGCGAGAAGTCTTTCACTCTAAAATGCCTTTCCTTATGCCAATGGGGAAAAACTAAGAAACTAAAGGGGGAAAAGATCAGCAAGCCACTAAATGGCTTGGCTTTGGGCGCTCATCTTCTCCTTCCATCCTCTCAAAGGCTTCCAGGGAACTTAGCAAAAACCAGCAAAAATAGGTGCAAGAATGAATTTCAAGAGGTGCACGCTAAATACTGATGAGAAACAAATTACTCATTCACATGCAGTTGCAATCTCTGTCTGGAGCTGTGGATCATTTACTTGGGGGCTGAAACTGTTTTGACTTAAGCGAGCAAATAAATATCCAGAATTTGGAACATCTGTAATTGGTTCACAAAGGCGACTGTAAACTGTCTGGACTGACAATTGCGCTCTTCACGGTTTCACCACGCTGGGAGACCCTATTAGAGCAGATGGATAGGTGCTACCAGAAAACAAGATGCATGTTATGTATTATGGAGAAAAAGAGGAGGAAATGTTTAATAAGCTATCCAGTGAATAAATCTGAATAATAAATCTTTCTGAAACAAAAGTGGAAATGGGCAATTGGATGTTCTAGGAGGAGGGGAGGAGGAATAATTCATCATATAAATAATTCATTGCAAATTTTAGCACCCAGTGCTGCTGTGCATTTGGTGTGGAGGACAGATGACACTGTGTGTGCTTGCATGTATGCGTTTAATTGCATGTATATATAATTTTTTTCGCCCAACTATGTGGTTCTCCTTGCGATGCAGATCTGAAGATCTGTTATCAGTAATCCATCGATTAACAATTGTTGCTAGGGAAAGGGTATCTTTATCTATTAACCTCAGAAACTGAGATGCTAAACCAGACTTATCAATCAATTACGCCTCATAGGCCATGATGGGTTTTGGTTACGCAGCATCACACAGCGCTCACTCTTTCAGAAGAGGGCTGGGCAGCAGAGGCCTCCAGAGGCATCTGGGAGGCATCTGGCTCAGTAGCTGCTCCTGCTTTCCCTAGTGGAACAACACGTGAATGCTCAGGTGGAGTCTGAGCAGTGGGAGCATGCAAGTAATAAAAATGAACCAATTTGCTGTAAGCATAGAGATAATGTTCCTACTATCAGTAGAAATGGTGGTGTTGCTTAGTAGGTTTTGCTTGCCTGAGGCTGAGCTACAGGTTTCTTCTGAGCAAGAAGCTGAGTTTTCCTTCTGCCCTTTAGACAGCAAGCGGGTGCTGCTTGAAGCAGAGTGACCTGCGTGAGAGGGGACAGTCTTTCGGGGCCGGGCAAAGCATCAACCTGTGAGAGCACCTGCCCCGGTGTGCTGCTGCTTTGCCCAGCGCTGCCTGGGCGGGCAGGCAGGCAAGGACCAGCGCAGCCAGCACATTTCCACCAAAAAACCCAGAGGTACTGCGACCAGCATGAGCACCCTGCAAGCACTCTGCCGGCTCCTTTCTTGCCTCAATTATGGTTTCTTGTTTTAATAAGAGACGTTTTCTTTAACCTATCCTGAGAAAAATCAAAAGCACGTGCACCAGTTGGTGTGCAGCCTGTGATTTAACTCTGTATGTCTCCTGCATCACTTAAAAGTGCTGGTGGGAGAAGGATAAATAAAACAAGACACCTCAACAGCAGAGCGTGGTTAATACAATTTCGTGACACCCTGTTACGTGCCCTCTAGGCTTTACCCAGCTGCGGTGTAAACTGACGCATTGCCGCTGACCCCAAGAAATTACACATTTGGGCTACCCTTAACTCATTATTTGCCTATTTTACCCAATTATGTTTTATTTATTAAGCTAATCTTTAAAAATCCTTGGTGTTGACTGTTTTACACTTTCAGTGCATTCTTTTTAATCCTACTGTTTTATGAACTGATTAACAAGATTTTTTTTTTGCTCCAACAGCATAAAAATAAAACACAAATCTAAATATATGGTCTGAGCAGCCAGCATTGGCGTCTCCCATATTGTCATTGGAAAACACCTGCTGTTAGACGCTACTGTAGCACTTGTTTTATTTTGCTAAATTTCATATAATATTATAAAACCAGATTAAAGATGAATTATTTCACTGTAAAATCCCAAAATTGCATGTGAAAAATAATGTCAAGCAGAGCTCTCATGCTTCAAGCACTATTTCTTAATCATAATTTTATTCTACTGAGAAAAGAAAAATGATGCTATTTTGCATAAATTAAATAATCTAATCTACTTTCCAGATAAAATTGTTAACAAACCATTGATTTAATCTCAAGTGCCCAACAGACCCCTTAAACTCTGATGCAAAATATCTATTTCTCTAATTAAAACGAATTAATTTAATAGAGGAGAATGGTATGATAATTAGACATATTATGAAGTATAGGATACTTTGATCTAGAACACACACCCTTTAATTCTTATGTGACTAGGTGTTCCCACAGACACAGCCCAGACCTAAGTTCTTGTTACATTCCTGTCTTTAAAGAATAATTGTTTTAGACATGTCACCACAAAATGTTTATTCAAGTCACTATTTTTGACCACAGTATTACACGCTCACATAATGGAGCAACAAATTGTCTCCTTGGCTCAAAAATGGTACTTAAAACTAAACACTAACTACTTTTTTTTTTTTTTTGCATTTAAGGTTTCACATGCCCTAAACTTCAGCTATACATACAGCTTCTGCACACATGCAGAATTAGGGCGTTCTGTTCCTCATAAAATCTCAGTGCAAAAGTAGTAATTGCAATTTTAGAGGACTCTGTAAGTACTTACCTGAAATAAAAAGATTGCAACCTACATGCCATAAAACTGGAACCGATTTGAACAACTGATTTTGGGTTTATCTGATGACACCTGGCTGAGAAGGATTTGCAGGACAGACAAGGAGAATCTGTAGTGTCCTAATTCCTTCCAGGACACCAAAAAATCCACGGCATCAACCTCCTCCTCCTCTTCTTCTCTTTCCTTGCTCAAAGTGAAGACCAGCCTTTGATATCCTCAGATCCCAATTCAAGACTGAGACTTCTTCTCTTCTGGTTAACCAATAACAAGAAGGAAAAAAAAAATTACAAACTCTACTCAGCAGAAACACCCAAATCACCCCCATGACAACATTTTTTCCTTTTGGACTTTCCTAGAAGATCCCAAGGTGAGCGTAACATGAAGATGGTCAGAATTCTTAGCATTTTTGTACATCTACGGCACATAACATTGCTGTGTGCAGTAGGCAAGGCTCTCTCTTGAATAAGTGCTGACCCATGTCACTGACTGTGTTTAATCAGCAGACACCCATGATTCCTAGGAAAATGGAATATGCAATTTACTTAATAGACAGAAAACACTGAGAAAGAAAGAGCAAAAGGAAAATTGTCAGTCATTGACCAGATGACACCATTGCTGGAAGTGTCTGAAATATATAAGAACTAAAATTTGATTTTACTGATAAAGACCAACAAGGAAATGAACTCTTCTGGGGACCCCTAGGTTTCAACTTCATCCATTTTCAAAGTCTGTTGCTACGGGCTGCAACAATGCAAAAAGAGGTTGAATTAAGCATGGTGCAATGGCTACTGTAAAACTACAACTAGCTGCCACACAGCACTTAAAGTATACATCCAGCTATGTTAACTCATGTATGCTCCTCTTTTCTTATCCAAGTGCACCCTATAGCACCTAGCAATTAGCAGCGTTGTTTTTTGTGCTCTCTTTCACTCATAAAGAGCCGAAGAGAGCTCCAGGCAACAATGGAGTGGGATGGCAAGCTATGAAGTGTTTCTTCTAAAGACATTGTTGAAGGGAAGCTCATCCTACATGATTTAGAATAAAAGATCGCGTGACTTTTTTTCGTCTCACAAACCCAGAAATCCCATGGCAGGAAGCAGTAGGCCTGCTTCATGTTGCCTGAAACTAGAGGCTGTTCAGTATGAATGCTTTTTTTTGGTTGGTTGGTAGAGCTTAAAATAAATCTGATAGCGAGTCAAACTCAGCTCTGTATTGCCCCCAGGACATGCCCAGTGCCATCAGGATGGCTATGTTGCATTATGGAGGATGGAGGTGGGCTGCAATGACTTGACTGTCTCATTTCTAATTTATTTATGAAAGTGAAATTAGTGATATCCATTCATTTTTCTTTCCACGAAGAACATGGCTTATTACTACCTCACACTGCGTGGAGCAGGGGCCAAATCTCATCGGTGCTCATACCACCCATGTTGAAGATAAGCCTAATGTCCCCATAGCTGGAGTGTTTACATTGCTCTCTGATGTATTAGTGTAGTTGTTTGATTACATGAATAACAAATGTGCTTCTAAAAATGTGTTTTTAAAAGCTTTTGAGGAACAAATCTGAGAGGTGCCATGCATACCAAACCAGTGAGGTCCCGGTGGCAGTGTCGTGTAGCTGGACCTCTGAATTAATGGATTATGTCTTTCAAAAAACTTCACAGACCAAGACACACTTAGTTCTGCATTCTTTGACACACTCTAAAGTTTTATTAGCTGTCTTTTAGGTAACTAAGTTTAAGGTTGAAAACTTCTTTCTCACACCCCAATCGTATATTTTTTTCAACTAAACCATTAAGCAAGTTTTCCAGTGCTTTGATTTTATATGGGTTTAATAGCTAAGGGGTGTAATTATTATAATTAAATATGGCAAGCATACTAAGGGACAGAAAGATTTGAGGGAATGAGTGCTAAAACAGTTCTGCAAAATAAGTCAGTGACAAGAAAATGAAAACATAGTGAAAGCTTCAAGCACTTCTAGCCACCAAAGTACATTTCCTTTTTCTGCATCCTTAGCATCGAACGTCTCCTGTTAAAAGCAAGTGCTTGGGAAGCCAGGCTCGCTCAATTCAACCCCGTTACTTGAAATAATCCAATAAAAACGAGGTCTATGTCCCATTTTCTCAGCTTCTGCAGCCTGCCGGAGCTTTATCCCTCAAACAAGAGCTCCATCTGGTGGACTTTCCCAAAACATCGAAGCATCCATCCAGCCCTCCTGGAGCCAAATTCATGTGCCCCACCAACACGTGGGAATTTCTGCCATAACCTACTTCAAGGGATTGATTTTGGTCCTCAGGGGTCAAATCCAGACTTACAAACAACCCCAACAAGAATTGAGAGGACCGGCTGTCTAGCATCAGCACCTTGCCACAGAGTTGGTCTTGCTTTGGTCCACCCTGGCTGTGTGTTCAAAGGACAACTAACCAAAAACTTATCCTGCCTGGCTGTTCTGCTCTCACAGAAGAAAGTCATAACCAGATTTGTGTAAGAGAGAGTGTCTCTGACTTTCTGTGCTCTGAAAATAACCTATAAAGTTGTCTTAAATGTATTTTCCGATGTCAAGCCTTACAGCATCCCTGTGCAACCAGTATCATGGTCTTTACTGATGGAGAAAACAAGACACAGGGACGCTAAAAGCTACCTCAGTTTCCTGAAGAGAGGCACCTAGCACCCTCTGAGACATCTCTGGGGGCCTGTTCGGCCATAGCTGCCCTTACTGAAGGGTAGAATCCTCCCATTGCCAGTACTGTATATGCAGATGTTTTGGATATGCAGTGGCATCTCAGATGGCACTAGGTGAGTGTCTTTAGACAACAAACTGAGCCAGGTGGGACTTGTTTGCTGTGGGACACAGCAAACCAATGACAGGAGCCCTGATCCCTCAAAGCACCTTCTCCAGCTACTGCATCTGGCTGCATGGATGGGAGCACAGCTCAGGAACGACAAAGTTCCAAAGTTTGCAGTTCAGTGTGTTACCAGAGCTTTTAATCCTCTCTTACTGAACACCAGATTGCATTAAAGACATTCTGCTGAATCTAAGTAGGACATCTATTTCAAAGATCTATAATTGCTTCCCGTCTCAAGTGAATAGATGATAAAGACCAATGCAAAAGATTAAAAGTTAATTGTAATAAATTGCATTGGCCAGGAAAGCAAAATTTAAGAACACACAAGATCAAAATGATATAGAACACAATTATGCAAAGCTTAAAACCCAACATCTTATATAAGAGCAGAAATTTGTCTCTGACTAAAGAATACAACATGTGGGAACGCACGTAACCCCTTTGCCTTCAGAAGCACTCTCTGTGTTGTCTCTTGTACAAGCCTCCACAAATTGGGCAGGGTAGCAGGATTCATATGGCTATGTGAACGGCTTGCCCATAGCCTCAGATGTGTGTGGGGAGTAAACAAGCCCAACTAGTTTGTCTCTTTTTCCATAGTATTCATATGTTGTGAGGAGCAAAAGGCACAACAGAGATGCTTTCCATTTACAATTTCCTTGTATCTAAGCATGTCAGAGCTACTCAAAAGAAGGTATTTGTGACTTGATAAGCACAAGGACTGCTTGTTAGAAGATGAGCAATTAACAGAAAAATGCAAGGAAAGAACTGAATGTCTGTGTGTGGTCCTCAGGAAAGCCCATGGGAGAGCTTGCCTCAAGACATTAAGAAATCTGTGCAAATGAGCTTACTACGGAAGCCATAAGGGCCAAGGAGGAATTGACAGGATACATTTATTTAATCTTTTCTCTCATTTTTACAACACCAGCTGGAGGAACACAGTGAGTCAACTAAACTAGAGATCCAGAGTGGAGAGAGCACCCCCGAACTAAGTGGCTGAAAATACTTTGGGGGTACTACTGTTCTAAATGGAATTGTTTGCTTAAAGATAATTCTTTTTCTCAGTACCAGCTTTAAGGTTTTTCATACAAGCCAATGAAATATTTTCCGGCCCCAGTTTCTTCTTCCACCCTTCCAGCATTTGTCTGTAAACACGGCAACCTGCTGTGCCGGAAGGCTCTGAGGAATGTTACTAAGACCACTACTTAAAAAACTCTTGCACTGAATACAAGAAACATGCAGGCAAAAGTTTCACAAGTCCAAGGTTTCTTACCGGAATCTACTTTCTCCTTGGGTCCATAGGTAGATCTTTTTTATCTCCTCTTTTTCTAATGCTTCTGGGGATAATCAGAATCCAAATTGGAAAAGGAAGTCCCAGTGGCAAACAAGTACCACCCCTGGGAGAGAAAAGCGCTTCATCGCACTGTATACAGAGTGTTTGCACAGTGCTAACCAGCAAACACAGGCAGAGAGGGCAAAGTCACACAATTCCTTTGTGTACAACCAGCAGTTGACGCTACCAGTTGTCCCAGGAACAAGTCCCAAAATATAAGGTCATATCATACCTGGCAATATCCCCAGTGTTGCTGAGAGAACAGGTTTTTCAAGGGTGCAGGGTTGCTTTCTGAGTGTTGGCTGTGCAACAAGAGAGGGAAAGCAAACAGCATTTTAGAACCAAGCAAAAGCCAAATAGGAAACATACAGCTTAGAAGCCACTCTTTTTCCCCATCACCATCACAATTTTTGTAAATGGGATAAGATGCAGCACATTTTTTTTCAAATGATATTTTGCCCCTGTTAAGAATGAAATGGGATGACGGACAACTGAAGAGGGAGACGGCATTAGCACCAGCTACAGCTTAGCCACAGCAACGCGATGCCCCTTCAGCAAAGGTCTGGCACTACACAGACAAGGCAGCATCCTCAGGTGCTGTGTATTACATCCCACTTTTCCAGAGAGGAAAGCGTGGCTTCTCTGTGAAACCATTAAGATGATGATGACCATATCATGGAAGTAACTCGCGCAAAATTCCCATTGTTGAATCAAGGGAAGGCCTGCCTCAAAGCTCTTCAGCTGTGCCAACTTCAGCCTGGCATCAATAACAACATTTCATTTTGTTGTCTAGATTAACTGTCAGCCCATCAACTCATTTATCATGCACTAATTTATAACATTCTCCTGCTTTATTGATAACATTACAGATTTCCTCTGAATTGGCTTGGATCTGGATTACAAATGTTCTACATTTTACATGCTCACTCCCTACAAAACGGGAATTCCCAGCATAAAGTCATATATGCAGTTGTTTAAAGACTTTTATGATCTCCAAAGCCTTAGTCAAAGATCCCACTGATGAAAACAGACAGGTTGCATTCCATCTTCTGAACATGCCCTGATTTTTATATGTACATACATGAATATGCACATCTATTACTGACATTATATGTTTTTATTTTACTGCTCTACTGACATACAATGTCATCGATGAATGACTACCAAAAATATAAAATATAAAAGCCTTGGTTCCCTAAATAGAGGAATGCAGCAGGCTTAATTTTATATATGAGTTTATACTACTTTGGTATGCATTCTCCTTGTGATACATCTTCAGAGCGCTGAATAAAACAGAGCTTTCTTTCACTGAAACACTACTCATTTAGAAACACCAGAAAACCAACCTATCACGTTACGTGCATCTAACCTTATGTAACCTTGTCTTCTGTTATATGACCATAATGGAAATAAAGATTGATCTCTCCTACCAATCTATCTGCCTTTTATGGCTTTATCAGACAGTCTTCTGAAAGACAGCTGTTCCTATACAAAATGAAGAGTATGAAACAAAATGCCTTTACGGGAACACTACACATATCAGAAAAATGTGTGCATGATCTGTAGTATAACCACTCAGGCAGAAGTTGATTGCGTGCCTAATGCCGCAAGACTCAGATCGTGTAAACTGCAGTATCAAGAAAAACATTGCACTAATGCCATAGTTATCTGAGTGTCCACAGTGCATAACATACATATCCACGTGTGTGTTTTATGAATAAATATGTATGTATAAAGAAAAACATACACATTTATTCTTTATGGCCTGCCTCTCTCCCTCAGAAAAATCTCACTAGCTCTACAAACTGTGGGACCAGGGGTGGAGATCAGACAGGCAGTGTGGCCCTGGGTCACTGAAGACAGATCCCCTAGGGACCTGCCTCACCTGGCTGAGATCCTGTGTGGATTCTCTAACAAGCCTGGAGTTCACACTGAGATTCTCTTGCTCTAAGAGGTTCCCCTATCTTCTGCCTGCCCACTTCTAGGAAACTAACACCCTTGACACCTGCTGGCTTTCTGTCACACTTGACTGAGCTGGCAAAGATGACATTTCATAGATGTTACAAATCCACTGGGAAGGCCTGGCAGACACATGCACTCTCAGGCACATGCGTGAATGTAGCCAGTACAGCTTCATAAACACTGCTCCATAGGAAAACAGGCAAAGAGCATGGACCTGTTCTACCTGGGCCCCTTCCCCTCCACGCAAGAGAAGGCAGAGTCGTTCCTGTGTTTGGAAACTCCTAAAAATAATCCACTCCCTGTAATGAAGAGTTTGTGCCTTGCACAATGGAAACAAGTTCTGTGAGATGAGGGAATGGCCCAGGAAGCCTTTGTGGAAGCCAGTTTTTATACTATACTTTCTCACTACAAAGGAAAGGTGCTTAAATTGCCAGGAGTGATTTTTCAGGCTTGTCTGAAATTATGCAATTTAATACAAATCCAGCCTTTCTCTCAGGCATGAGCACAGAGAGGCACTGACCTTCTCCTGCCTGCTGAAACACCGCGTGCTGCTGAGCGGGAGAACGAGGGGAAGAGAGGTGTCCACTGCCTGTCCCCACTCCAACGACGCTCACACCGATGTACGGCGCTGGCCTCTCCCCTGCCTGCGGGCAGAGAGGAGATGGTGGTTTAGCTCTTGAGGCCTCTCATCCCAAAAGGAAAAACAGAAGTGGAACAACAGTACGCTTTTGTGAGCGGGACAGAGTGCTTTGGAGCCCAATTAAACTCTTCTAGTAAACTCCAAGGACTCTTATAAAAGAGTAAATAAAAGTCAATGGAAATGCACTTTTCCCTCCCCAGTGTATAAACAGAAAGCCGGTGCTGACGAGCAAGCATGGTGGCAGGGAGCGGGTTCTGCCAGCCCTGAATACAGCCCATCATTAACACAGGCAAAGCTTCTCAGCCTGGGAAGACTTAAAAATTAGAGCTTGGTGAAGCTTGAACTCCAGGTTAAAAAGAAATCTTCATTTACTCTTACTATCACACTCTCATCTGAGGACATGACATATTGACTCTTACTATATGTCCATATTGACTCTTACTATGTTAAAAGTTTTAACAATCCCCCTAGATTTCTTTCCTAGAGGAAAGAGCATGTATATTTATATATTTAGTTCTTACACTCAAATCTTCATAACTTAACACTTACTTTCTATGTATGTAATATAAATATGCAAGTACACACGTGAGCACAAACTGGGACGCGTTCACATGTGCATAAACATCACCATCTGCACATACAGTCTTTATGTGGAAGAGCCCAAATTATCTACACATATTTTTTTCTACAGAGCAAGGGAAACCCATGCCGGTCAGCAAAGCCAGAGTCAGCCTGGCTGCAGAGCAGGTTTCTGGGCACTTCAGAGGCAGAAGTCTACAGAATTTCAGGGGCTAATCTGCAGAAGTTTAAAGTAGTCTGAAGAATTTAATGAAGATTTAGATGCCTGCAACTGCAGTGTAATGTTTTTGAGAATGATTGACCAAGATGAACGGCATCCGCTTAGTAGTTATGAAACATCATGTCAGTGTTATGCCCTATTAGCATACATACATCAAGGTACAATGTCTGTATCATTTTCTTCTCAAATGAAGAAAGGCTTACAATCTTCATAAGATTAAGCTGTTCTAAAACAAAATTAAATACTGCTTATAAACAGTGTTGACGTTTACCTATAGAAACTAAATAAAATTGGGCGGAATAGGCTGAATAAATCAGAACAAACAAGAAACTCGTAAAGGATGTTCCTTCTTTATTAATATCCTCCCCCTCCCTGGTACTACTCAGAGGGTTGTTTTTGTTTGCCTTTCCCACGTCTCTTATCTGTGCTTTCAGATACAGAGAGCCTCACAACATGCTATAGCTTGAATGTTTGCATTCATCAAAGTGAAAATTCTATTAATAAGAATTCAATTATTTGGAAAATTTTCCTGGTGGTGTAGCACCACCTTTCTAAGTTCACTTCCAATGGGAATTTTACTTTCCACAAACTTCATTTGATTAATAAAATACAAATAGGTGGTTTGCTGTGACTCCAAAGCAAAGGACTTCAGAGGAACAATCATGAAAAGTGGAGCCTGTCACAAGCATCTGTGGAACAGTAGGAAGTTATGGTAAGCTCGTGAATAGTAGCACTGTCTAAGGCTCCCCATGGGAATACTATTAAATTAACAGCACATTCAGATTAATTGCCTTTTTTTTTTTTTCCTGGGGATTTTCTTTTTTTTCAGTTGCCCAACAGGTATCTTGTAATGCAGAATGGTGGTTCACAGAGGTCACCCCCTGTAACACAGTGGGTTTGATTTGGTGGTGAGGTTTTCTGGTTTTGCAACTTTCTTAGCTGTGTTCCAAAGTCCGGGTTATTAATTTGTCAGACAGAAATAGAAAAGCAGCTACAGTGTTCTGACCCAGCCCCACCCAAATCCTCAGGGAAGTCAGATGTCTCTTCAGAAGTCATGAACAGTGATATAACAACATCATATGCATGCTTTGAATTTTAATTGTCACTGTTAAGGATTAGGAACAATCCCTGCGAGCAATCAATTTTGCTGGCATTACTAAGACAGACTCAAGCCTTCTTTTAGCTAGCTGCCATGCGATATTCATGCCTCAAACCTGATTTTAGTGAGCTCCCTTCCCTTTAGATCAAGTACATCACTGGAGGCTCCTAGTCCACTGTTTGGGATTCCCACCCTCACTAACTCTTGACCACAAGGGAATTATAACAGGGAATAAAGTAATTACTCACTTGCTACTGCCAATGTAAGAGAACATCATAATACTAGTTCATAAGTGATTGGCTTTTCTCCTGTATGGCCACACTGTTCCTACCTAAAAAAGAGGTGAAAAGATGGCGAGATCAACTGCCCCTCCCAAAGCCCTTTCGGTGTCTGAACAGTCATTTACCCAGAAATACTTTTATTTGAAATATCGTGCTCTTCGGTGTTGACAACCGTGTTTTTCTGGTGTTATTGCTAGTCCTTCCATTCAGCTAGACTAGGCTTGTTTCTTCTGCCACTTTATTTCTACAGATTCCATGCTGGGTCACGACTAGAAAGGACAGGCTGCAAATCCGGCATTGTGAAGAAAAGGGGAAAAGAATAGGAACTACAAAAAGGCCAGCTCTTATTTCAATCTTCAGAAAAACGCAGCTCTTTCCCAACTTTTAGCATAGGGAAATAATCTGGCTAGTGCTTTATGCCTAGCCTCAAGTAACATTTTTAAGCAACTGCTATATTTAGTGAAAGAAATAGCTGTTTTTGTGAAAAACTTGCAAAGGACCTATGCATGTGTCAGCTCTCCAGGGAAATGTCATTGCCTTAAATGGATTAACTTGGGATTTACATGACTAAGAGCTGAGATACAGGATGCCTGAACACCAGAAGGGACAAAATGAAAACTTCCTCCAAGAAAATTAAAACATCTCTCTCTTCGCAACTAAACCAAATAATTAAATGAAAGAAACCAACCTGATAATGAAAATGCCAACAAAGGAGCTTTATCTTTCTTCAAAGCTGTAACTTCTCTCTTAATCAGGTCATGCAATACACGTGATACACAAGCGGCACACATCCTGCTTTCGCTCCATGAGGTTTCCCTTCTCCAAATCTTTTCCCTTGGCCATGGGAAGAGCTCCAGACTCCCCTTGGTCTGATAGCTCCCATTAGACCAGCAAAGTTGCAATTTACGTCTCAGTCTTGCAAGATCTTAACTCCTATGGCGATCAACAGATTGCCTCAGGAACCATGCCCCATCGTGTACCCTACCTGCCTGTCCTCGTTGCCCTCAGTCCTGCTCTCACCACCACCAGCCCATTTCACAGTCGGTGGTCAGCATCGACCCTTCACTCTCCTGTCAGCAGCTGTTGAACAGGAAGCACCTGAGTGTTCCCCATTTATAGAGCAGGTGGAAGCAAGGCTTGTTGCTGCTGTAAGTGAAAACACAGCATTAGCCAGCATCCTGGCTCCTGGTGGGAAAATGTTTTATTAATCAAAAAAATACTTTCCACCCTGTGGTGTCTCACAGACCTTTAAACTTACATCTGCAAAAATCAGAGAAATTCTTCTGTCATTCTCATAACAAAGTTAAAATACAGAAAACTTTTTTGAAACTTGACAATTTATTTTTTTAAACAAGAGACAGAACTTCAACCTGATTAGAAATAAGATCAGCACAGGGTGGTGTGGGCAAGGCAGAATTCCCAGCTCATTAGTGTATGCTGCGTTCCCAATCTATTATAGGGAGAAGAATAAGGGAAGCTGGAGTAGCTGAGCTTGCTTGACCAAAAGGTATCAATCATCATACAACACCAACTTTTTCTCATTCTATTCTAGACTACCGAAAGGGAGAGTGGGATGAAGATTGGTAATTTTGGACATCTCAAAATCCCAATTCACCCAAAACATGTTGTCATGGAAAGTGAAATTATGGCAGAGCAACGACTGGTAGGAGGTTGGGAATATGACGTGGAGATAAGTGCAAGACTTTGGGTTTGGGGAGCCATAGCCAAACAGTACAGTGCATTCTTTCATCCACAGCATTCAACATGCTTTTCTAGTTCTACTAGTTATATAATTCATGTCATTTCAGAAGAAAATACTTTCATTGATGATGTGTTCTTACTATAACTCATGAGACTATATATAAAAATGTAACACTTCGCATTGCAGTGGGTAACACATTAATTAATCCCTCTTACAGGATTGTAGAATGGCATTCCTTGCCAGTGGATCTAGAAAACAAAGCCCTGACCTTCTCCTAGATATTATTAAAAGACAAACAAGAATGGTATACCAGAATTCCAAAGGTCATTGCAAGTAAAGAAGGTTTAGAAATCAATCATACAGAGAAGTTGTTGGGAAGTGGGGTTATAGGAGAGATATGAAGGAAGACAGGCAGAAGCTGAAGACTCTGCAACAATAACATCATCTTATATTGGACACAAAAGCCATGCTCTGGAAGGCAAGAGGAAAGATGAGAAATTGGGAAAGACAGAGAGTGAAATGTTATCTGGGAAATGAATGAGAGAAGAAGGTTTATTGTTTGGACAAGAAATCTAATATTGATGCAGTAAAAGATAAAAAACTAGTAAATGGATTCAAGGAGGAAAGTAATGTGATCCAAGATTTTGCATGTAATCTATCAAATCACCTTCAGGTGTGATATCTAGCCTTCCTATCATAGGATAACGTAGATGTGTATTTGGGGCACCTCATGTTCTTTGCCTACAACATTATCATGAATCCACTTCCTCTTGTATCTAGAGTTTCTGAGGCAATTAAAACAACTCCCAGCTTTTACCAGCAACTTCAAAGTAATGATTTTTCCTTCCTGAAATAAATGACAGCCTGAGACTAAGGAGGGAAGTTATTTAGTGATTTATAAAGACAGACAACTAACTTACAACCAATGAAATCTTCATATCATGTCACGCATTATCTAAGTATAGGAGTAGAAAGAAATATCAATAGAAATAGAATGGAATAAGCAGTGGCATGTCTGTCACCAGCAGCACTTCAGTTCTTCAGGAGAAAAAGAGAATATTAAAACAACATACATTTTTGACAAGCCACAGAGCTTAAAATACCTGGAAAGTAAAATAGTGGTGAATCAAAAAAACCACCTTCAAGCCAACAAAATGCTGATGTCACATCTGCTAGCTACACACACACACAAAAAAAAAAAAAAAAAAAAGGAAGAAAAAAGGATGGGACAAAAGTTCCTCAAACACCATAAGCTTTTAAGTACCTCATTTGTGTTAATGACTTCTTGAGTTCAAATGTGATATGGTGATCAAAACATCATTTAGTGAATCCAGCATATCATGCTATTGTGGTGAAAATAATGAAAAACAATTTTGTAAGTAGATAATTTAACTTGACAGATGAAGACTTGCTCTCATTCATGGAAACAAAAATTTCTCCACTTATTCAGTACATAGTACTGCAACCAAATGGAAGAAGTTCAGTTTAGAAGAACAGTCTACAGAAACCCATGCCAAAACATACATAAAATATTCTCTAGAATCTGTTATTAAATAAAATTTCATGTTTCTATCAGAGGTCATAACTCACCGCTCAGCATCTGTACAAATACAGGTTGACAGGCATGATCCCGCCAGAAGTATTAAGGTTTTCCAAGAGCTGATCGTGACCAAGGCCTGGACACCCACCCTGTCATTTTAAAACACTGAGTAATCATTATGGTTAGTATACACTGAGTATGCATTATGGGTTAGTTCCTTACCGTATACCTAAAGGTTCATCACCTAGTAAGCATTTTTAATGTGGTAGTTGAGTTGGTCACACAGGAGTCGAGCACTCCTGCTGTATCTCACCCGGTGGGCAGGCTGGCCAGCATCAATGCAGGGCACGTCCATTGGTTGTTCTGCTGCACAAGTGAAAACATCTCCTTAAACTGCTGAAAAGTTTTGACAGAAAATCACTTTGTGCTTGTCTTGTTTCCCCAAGCCACAGTGAGAGAGGAAATCGCGCAGCACAAGCTACGGGTGTAGCTCATTACTGCAGTTACAGGTTCAGGTATTCAAATAAGTGCCTGGTCCAGTATGAAAAGAAAATTACTCTCTGTGTATTAATTGCAATGTCCAATATTCCCAAACCCTGTGCAGTTCCTACAAGAAAAGCAAGAAAAAAAGAAAAGGCCTTTTGCAAACACATTAGCCCTCACTGCGAAATTGGTTCGCTTGCCACTGATACACAAAAATATCAGAGAAAGCTGAATAGACAGGATCAGATGGAAAATTTGGCAGGTGTTTGGAAAACAAAATATGTAACAAGAATTGGGAAATTCCAGAAGGTTCTTTAAAAGACTAGATGAAGAACTGGGAGTGCTGATACCCAGTTTCAGCAAAGCCCGAGGAAGGAAAAATGCCTGTCTTGAGTACTATGGTTAATTTTAACTAAAATAACACCCCCTCAAACTTGTCTGGGTCACTGCAGAAAGCATCCTTTGGGGGTGTTTGAGTCTGACAATGCTAATTCAAATAGATGACAGCACCTGCATTTGGGAAACAAACATCGTTATAAGAAAATCAAGAGAAAAAAATGAACTGTACAAGCATTTTATATGCATTTTCAAAGATACAAATTGTCTATTATGTAATACCCCCCACTTAGCATGGTTAGGATCTCTGTGAGTCAAGGTTTACAGTCTTGTGCCCAAACCAGCCAAACATTAAAAGCCTGTGACTAAACAGAGGAGAGGGGGGTGGAAAAAAGATAGCCCTGAAAACTCTATTTTCTTACTGTGAATGGCCCACGTTGAATCATCCGCTTGGGCCAGATAAAGCTTGCACAAGCTGTCAGAAAATGAGTTAAGTGCCACAAATGGAGGGCACAAACCTTCGCGGTTAGTTTGGGGAAAACAGTGGGAACGAATGAAACAGGGGTTTGTTGCCTCCCACACCAACCACACAGAAGCTCGTCTGTTTTGAGGATTCATGACAGCTTTGCGTGTGGGGTGCTCTGCCCACAGCTCTGGTCACCTGCTGAGAGCTCGCATTGAATTAGGTTACATTATAATTGGATTTTCCGAAGGCACCGCATTAGCATTTTCCATGATCTCACCCTTATTAGCCAAATCACTAATCAGGAGTAGCGCGGTTATATTGTTTGCTGGTTAAACTGTCTGCTGCCGTAGTGTATGTAAGCCAGCTCCAAATTCATGCAGAGATGAAGACTCCTATCTCTCTAATAGAGACTCAGGAGTTTATTCTGTCATTGATGTTGCAGTCAAACTCTAATTTCCAATAGTTCATGAGAAAGCAGTTTCTCTCCAGAGACTGGTTCACTCAGTGCTTTTCTTGTGTTCTTCCCGAGTCTGTATTTTAAGTTAGGAGAGTCTTTTCATTAATCAGTGTAGGCAAAAGCAGCATCACTGTAAAAGGTAACAACAGAAAAATCCTTTCCCATGGATTGCTCTCTGTTGCATCCAAAATCAAATGCTGAACATGTTTAATCCTGTAAGGTTATTATTTTAATGCACAGGCCTTTTTAAATTGATGGGAATGGAAATACCTGTTCTAAAAGCAGAAATGACACACACAGGTGATCTCTAACTGATGACTCTGCCTTTGTACAGCTCAACAAGCTGTTTGTGTGGGAGCTAAAATGCATATTAAGTATTTCTGAGCTGTAAGGAAAGCACACAGGACATCTCATGTGGCCTTATGGTGCAAAATCTCGGTTCCTTCTTTCGGGCGAGATCCCAGCAGATTCAGGTACCTGCCTGAAGGGAAGCAACAATCTTAGAAGCAGATTATCAGGTAATGTTTGCTGAACATCCATTCATCACAATTTTCTGAAAAATTCCATAGTCTAAATACATTTTCATTTAAAGAGCCAGGTTTTATTCTCAGGTTACAGCTTACACAACGATGTTCAGATTCAGTACAAGAATAATTTGGAAATATAAAGCCATTTGCACTGAGAAGTTAAAACCATCAAACCTTTCTACTAAAATTCTTCTGATACAAAAAAGGACACAAAGAAAAAAAAACACCCTGTGATTAGTTTTCTTATAACTTTGGAGCCAAAACAAAAGGAGAGTTGGCCTTGACTCAAAAAGTGGAGTAGGCACATTCTACCTGGCCTGGCATCAGCGGTACCCTCCTTACAATTACACAAACGTGTTAAAACTGTGAAGCAGATTTCCTTTTTACCAAACAACCAAGAAAAAGAGTACAAAATTCAAGATGATATATCAACAAATCATTCCCTGGAATCAAATAAAAAAGACTATAATTCTCAAACAAAACAAAAAATATCACACCACTATTGAGTTTATAAGCTCTTGAATTCAAACCAGATGCGACTGCCTCTCAATAGCTGCATCTTTTCTCACAAGGCTTTTTAAGGCTCTCATAGGCAGCACAAACAGCATCTTCAGAACAAAGGGCAATAACGCTTCCCAGCAGAGTTTAACTGGATCCTGAGGATCACCAGCCTGTATGATCTGCTTTTCCATTGTCTTCACAGGGATTTCACCAGGCATAAATAACATGCACTCAAGAGATAAGGAGCTAGGGGCAAAAAAAACCAAAACAAAACCAGAGCAAAACAGAATACTGAAGTTACAAGACTAGCTTGCAGCCTTTGGTCTACACTTCTCCAGGTCATAGGCTGTCAGCGATGGGCTCCCTTCTCCGAGGATGAATCTGCAAAAGTAAATCAATACAAATTATTTTGACATTGAGAAATACAACTCGCTTATTGTTAATTTCCCTCTATTTTGTAACACACACACACACATATATCCCCGGAGCCAATACTGTGCATCT
The DNA here is from genome assembly GCA_028565335.1 of Limnodromus scolopaceus. Classification (NCBI taxonomy): domain Eukaryota; kingdom Metazoa; phylum Chordata; class Aves; order Charadriiformes; family Scolopacidae; genus Limnodromus; species Limnodromus scolopaceus. Next base: position 6,161,794 of record JAOXNO010000033.1, read on the forward strand.
TTACAAGTCTGTAATGACTCCAATACAAATGGCAGTAAGTGTGAAGAAGCAAAAGAGGGCATGGATATCATACAGTCCACTAGTAGTCTCCCTCAACTTTCATCTAGTCCCAGTTGTTGACACAGAGCAAACAGTAGGGTCTAATGACCTAAAGCCCCTATGTAAAATCTTTCTAAACCTGTAAAAAGAAAAGTTGACATTGAGCAGTGCTTATAGGTATACATTAGCATTAGGTGCACCCAAGAGAGTAGATAAGTGTGACAGAGGGAAGAATTAGGTAGTAGTACCTACAGCTAAGTAGGTGTCTGTGGTTCAAAGAGGTGTTTGATAGTAACTCACTCAAGCTAGGAAAACAAAATAAAATCTAAGAAAGGAAATATACTATTGCTGATGTAACATATACTTCCTTCCTGAAGCTTCAAAAGATTCTGGAAATGCTGTAACACATCGCTAGTAGCGCACACACAAGTGCACACAGTATTTGCTTACAAGAGAAACATTAAGCATGAAATATTTGCAGCAAGGTTTTGAATTTGCCTCAGAGAATTGCTCTGCAGCTGCTCCGTAGTAACCCCATCATTCACTTCCAAACCCACAGTACTGATGATACCCAAATGTGTATGAAAGAAAACTTGATCCAAAGATTCACATTTGTAGCAAGTGGCAGTACCATGAATCATCAGTTTTGGTGACATCTTTTCCTTGCAGGTATCAGAGCTAAAATTCATGTTATTTGTTCACAAAACCAGGAAGAGAAGCAATTAGGAGACTGGTTGTTTGTGCAAGAAAGATAGATATAGGTATTTGTGTGTCCATTTCATTTCATGTAAATAGACCCCTATAACACCTAAGAGAGTAGAACAAAACTTTTCTAACAAGTAATGTGCTTCCAAGCTTCACATCAAATGGTGGTATTTATATAACAATATGTGGGGGAAAAAAAAAAAAAAGAGAGGACTTGGATATTCAAACATCTCAGGCAGCTATACAGTGGGGATTCAATTATTTTTGTTCCTTCCCAGTCCCAAGTCCCACTGGGACACAATGAAGTCACCCTGCTCATGCCAAGATGCTTTTGGCTCCTAAAGTTCTTGCCCAGCTCATGCAAACCAGCAGATACCACAGCACTGCAGACATGGTCTGCCAGAGAGGAAAGGCAAACATGATATAACACGAAGTTCCCAAAAACAAAGAGTGTGGCTCATCTAGGATGGCATTAACCATTCAGAAAACATTCTGGCTATTTCACAGTACGAGCAGGCTTCAAAGACCAGCAGAGAGTACTAACACACTTAAAACGCATACAACAGGTCAAAGGAAGGTGGACTCCATATAACGAGGGTAGGTAGCACTTGGCTGCTACTTTAATAAGCAAATGGCATGGAATTAATTTTTACATTGCTTCCTTAGATGATCAATGAGGAACTAAAGATGTTTCCAGGTAGCAGAGGCATGCTTCATTGAGTCACCAGGAAAGAGAATGATTCAATAAAACAAGCCACCGCCACATCACCTATCACTAAAAGACCACCATCAACATCCCCGATTAGACAAGTTCCCTTAAATGCCTTGATTCTTCCCTGTGTTTCATTCTCAAAGGACAAAAAAAATGCCAGTGTGTGTGATGCCATTTAAAATTTAACAGTACTGAATGATTAATCCTGAAACATTGTTTCATAGAAATAAATTTATCAAATCATGCAGCTGTTTAAATTAAATATCCTGTTGCTCTTCACATGAGACTTTTCTGCCTGGTACTCTGAAAAACTGCAACATGTTCTGTGATCTTTAGCTCAAGCTGACTTTTGAAAAAGGCAACTTCTTGCCTTCTGGAGTTAGAAATTAAAGGTGCACTAATGGTCTTTTTGTTACATTGCAGCAGCATAAATCAAGTTGTATCAGTAAAAATCCTGAAAACCACATTTTCATTCCCAGTGGGGATGGCAAGCTGCTGCTAATTAAATCTATTTGACTAGTAGGGACCACTGATAATTTCTAATGTAAAGTATGCACTGAAGACAGGCTAATACCAAAAATGTTTAGGGTCTGGGATTTTTTCCAGGAAAATTAAGATGTCAGTTAATTGACTTTTTTTCTGTCTGGTTTCCATTGAAGACCTCCACAAATCCAATTTTCGGTTTTTCATTCCCTCCTCCCCCCACAGATGTCGCTATTTTCAGTGGAAAACCCCACACTTCTCCCTCCTCTTCTTCCAATTAGCTGTAATTATAATAACATTACCAACAAAGTAGGTACCTGGAGGGCAAAAATCTGGAGAGCAGCAGAATGTGGAAGGGAACAAGAGATGATACTATAATGAAAGTAAGTGGAAACATCATGGTTCTTCACGTGCTCACCTGGGCATCCCTAGGGCTTTGCAGGTTGGTTTCTGCTTTCCCTAGACGTGCAAAGCCAAGGTGGTGAGAGGCTGTTCTTGCCTCTCCCACAAGCCTCCAGAGCTTGAACTGAGAGGTAGGAGAAGGGCTACATTTTGGGTTCTCTCTGTGCCTGGCATCATTACTGGATCCAAAATAAAAATGTACAGTTTAGGTCAAAGAAATCTGGTAGTTATAACTGATGTTCTGAAGGGGTAACGGGGGTTCTTAAATATATGTAACTGAGACTCTTTCTGCCAAGAAAACAAATACAGTAAGATTAATTTGGAAGTGAAAGATGCAATACATGCCAGCAGTTGCGGCATGCAAAAGGGTTCTTGGTCTGAGCAGGTTTTGAGCAATAAACCTCTTTTCCAGAGAATTTTTCATTAAAAAATTGGGTTCAGGGAAAATCTCCAAAAACAATCTTTTTTTTCAACTGTCTTTTCAATTTTGCACAGTTGGATAAGGAAGTCAACACTGCTTGCCAAATAAAGTGACATTAAGTACACTTGCTGGAAATCTTTCTGCCTTTCTCTTTAAAAAGGGGGAAGAAAACAAACTTCAACCAAAAAAACCCCCAAAAGCCACAACTAAGAACAAACAGATTGGAAACCAGTTCCAGCAACACTGAGTGACAGAGCACAGAGAAACTTAGGAGTTAATGTCCCTCCAAAGGCAGTGTTGCTGGTCAAACAAGGCTAAGCTGGAACAATTTAAGCACAGTTTAGGACCAGGCTTTCTGCACAGCAAAGTACCTGGGGAGGGACCAGCCCAAAGGCGGGCAGGAAGAGATATTCTCTTGGAAACACATTGCTGGTGCAGTGAGACAACATCTCATCAACTTCTTCCTTAATCTCTGCCTGCCTGCCATCGCTCACCCTTTCACACTGCCCTTCTCTCTTTATTGTGACCCTCAAGGAAACACCTTTGCTTTTCTGGAAGACTGACAATATCCCCTAAGCCTGCTTTGCAGACAGGTGGGTGTCCTGTGAGGACTACCTGAGTGGTCTTCACCTGGCAGCCTGATCTCCACCAGCAGCCCACCTACGGAGCACAGCTAGATACACAATGTTCCTATCCATCTCTTCACCCTGCCTGCTCTCAGCCAAAGTGTTTCATGTTTGGGAAGATACAGAGAAGAAATATTTATGTTCACAGACAAGTTGAACTGTGGTATGAGTTGTCTGAGTTTTTAAGCAATTTAACAAGAGGTACAACATGCAACTTTCTGGATACAAATGGGAAGAAAATGCTAGTAAAATCAGGGCAATAAATCTGAATGGAGCCCACATCCTCCTATTTGCAAACCGCCTTTTGAATACTTCTGGATTCAGCTTGGATCCCAGTGGTGGCACGGAAAACTGAACTCTTGACGAGACTGCAGCATGAAAGAGCGGGAGGAGAGGAACCGGGTTAAACCCTCACCTTCCTGTTGACCGTGCAGACATACAGATGACAGGCAACTGCATCCTGTAGCGCAGTCTGGCTTGAAAGTCACCCCAAACCATGGGCAGGCTTTTAGTACCTGTTACACTGTGAAAGGCAAAGGGTGTGGAATACATCAACTCACTAAACACATCATCAAGGACAGACATTTTTTCGCATCCATTTTGGAAAATTATATATTGCGTTGTTAGTAATTTTTCGCTGTCCCCTGGCAGGTCAAAGTTGTTTCCATGCTTCCCAACGGAGAGGCTGTGGTTTTTAACCTATGAAGCCTACTTTTCTAGGGTTCCAAAGCCAGAAAGGCCTCAATGGTTCTTTGTTAACTTTTAAGTAAACTCCCTAAAGCCAGAGACATGTTTTTAAAAAGAAGTTGAGTGTTCTGTATAAAGCAGTCAGGAGGATCATTAACTTCTAGTTAAAAAAGGCAATTCAACAGTAACTGTGGGCAACTGTGAACAAATAAGAATAATAAATTCATAAAATAATTTAAATCTTGATTACTGAATCAAAAGATAAAAAAAGACCAAGTCCATAGAATCCCTTCCCGGACCCCAGAATGTCTACACACAGACAGTAGTTCTTATTTTACTTATCTAGGCATACAGAGAGGGAAAAATGTTAAGTAAATGTAATCAAACACGCATACCAGGATTGCTAGTTGTGTTTGGTTATCTCCACATATTCATACACAGACACTCCTACCATCACATTTCCATACCCTACGTGAACCAAGGCAGGGATAAGACACCTGAGCACACTGTTGCATCATGCTCTTAACTCTGTGTTCAAGGGCACACTGATATGATTTCAAGGCTGAGGACTGGTCTCTCAAGTCACAGCAGCCAGCCTGTGGCAACTCTGGGAATAACTGTCTCTCTCTATAGAGCAACTTCAGCCTTATATACCACAAGGGCTACAAACCCTTCTCTTCATCCAGATTCTTAAGTGGTGGATAGATACTTAGCTGTAAAACAGAGGTAGATCACTAAAATCAACTCCTTATGCTCTTTTCAGTAGGATTAAATCCTTAAATGTCCCCTAGATAGTCTAGCTGCAAAATACAGAGGCACAGATCAGTTCACCAACAAGACACGCAGGGTAGCTCTGAGATGTTTTAGTCAAAGAACGGAGGACTGCTCAGCACATTTGTCACTTAACTGTGGGAGGAGTTGATATAGCCCTGACTCAGTAACAAGTGGTGTTCACTACTCCAAACTCTGAGCAGATAGATAAGGTTTTTTGCATAAAACCATACTTCATAGCTGTAATCTTAGCAGCTCTCTTTATAAACCTAAATTGCAAGGGTTTCATTTAGATAATTACCGATGTCTTGCTACTGTGGAACATCTCTTGTTCATTCTCATTTTGGAAAGAAAGGCTTAATGGAAAAAAGAACAGAGTTTTGGGGGCTGTGTGTGTGTCTCATTTTGCCCCCCTATTCCTCTCATCCTTCCTGTATTCTGATGAAGTTACTTCCAGACTAATTAGAAAGGCTCAAATCAAAAAGTGCCAGATCCAAACCATCACAGTGCTGTGAAAGTTCAATGCTGGAGGCAACATCGCTCCTCAGACTTGTGCATAAGTGATCCTCTGTCAACAACCAAAACAGATCTATGGGGGAAATAACAGACTGGAGTAGAAACTTTGGAAAATAGGATCAAATAGGATTTATCAAACTTCTGTAACAGACTTAAAAAAAAAGAATTAAAACTATTTCAGCGATTATCTTATTTCTATAGATACAGGAAAAGAGGTGTATCTTACAGAAAACAGAAAGACAAACTAAGCTTCATGGAGGCAACAATACTTTAAAAAAGCCTTTGAACAGGGGAGCAGCCAAGAAAATTGGTTCCAGTCAGAAGAAAAGTACAGATATGTTTACATGAGAAACAGAAAACAAGAGACTACAGCTGGTTACAGAAAAACCTGCAGAACCTCAGTCAAATGCAAAATACCTGAGTGCTCCCTCACAAAGGAGGGTAGGGAGAGAGAGGAAATACAATCTAGGTACATCTGTACAAAACTGCAAAGAAAAATTAATAATTCCTCTATGGTGACAACATGCCTTTTCAATCCCGATGACATTATAGCAAACTAGTTAGAGTTGATGTAGAGAGTCTCATAGATTCCAGGTATCTTTAAAACACGGTTTTTTGATGGTATATTATTAAAAAAAATCCGTTTCCTGATTCATTTCACTAGTGTTCAGCTCTAAAGATACAGCCTGTGACCTGTATTTTGTAATTATTCCTCAAGAAAAAATACCCAGTGTCAAAGGAAAATTTGTTCCGTTAAGGAAAACTTAAGGTTTTTCGCTAGAAACATCAACCTACTGAAATAGCATTCTTAAAGGAAGCTGCCTCATGCCTAAAAGTTGCTGCACTGCTGTTTTGTTTTTCTATAATGAAGCCCTATCTCAGAAAAGATAAGATTTATTGGTCAGTTTATCACATAATGAGAAAACGAAAGATGAGAAATGAGACTTAGGAATGCTGCTACACATACTAGCTCATTTAAACTCACCATTATAATTAGCACTCATACAAAACAGGACAAAGAAATTGGGACATCAAGAACACTTTCATCACATATTCTCGGAGTTTCTATCATTGAAACCTTTCTCAAAACAATTTACTTAAATGCAGATTTAAGGTGATTTAAGATTACAGGCGGCTATATATAATACACAAACCCAGGCTGGTGCCTTTGGATTGATGGTAGAAGCTGGACTTCTGTGATCAATGGCTAATAAAACAATCTTTGTTTTATCAACAAAGATAAAAAGAATAAGAGCCCCAAAGATGTTAAAGCCAACATTCTACACAGCATTATAATGAGACTCATTTAGAATTCCTCTTTATGGGGACTGAAGAAAAAAGGGAAGGGAAAAGTATCCAAGTATCCTACTCACTGTCCCATTGAGAAGGAGGTATTTGATGTTCTGAACAAGGAACAGTAATAGAAAGTAAAGCATGGATTTAAAACAAAAAAAATCAGGGAGCCAGAAGTCAAGTCATATAATCAAACAGTGAAAGAAGAACTCTCTTTTCTTCAGATCCCCTAAGTGTACTGCCCTGGACCACAGCTGCAGTTGGTGGCCAGGCTTGTTTCATTCGCTGTTATAAACATCCTCCCTGTATTCTCTGGTGCAGTAAATTACTCTGAGTTTAAGTGGGAGGAACTAAAAATTTAATCTCCTGTCCTCTCTTGCAGTCACAGCCCTACTTTCCCTACGACCACATCAGAACCCTCCACACAGTTGCCATGTAATTATGGAAAGCTCATCCTCCATTTCATTGAGCTACGTTCCCACCCTACCCTCTCTTCTGTGCAAATGTGGAGGACAATAAATAACAGAAGAGTTCCTCTGTAGCCATCTTCTTCTTCTAGATGTTACAAAATAGCTTTTAGTGGCGAGTCCCTGCCACCCCATATGGTACCCACTCGCACCATGAAACGGCAGACATACGAAGCACACACCCTCTCCTGCAGTGCACACCAGCAAAATTTGCTGGTCCCCTTGCACAGCACGGGATGATGTATCATTCATTCGAGATGGTACCTCTGCAAAAGGGCCAAGAAACATGAGAACAGAGCAAAACACAAAACTTTAGGTGCCAGAGGAGGGCAATAAAGCTGGTGAGGGGTCTGGTCTACAGCACAAGTCTTATGAGCAGCTGCTGAGGAAACTGGGGTTGTTCAGCCTGGAGAAAAGGAGGCTGAGAGAAGACCTTATCACTCTCTGCAACTACCTGAAAGGAGGTTGTAGCAAGGTGGGGGTTGGTCTCTTCTTACAAGTAACAAGTGATAGGACAAGAGGCAGGGGAGGTTTATATTGGATATCCGGAAAAATTTATTCACCGAAAGGGTTGTCAAGCATTGGAACAGGCTGCCCAGGGAAGTGGTTGAGTCACCATCCGTGGAGGTATTTAAAAGCCATGTAGATATGGTGCCGAGGGACATGGTTTAGTGGTAACTTAGCAGTGTTAGCCTAACAGTTGGGCTTGATGATCTTAAAGATCTCTTGCAACCAAAACGATTCTATGATTCTATAATTCTCAACTACTAAAGTGAAAGGGGGTGGTTTTGGGGAGTGTCTGAAGCAGAAGATCCGGAGGGGCAAATTCTCACCCAGAACAATGTCCCTTCTTCCTTCTGCTCTTTGGCATCCATCTTTTGAGTGGTCTGAAACAAGTACTTCAAATCACCCAGGAACTTGGTATGATTTCAAGTCTAGATACAAGTATTGAATACTTCTCCTGGTTTCCAAAAGATAGCTTGCACTGACACTTGGCAACTAATTAACTTTTTCCATTTACATAGTTCTATTTTCAGATCTGGCACCTTGAGCTATCAGAGCATATCAAGAATAGAAAAGGGAATTTTGACTTTAAGGTGAAACAACATCCCCGAAGCCTATACTTTGTTACCAAGGGCTTCTACAATCTGGCCCATCTTGGCCCCCAGGTTTGGCACATCATTAAATTTAGTCTTAGCTGGAGGAACAGAAGCTCTAAGGACAACAGTGAGGATATATTTCCTTTAGGACTATTACTAGGTGTTTAATGAGGCAAACGTGTGATCCTATGATGTGCAATAAAGACATTTTACGAATTGCAATGAGGCTGAAAGCTGTAATGTAGATGGTATTACCATCACCATTACCATCACCTATGTTGCACATACACCAATCTCCACTCTCTGAGGTAAAGCCGTCACGTAAGTACTCAAGAGATAAATAGGAACATTTACTCTATATCCCTCAAAGGCCCTCATTTAAAAAAAGTACATTTAAAGTACAGCTGTTGTCTTACCATTTGCCTTGTGCTGCACATCTGGCGGAAACTGGTCAGGAACATACCACTGATAGTCTGGCTGCACAGAACAATAAAACATTATTACAGCAATATGGACTTCATAGACACTTCAAACAAAAGAATAGTGACATGATAAAAATATAATTGTGCTATGAAGTTTTTTATTAGTCATACAAAAGTTGTTTGCAAAAAAATCTTACATTTAGCTTTATATTTCCACTGATGGAGTCTTTCAGCTTGCTTCCTTTTTTATGACATGTGGTTTAGATGCTGCACTCATTAGAAATATTGGTGTAAGCCTTTCTAGATCCCACAAATCAAAAGAAACATTAACAGAAACAAATCAGATTTTAAAAGGGCTAAGAAATAAAGTGCACCAGAAGATACTAGCAGGCACCACATTCTCTGTAGTAAAAAACCCCAGAGAAACCTGGTACACATTGACCTGGCAGGTGAAGCTGTTCCAGTTTGAACATGTGTAACACATGTCATATGTTTCAGTGTGGCAGGAATAACCCATTTAATAAAGTTCTCTCCTCCTCCCTTCCCCACAGGTTACCATTAGTGTTACTGTAACATTAGATATTATCAAATAACTTCTTGAAAATACTGTGGGATGGGAAAAATTCCCATCTTTCTTATAAGAGGAAGTATTGGGAAGGTTATGTCTGCACAAACATAGTTTTGTCCAGGGAAATCCTGGAAGAAAGAAATACTGCCTAGTATTTTATACCACACACCATGGTAAATGAGTAGTAAATTACCACTAGGGAAACCAATTTTGGGACCAGACATTTCAGTTCAAGTTGTATTAAACAGTCTATCTGGTTTAAGTAGTGCATGCAAGCTTGTCGAATTCCAGGTAATTACTGCTTCAAATTAGTTAAATTGGGAAAATAATTCTTGTTTTGCAGAAATTTCTCTGACAAAATCCTGAGTAGTCCCAAGGAGACTCTAACAGATTTCAACTTGTAGGGATGAAATTTCATAGACTTCTAACGAAGTTTTGCCTAAACTAAGGTGGAAGGATGAAGCTGTAGATACAGAGAACGCATCTAACTTTTATGTAGGCTGTCATTCGTAGTAATCACACTCAGATAGTGTCAGGAAAAAGGAGCTCTTATTTTCACTTAAATTATACCATCCACAGGAATTAACTAATTCTGTGCTTGTATGCAAACAAAATGCTTTGATACAAAGCAAGACTCTGCTTTGCTTTAAGCACAGGTAGCTTTTCTACTGATGGCTCAAAATATACTTATTTGCATTGCTTTTTTGAGTTTCTGTTGAACTTTCTGTTCTCTGATCTCCTCTTTCATACATACACTATGCAAACTTGAATGAATTTCAGAAACATGAGGTATTTCATGTCAGACTAAACAAAATGTTTCTACTAACAATGTAAAAAGGAATGAAAAGGTGCAAGATATAAAAAGAACGAGAAAGCACAAACTAAACACAGAGGATTACGTACGTTAACTCAGAACACTCATTAAATTCTAACACCTTTCTTCATTGCTAACAAATTGCTCGGGGAGGTATCAAAAGCTCAGAGCAGCAATGCTGCACTCACACAGACAAAGAATTTCAAAGAAAACTCAGAATGAAATTGGGAGTTACAAAGCAACCAGTCAAACTGACCCCAGGGCTCCGGCAGGAATGGCAAAGTTGTAAACCCAGTGATCCCTTTCAGAATTAGAAACCCAGATGATGAAAATTCAGGGAGAAGAGCCAAAATAATCTGGGACAGTGTCCAAATTGCAGTGAAAAATATTCTGCAATACTTCAAACTCTGATAAATAGGCAGATAAGCACACTCCTGAAGCATAGAAATGACTTGTTTGACCACAGCTTTTCCCCTGGATTTCTACAGTCTGAAAGCCTTATATGCGTTTTGCAAAAATTCATGTATGGTTTCTCAAATAATGAGCACCTTTTCCATAGTTAACAGCTTTATAGCCAGAAACAGATATTACGTAATATCTAAAATTATATTCACCACATTTAAATGCATTCTTACTAAATTTGAACAAGTACAGCCCACTTAGATAACCCAAAGCACTTCAAAAAATATAATTCTTTGAAGCGGTATTTTCCTTGAAATAGGTAACTCCCTCTTAAATAACCTGCCCCAGTGCAAAGCTATTCTTCCTCATGCTGAGGAAGACAGGACCCTGTTGTGTGCCAAAAAAAAAAAAAAAAAAAAAAGGAAACATTCCCATTGTGTTAGCCACACTCTAACTTCCACTTCTGCTAATTTTTTTTTTTTCATTATCTTATTTTTTTGCAATACACAGGCTTGCTTAGGAAAATTGCATTCCTAAAGCAGTCACAGCCAGAGCGTCCCACCCTTAGTAGAGACTTATTCCTCACATAATTCCGTTTCACAGCAGGGCACCAGAGGGAAGATACTCCTGGGTACAAGCAACAGCATCTGGGATTTTGCCCTTAAAATTTAATAGCAGCATTGTGAATCCTGCTGATAGCTTGTCTGCCTGCTCTTGGAAGCATACAGGGAACATGGAATTGTGCAGTCTGGCTACAGCAGTATTGCCTGACAGCAGGAGAGTTGTATCACCTATGACTACAGAAGCCGTAAATGAAGAAGGTGGTCATTTTCTAAAGACAGGGCCAGAGAAAGAAATATCCAGTGTAAGACATGCAAATAAGACATATTAGTCAACAAGCCTTCTTAGACCGGGTAGAGGGAAGAGACCAGAATAGTGCTGACCACAGCTACGTTCTCATTTTTGTCCCTATCAATCATGCTGGAGGCCCAGAACTGGGCTCCAGAAAGCAGATCATATTTATGAATTTGAGTAACTATATAGACAGAAAGGGCTCTGAATGTGTGCCGTGGAAGTAAATTAACCTAAGAAATCAGCAAGAGTCCAATCAAACAAACTTATTTTTTTAACTAAGGAAAGACCACCAGTGTCATTGAAAGCAAATGTATAATGCTCCTCTTTTTCTTCTTAGTGGTATTAGAGCTAAATAATATTTGCCAAAGTAAATTTAAAATATATAAAAATATATACTTAAAGTATAACTCATCAACTATATATTTAAATTGCTGTGAATTTTCCTCATTGTGTACAGATTTCTGTTGGTTATGCTTTGATTTGCACATAGCAGCACTCTGTGCAATTCAGTACCAAAGACATTGGAACAGCAAGGAAGAAAAGAACACGACTATCAAGAGAAAAATTAACATTTTGGGATAGGTAGTAAAGGAAGGGAGACCATACAGAGATCACCAAGGCTGTTCCAGACCTAGGGCTAATTCTAAAAGCAGTACAAAATCTTGGTCTGGAACTGACAATAAAATGGGAAACAACAGATTTAATTACTGGTGGGCATGACACTGTGATAGCACCACGTTATATTCCTGTGGTCACCATGCTGTGAGAAAATCAGTGCCCTTGTGAAATGGGAGACAGCGGGAACCTTACCGAGTTGCTGAGTTGCTGTTGCTGCTCAAGTGCCCTGCGAGGCGCTGGATGTAGTCGAGGATCTTGATAGTGAAGAACCAACCCACAACTCCCAACACATGGTGAGAGGAAGAGGGGAGGTGGGTAGCTGGGCCTCTCAGACTGTATCGGGAGGTCTTTTGTCTGTCAAAAAAAAAAAAGAAAATCAAGAAGAAATGCATTAGTAGCAGGATGCAATGATCAAGAGAATACTCACATACAAAATCATCAGTAAAAAGCAACAGTGAAGAAACCCTTCCCTCTCAGCGTGGGTCACAATGCTGCTCGCTTAGACCTGTCAGACTGTTCATGATTAAAAAATATTTAAGAAAGCTGAATTGTGCCACACCAAAGTCTTGACACTTTTTATGTGAGAAAATACTGCTTTCAAGATATGGTAATCATATTTCTGTGTGTTCTCTATAGTCAAGAAACATTTTCATTACACACAGTAGCTTTCAATAGCTTGAAGCAGAACTACAGGCACTTGCATAACAAGAAAAAGAAATAATTTTGGTAAAGGATGAAATTTGATGGCCTCAATATTTGGGTCTGCCTTCTCTTAGGCCCTTGTCCCAGCAGAGTCAAGGGGAATTTGCCTAAGGACAGAGCAAGGAGGGGTAAAAGATGAGTCGCAACTAAGTAATTGGACTTAAGAAAACTTATAAATATTCTGTATGGTTCTTCTCATGTTTAAAATCTTTCAAGAGCTCTGTTTACTCAAATCCCAAGGCAGGAAGAGATAAACAAGAAGATTTCTAGTGTAAATTGTCGATGCAATACAGGGACAGTCAAGGTATACACACACATTACACAGCATTTGTACACCCCTTTGGGTACATTGTACCCATGCAGTGCTGTTAGCATTTCTCCTGGTCCAGAGTGGGTGGGGAGGAGTGGGAAAGGCCTTTTAGCCATATTTGTAGTCCCTCTCTTCACTGTGAGGAGAGGTCCTCACGGCATCCATTGACCAGTTGGGGTTGTGCAAGAAATTTAGTCTTTTACAGTCTCCAGGAAATGCAGAAATATATAGGAAGACGGTATCTGAGTACTCTGTCTCCTACAAAAAAAAACTTCTTTACTTTATTGAACCACCCAGGAATGGGCTGGTGGGTGAGGGAAATAGACCTGAAGGTTATCGCATGCAATGCTAACAGATTTGTCCAAGGTATTTCTATATACCTGGGATGCCTTGAGTGGCAAATCATGGCATTCCCTCTGGCACTGCTATTTTTACACTAGCATGGAAGTCTTCCAAGTACCCCTAAAGACACTGACTAGCCTGCGCCCTTACTGCAGCAGCGCACAGCATCAGCCAGGATGCCCAACCTGCTCTCCACTCCCATTGAAGCCGATGGGAGTGAGGGGGACTTGCCAGCACCTTGCCTCTGACACTGTTGCAAGACCCTAGTAGTATCGGTACATGGCTTGTTTGAGAATAAGCCAATACTGAAGTTTCTGTTTCACAATAATGTTGGGGAAGACAATAAATCATCAAAGAACATTTTGCTAATTGGCCATTCTTTTAAAACATTGCACAATTTTGTCAAGACAGGAAACCTCGAAATTTCATCATTTTTAAAGGGGATTGAGAAAGCTCAGAGTTTTGCATGTCATGATTTTACTATGGCTTCCTGAATGTCTGTGAACAGAATACTGACACTGCTCTGAAGAGATAAAAAGGATGTTGCAATTAAAAGTTAGTGCAGTGGCTGCTTAGCTAATTTGGATGGAGACATTTTTTTTTCCCCAGTGATATTAACATTACTCTGCAAATCCACTGCAGAGGTCAGGATTCATTACAGAAGCTTTTATTTCAAAAGTTGGTTTGATGTTACAACTCTTATATCAAGTGCCAGTGAAACAATCAAAAGTCCTCTGGATTTATTTTTGGTTCCCCCTCCCTCTCCATTTTAAGATGTTTGAGGAGCTTTTGCAATAAATACTCCCTTCATCTACTTAATTTGGAAGTAATCACTAATCATTTCTCATATTCTTACTGCATTACTTCAGAATGATTTCATCCCAGGTGGTGACCTCGTATAAAACCTAATGTCAATTAATGGAAGCCAGAAAGCCTTGGGTTGTGTGGCAAGTGAGAAAATAAAAATAAAATACACATGTGCTGGCAATGGTAACTTTCTTTTGATTCATACCTGAGAGTTTAGTTTATTCAGTTGAGACTGTAATCTCTCATTAATTTTCTGCAATGCTTCTTTCTCCTCATTAAGTCTTTCTCTGTCAGATCTCTCTTTTCTGAAGTCTTCTTCATATATTTGTACCTGCAATCATTACGACCAAATATGTGAATTTCAGCAGAGCCACAATGGAAATTTTCATCCACTTTGTTGTTTGGTTGCTTTTTAAATACTGACCAACCAACGAGGTGCATTCCAAAAGGATCCCTCCCCTTTCTAATCCTGCAAAAAAAATTTCCCTCGTCTATTTTATGACCAAAGTGAGAAGGAATGGCAATTCTCCAGCGATACCCATCAGTCAAAACTGTCTACAGCTTCAGTATTCGTACACCCTTGTAATGTAAAAGGCTGACCAGTGGATATCAGTTTTAAATACGATAAATAAGACAGCAAATACTCAAGACAGTGATCTTTTTAAGGGATAAACAGTATTAGGACAAACATTTTACCATCATTTTTTCCAGTTTTCGCTTCAATTACAAGCACTTTTATCTGCCCCCTGTATCTTAGATGCAAGCAGTTGGCATCCTGCTGGAGATGGGATGTGCCGGCACAGCACAAAAACCTGACTTCTAGCTTGCAGTCTGACGGAACGTTATCACCTTATCCAACCTAATGATGAGCCACTATCTTCAAATAATTTTCTGCCCTTTTATAGCCCATTGAATACCATTGGCCTTGAGCCTGCTTTGCTTTACACCTTTTTGTAGTTGTCTGCAGCTTGACCTTACCCACTGCACTAGCTATCTAACCAAGCTGTGGCCCAAAGGACCAATACGTGCAGAATAAGTGATACTATTTAGAACCGTGGTCACATATTAATGACCAGAACACTTGGACTAGTCAGGGCTGTCAAGGAACTTAGATTGTGGCTGGACCACTGTGGAAAATGAAACCTGTAGGAGGCTATCGTGCCCCAGATGTTAGAAACTGTATGTGGAAAAAATAATTAGCACATGTACCTTTTAGTTTAGGATAAAATAGAAGTGCTAATATAGGACTTCTAATTCATCCTCTCAAACTGCAGCCCAAAGAACCTACCCGCCCCAATGTATAAGCAGAGGGGAACATTATGTACGCATTTCAAAACAGAAATACAGAGGTTTGACCCTGTTCCTAGAAAATAAGCTGCCTTTGAAATGGATGCAACGGCTTAGCTCTTCTTATGTTGCCAGGAATCATAGTGCTTCATCCCAGTAAAAAAATATCTGACCACCCCAGGCATAGACAGCAAGCTCACAGATTCAGAAGCAAAACACAAATCCCTAAATTAATTGGCCTTAAGTTGATCAGCTTAATTCTTCAGCTAACAGGCAGGCATCCACCCGGTAAGAAGCTGGAGGTTGGTGGCACTTCTACTGACAAATAACAGCAAAAGCATGTTGGAGTGGGAACCACCACCAGAACTTTCAGAAGTCCTTTCATGTCCTCTTGGTTGGTCACTAAAGCCCATTGACAGTCTATTTCCAAAGAAGTTGCTTGCTGTGGCTCACGCCCTGCCCATCATACAGATCTAGCTTTCTTTTTGCTGGCAGCAGCACTATGACTTCACAGGAGGGCTAAAGAAATGTTAATACCTCAGGGGAAGAAAAAAGTCAACACAGGGCTCTATAAATTATTTTCATGACTTGCCTGTTGCAGCTAATTTTTGCAAAGTTGTTTTCGGACCCGACAGTCCCCCACTAGATACAACCCCTTTCTGAATAACACTGTGTAAAAGGAACAAAGGCTTTCTGTGTGGCTACTTGGGGACTCAGCTCCACAGCCTGTGCCTGGAGGAGACACGCATGCCCCTGACCCTCTGAAGCAGAGGCAAAGCTGTCGCTTGCAGAAATCTAGGTCTCTTGTATCCCTGTCCATCTACACGCTTCTCTCCTCAGTATCTCCTCACTTCTTCTCTCCCAGTTCCATCTCTGCTGTCCCACCTCCCTCCTGCTCCCCATCTGGACGATCTGCTGAAGCTGCAAAGGAATCACTTGGTCACGGTTTTGCCTCACATTCTGTTGCCCTGAGAAAGAGGGGGACACCTCTCAAGGAATGAATGCCTTCATCTCTTCTGCAGTGGCCAGGGATGGGCTGATGACAGCCAAGCTCTGGCGAGACTCTGTGACGTTGCTGTTTGTCCCAAGAGTCCCTCCTCACTACAGTTAAAGCCTTCTGCTCCATTTCGTGCAGAGGGAAGTCTGGACTCACTGTACTGATTCACACAACTAGAAAAAGACATTCATAAAATGGATACCCCATGAGAATTCTGAAAAAAATTGGTTTACTCTATTTCATTGTGTAGAATGAAATAACTCATTACTGTACAATCAAGTGCTGGATTCTATTCTCCAGCATGTGGCAAGCATTACATTAGAGAGCAAAATCTGGCTCCACTGTCAAACGTGACAGAAACAAGTATTTTATTCCCATTGAATAGAATTCCCATTCTGATCACATCCATTTGTGTGTCAATAACATTAACCCTAACACTGTCCAAGATGACAGACCTAAAATGTAAAATTATCTGAAAAGTATTATGATTTAAACAGATTCTTTCACAGGGAAAGAAAAAGTGTGCACAAAGCACTTGAATTGCTCAGAACACAGCTTAAAAAAAATAAATACACTTCTCTAGTGACTGTACGCAGCTTACGGATGCAAATGTTTTGCCTCACACTTTGAAAAATTTCAATGCCAACATTCTAGTTTCCCAAGGCTATTATCGTAAGACAATTCACTAAACTTTTAACTTCTAAGAAAAAAGTAGCAGAAGACACAATCAACAGATTAATCAGTAACTCATGAAGTTTAGCATTCCCTCTGGATGCAATTCAGCCCCTAGCAGAGAGCTGGAAGGGTAGTCTCCAAGAGTCAGGAGAACCATTCTGCTGCTTCAAGTCCTACACAAGTCCTTGCTCCAGTCTTTTGCAAGGACTCAGTTTCACTTCGTAGACACTGCTGTGATGACAGCATCTTAGGAAACATCATTTGAATGGGCTGTGGCTAAACTGGTTCTTCCTTTCAAAAGTTCTACATAGTAAGTCTACCGGGCGTTATTCTTAGGAGAGAGGGAAAAATTATGCTGTATGAAATCCATCCAGGCTTACTTCCAGCTGTTCTCACCTGCTGTTTGAGAACTTCAAGTTGGGTTCTCATGTCCTCAAGGCTATTCCTGTCAC
The DNA here is from genome assembly GCA_028565335.1 of Limnodromus scolopaceus. NCBI lineage: Eukaryota > Metazoa > Chordata > Aves > Charadriiformes > Scolopacidae > Limnodromus > Limnodromus scolopaceus. Next base: position 6,179,267 of record JAOXNO010000033.1, read on the forward strand.
CGTTCTCTGGAGGAGTCCCAAGAACAGGTGAGTGCTGCTTTTTCAACAAATCCAGAAGGGCCTGCGATGTCAAACAGCAAAATTACTACACAGGCATTCACTACCTCAAAAAAACCCTCCACCCCAACAAAACCCAAACCTTTTAAATTATTAGGATGTTTGCTCTCTAAATAAACAGATGAGATTGAGTCACAGACTTGTGGGGGATTTCCCTTCACTTGCAGTTGCTTCAGTTATGCACACCGGATATAAACCCCATAAATAACACATATGCATGACTAGGTCCACATTTTCAAAGTGCCCACTCTACACTCATTAATTTGAGACAGTTTAATTCAGAGGACTGTGTTTTTACTTATAACTATAATCAACATTTACCTATTGAAATCACAGCTGCAAATCTCATTCATAAACACCATTTCTCTGTGCAAGTCAGAATTTGGGAAAATAAAGACAGGCGTCTAAACTCAGCTGAGGCCTAAAACAAGCAAACAAAAGCAACAAGGACAAAAAAGCAATATACAAGGATTGCCTAAAAATGTGTCTTCAGTAAAGACTGACTGAGACATTTTTCGCTCTAAGAGTACAAATTTCTTCAACTGGAACTGAAGTGAACCCTCTGGTCAAGAGGAAATTATGTAGTCTCTATAGTTTGTCACTAGAGGGAGTTATGAACACATACACTATGCTGGTAACACTATTTTTCAGTCAAATTCTGCAGAATTTTAGTTATTTTTAACAGTATTACAAAGCTCTCCCTTGGACTGAAATAAATTTTCAATCACTCTTACCCCTCTCTCCATCTATAACTGCACACTACACTTATATGATTATTTCTTTTCACTCTAGCACAACTATTCACCTTTCAGTATCTCTCACATAAGATATGGACTCAGTTAAATTAATCCATTTTAGAAATTTCAATTCCTGCTAATGATCCCCAGCTCCCCCTTGCTGGCCACTTTCCATTCATGCCATAAGGGAAGGAAGGAAGATAATTTGGAGGGGGAAGAGGCAGAGGGTGGGAAGTGGCCAAGCAGGAGAACCAGTATCTAAAGTAAGCCAATGATTAGTATTAATTATCAAAAGGCCAACAAAAAACCCCCACCAAAATAAAATTAGCACTTTCCATGGAGAGCACAGAAAAGAGAGGCTTTTTATCTGATGAGCTACTGTCCCTAAGAATTACGCAGAACAGAAATCAGTGTAATAGTGGCAAAGTTTGCATGCCATATCAAATACATGAATAAGGTTGAATATAAACCTTAGGATTGAGGATGAAGATATAGATAGTTTACTGACTAATCCTGCTTTTGCCCCTTTGAGCCATTGCTAACCCCTTTTAGGCTACGCCATTACAGTGCTCTGCACAAATAGTAAAACCAATAATAAGGACAAGTTTCGGGTTGGTGTTTAGATTGGGCATGGATCACCAGCAGAGTCAGTGAAGTCTGACAATACCGCAGTACACGTGATACGTTCCCTGCCTGACTGCAGCCCAGATCCTCTCCCAGCCGTGTGGTTTGGTAAGCATACTGCTGAGGATGAAGACAAGTGAAGCATGCTGTTCTTCTTCCCCCTGCCTACACAGGATACATCTCGATCTTGCTGACAACCACAGAATCACGCATTCATTTGGGTGGGAGGGGACCTCTGGAGGTCCAAGCCCCAGCTTAGGGGCCAGGACAGGGAGGTCAGGTTGCTCAGGGCCCATCAGCTGAGTACTGAGCACCTCCAAGGAGGGTGATTTCACAGTCTCTCCAGGCAACCTCTTCTAATGTTTGACCACCCATTCGAAGATAACTGAGTGTCGTGCTTCCCTTACAACATACCATTTTCCCAGTCATCTGCTGCACCAACTCTTTCTATGGCTCTGCCTTCTGTCAAAATTCCTTCACTGGGACACATCTTACTGATGATGGTAACCCTCACGTTGCCAAATGGTAACGCACCTTTACAACTGAAGTATGTATATTCATAAGATGTTGATGGTTTTCCTAATTCTTGAAAAAATGTCACCGTACTGACTATTTGTCTTGCAGAGCGCTTCTGAGAATATCATAATATAGCTATATTAGATATTTGGGCAATTCTTCAGCGTTTTTTGTTTATTTGGATTTTTTGGGGATATTCTACAAAAAAAAAAAAAAAAAAGAAAATGTCCTGGTTTGAGACTAATTTTCTGTTTAGTAATTTTACTTTTTCAGCTGGGCCTCTTCTAACTAACTAAACTCTGAAATTAACAGCATATTGTTCAGAAACTGT
>JAOXNO010000033.1:6186277-6214421 GCA_028565335.1 Limnodromus scolopaceus
TGGATGGATTTCATCAGGTCCCATGGACTTATGCACCTTCAGGTTCCTTAAGAGGTCCCAAACCTGATCTTCTCGTACTGTGGGCGATTCTTCACTCTCAGAGCCCCTGTTCTTGCCTTCCGTGACCTGGGCATATATGACGTACCTTTCTTTTCCTTTGTTCTAAGTTAGTTGGAAGATTTCATTTTGTCCAAAAACTGGCCAAGATTAGCAGGGTATCTCTGCATTAAGTATAGGAACTCATCCAGGAGCTAGCTCAAGCTGGCACACACACATATGTTTTAAGATATTAAAGAAAAACAAAACACTAAAATCCATATAGGCTTTCAGCTATGCTCTTCTCTTCACCTTTGCCATCTTCTTTTCCTAGCTCCTAGCACACACCCTCCTTTTCAGAGGCTGACACCTATAGCAAGCGGGCCATTTATAACTAAAGATTTCCAGTTTGTTCATGTTTTTGAACCATCTTGAATTCTTACGTCTTATCGCTTCTTATTTGACACTGAATCTTTGGTGTTATGGCACCTAGACTTTCCAATGACTAGGCTGGTCTTCAATTCCTGTCTATGCTGAGAGAACAAAAAAAAATTGAATCTCCAAAACAGTTTTCCTCTGTGTGCCATGGAGGACATGGGGACAGATAAAATTCACAACATTATCCTTCTGTGAGAGCCATACCTTCAGGTGCATTAAAAAAAACAATCTCTGTACCCTGTGTTGTTTGGTGTTGCTGGTTTTCCTAAGTGGCTCAGCAGAGCACCAGCACCCAGAGAACTGCCACTCTGAGTAAATAAATTTAAAAGGTACTGTCAGTCTGCTGGACTAGATAAGCAAGTAGAGAACAAACATCTTATTACTTTGCTCTGGCAATTGCCCTATACAGCCCATTCCAACTCCATGGCTATGGGGGTTAAGTAAAACATTTAAAAAATAAGAGGTTGCTACCTTTCAAGAAAAGAAAAAAAAAAAAATACACACTCATACACACCCCTATATAAAACCAAATGCAAATATGAAGAATGTTAGTTGCCACAGAAAAAACCTCAAAACATAAAGCCCTAAAAACCTAATCTTGATAGATCTGTCAGCTTGGGCCTCTGCTGCATCTGTTGAACTTCAAAGTAACAAGCCTGCTCACATGCTCTCAAGCTGAACGTATCTTTATGTATTTTTCTGAATCATACCCTGGCACTGCTTTTTCTTCATCGTGCCCCGTGGGCAGCATAGGATAACTTGAGTTGGCACAGCTGCTGACATGGGTATTACAATCCATGTTGCTTATTCAAAAATCTCTACTTTTAGCAGCTACCTCTGCAAAACTGTAGATCTCCTGTATCCCTGCATGACATCCAAGAAGTAAAGAAATTCAGGGTAAACAGAAGCACTCACTGGCTGAGTATGTAATTTGTAAAGAAACTGCTGCTCTAAGGCTGAAGTTCCATGCAGATTAACCTGCCCCTGTAAGAGATTTTTGTACTATATTGTCATTTAGCTCATTATTCATGTACATAGTAAAAAAGACTGGGAGAGTGTATGGCTCATCCTTACCTTTTTGAAAAGGTAGCTAGGGCTCTTTTTCACATCTATCATATATTAAAGGGCAGGCAGTAAAAACCTTAGTAATATGAACAGGAGGACAGAATGTCTCACATTGACTCCACACTTGGAGCAAACATAGGCAGTGATTCAGCAAGTACATAACAACATAGTTTGCTTTAAAACATGTAAATGGTCCTATTGGTTGGAAAATCAAGCACGTGCTTAGCTAAGACCATACCATAATTGATAAGCAAGTAAGATGAATGTTCTGCTTATGAAGATAAAAGCTAAGGACTTTGCATTTCTTTTCCAGCAGCAGCTAGCTTACATCTTATCTGAGCCTGCAAGTGATGCGATTGTCACTGGTTTCCAGGTTTGCTTCATGTTATCACGTGAATAGAGAAGCCCTACTTCAGCCATCAGAGCACCACGCAGAAACTCTTACAAGGGTTTATGAAGCGTGTGACACCATGAAGCAGAATGAGAATAGGAAGCACCACTCTGTGGTGCTCGTAAAATGCAGCACAAAGTTTTCTGTATACGTGGGGGATATACACACCGATGGCTCAGGCTGGTGGTTTTACTCTGGTGGGAACTGAGCTTAGGGATCTAACTTTGGAGGTGAATGCCTACACAGAGCGAGTGCGTAAGGAGTTCTGAGAGGGGTGCCCAACCACTCCCAGAGCGAAGTGAGCGCCGCTCTAGAGCAGCTGATCAGCCCAGGCACTTTCAGCCCTGATAACTGCACTGACTACACGGATAATATTTACGGTGAGCTGCCATAGCTAGCACACATATAAAAGCCCATATTGTCAATACCAAAATGTGGGTTATGTTGAGCTGACTTCATTCCTTCAAGTATTTATTACCAAACACTTCATGTAACATCTGCAATGATGTTCCTGTTCCATTTGAAATCATTCGAAAATGAAATTTTCATTCACAAAGAAATTCACCTTGAACTGAACAGCGAGGCAGGAAATCTCTGCAGTATTTATATCAACCTGCTCTTTACACCCCCATGCACACTAATGCTGTGCTCTCTGCCAAATTCTATTGAAATGACTCTCTCTCTATACATAGCTCTCTGATCATACAGAAGATCAGCCGCTGCCTTGGGTTATATATTGAAGAGCACTCCACACCACAGTCTCATCTCATGTCAGTGCAACAACCCACGCCCTGCCACTTGCAAGATGAGAAAGAGGAAAGGCAAGACAACGTTCAACACTGAACACAACCAGGGTAACAGCGTGCATCCTCCTACCGCTTCCTGCAACGGCCTCTCTCTGCTCAGGGCTTGCAACCTCTCGTCTTCGGGATGCTGACGATATCTCTCTTCCTCCAGCTCACCGACTCTCTTCTCCGACATGTCCAATTTTGCTTTCATTTCTGCCAGCTGAAAAGCAAATGACAGACCACGGTGGGCTGACTGGGGATCCTGAAAGGCACAGCACCTTGAAGGTGCCTTCAAATCTTCTCAGCTCCCAGCAGGTAGGCATAAAGGAGTGGATCTGGTTGCCTGTAAAGTCCCCGGCCACTGACTTTCCCCTCCCCACCTCCAAGCTCAGCTGCTCTGTCTGCAGTAGAAACTCCCAGTGATCCCTTGCAAATTCTCTGTTGGCGTTAACCCAGTTGGGTCTTGCACTGTTGTGCTGCCAAAGGATAGCTACTATGGGTCTGTCCCTCCAAATGGATTTTACATTTTAATGTTTTTTTTTTCTTTTTTCTTCCTTTTGCAATTTGGACTCCCTCTGCAGTGGTACATATCCAAATGATTTAGCCAGAAGCATAACAGGGTCCCATATTAAATGAAGGAGAGCCATTTAAATTCCTCTTCTCTTTAGGGAAAGAAAAAAAAATCAAATAAATGATCCACATCTCAGTAAATCTTACTGGAAAATATTAGAGAGAAAATTTTCCTAATAAACACGAGGTCATTCTGCAAACTTCCTTTTCATAGAAGGAAACAGGAGATAAGAAGTGTTAGAATCAACTCGGTTTTGGAATACCAGGAAAAATTGTAAGCAGCCAGTTTTACTAGGCAAAGTGAAGCAAAGATGCCACATGGTCACAAGCAGAAATGAAAGCTATGCCAATGGGATCTTGTCAAACATGGAAATAAAAAGGATTTATTTACAATTTACTTTTTTAATGAAGAGATTTTGTACAGAGCAGTTTCTCAAAAGCAAAAAAGTCTCTCTCCTTATGGAAGGCAGCATTCATGGAGGATTTAGCCGAGAGCTTGCCCATCACAAGGAATCCCAGTGAGCTTCCAGGCTTCACAAGCCAGCCACAAGAGATGAGAGAAGAACCAACAGATACGTGATGATGTGGATCAGTGGCTGGGCATACAGGATACTGCAGGCTGATTTTCAGTTAATTATGCTCTGAAGCATGAGCAACTTTTATTACCTCGTGGAGGGCATTAAGATCTCTGCTGTCATGTCCACCCTGGTCCCTACTATTTTAGAGATGCCCTGCTTCTCTGGTTATTTTGTTTTACTGAAGATTGAATGCACATTAGCTTCACTTTACTGTGATGAAGCTTTTTTTGATTTGTGAGCTAAAGGCAAAGTGAACATTATGCCTTTCCCCTCTAAGATATTTATTATAGTCATGGCTGTTTGGCATTTAAGCACAAACTTAAATATCAGCAGTTGGCATCCATACTCCAATAGAAGTAGTCAACTTTGTTACCTGTTTTTCATAAAGCTGTTTCATACGTCTAAATTGATGATCCCATTGCTTGTTCACCTCCAGAAGCTGTAATTATCAGGAAGTCATAGTAAATAACCCTTATTTCAACATTGTCAATAAATAAAAAATAGACTGGCATTCTAATCCTCCAGCTATGAGAGTTCACAACCTCCTCATTATCTGGCTAGTTCACAAAAAGCAAGTTTAAGATTTGGCAAGTTATGGCGCGTTTGCCAGTGCTTTGGTATTTCAGTTAAAGGACATGAACATTCAGAAAGTAACATTCAGGACACATAAAAATACACAGTAAGCTACAGGTGAGTCATTTCCAACACTGTACAAATCCCATGTTGCAACTCCTGAATGGCCAAGGACTTGTTAGTTTGCTTTAAGTTACATAAACATATTTCCAACTAGAAGGTCCCTGACTTCAAACAAATGAAGACTCCTATTGACTGCAATTACTACTGGGTGCAAACCTTGCTTGCCTTTCTCACTACCTCTAAATTGAGCAAGCATACACATACAAGATGGGAAGACTGGCTAACACCACACACGTAAGTGGTAGAAGTCAGCATGTGTGCATTTCTATTGGAGAAAGCCAAATACATCCCTCTGAAGCATTTTGCTTTGTAGGATACAGGGTCATTCTTTAGGACACTCAGCAAAAGAAGGGCTTCTAGTTTGCTCCTATCTGTGACCAAGACACCACTGGCTACTACTCATAGTGGTTCCTTGGTCTTTACAATATTCATCATTAAAAAAATTGCCCTTTGTGCTGTATAAATCTCTGCTCTTCTAGATTCATATCCACGTTACAGTAAGTCATAATTCGTTTTTAGGAACAGTTCTCCAAATATAACTCTGCCTATCTTGGTAGAGAGAAGTAGGACTATAGGAACTAATTGAAACATGATTTTAAGCGCTTGCACTCTTTGTGCTGTGAAGAAATGCAAAGCAGAAAGTCTCCACATAGAAATTGTCTCACAAGAGCACAGGATGAGGTTCCCACAGGAAAAACATAGGTCTTGCTGGACAGTTGGTTAAAATCAACTGCAGCATACACACAGTGTAAGTAACAGAGATAATATATTCAGTGATTTCTTGCCCTGGGCATATTAGTGTTATTGTAATGTCTGTCTTAGAGGTTATATCTGTAAAGGTTAAGGGTAAACTTAAGATTACCTGTCGTTTCTGCCTTTCCAGTGAGAGGATCTGTTGTTCCAGAGAACTGGCTGACATAGTGCTCTTTTCTGTCGGTAGTATGTGCCTTGACTGGAGAAAAGAAATGTTCAAAAATGAATGCTTTCAGCATCCTCTCTTCAAGTCTAGATTGTCATATGGAGTTCCCATCCACTATGCCATGTGCACATACAGAAACTAAAACAGCAACGTTTTCTTACATTGCATTTATGTTTTAGTACCTTTACATCTGCTGACAGCAGGCGCTGAAGCATACATTTGCTTTAACCCTGCTTAGCCTGTGTTTTAGTTGAAGCACTATGCAAAAGGACACTGAAATAAACAAAATTATGTCTATTTGTAACATCTGAGACATAGAACACAAAATAGGATTTTAATTATCTTACAGATGGTAGTACAAACAAGTAGTACAAGCCACAAAAGTTGAGCGTAAGTTGAAGTGGGCGTAAGTAATTCCCTTCATTTACAAGAATTAGAGTAATTAGTAGCATTGCCCCTGGTAAGTGCTTGCAGGCCCGAGACAATAAACTTTAGAACAATGGGTTCAAAAAAAGCAATACAGAAAATGAATAGGCGATTTGAAGAAATTAGGAAATCAGTCTGCAATTGTTCCATTTCATTTTTTTAAAGTGTGGAGTTTTGCCCATGCAGGACAACAGCAGCTAAATCCTCTTTTTATAATGACAGTGTCATATATCATAATTTCCGAGAAGTTTCTATGGATTGTCATGAAAACAAATGTGATCTATCAGATATATATACACACACACATATATATATATATATATGTGTATCAAAAGAACTGTACTGGAAAAAAGATACATGTTCATAAAAATAAAACACACTATGTTCCGATACCTACTCAGGGATTTTTTTTTATCCCTAAATACTCAACCAATGTATGAGAAACTATGATAAAAGTGTGAGCACTACTAAGGTCTTTAATCCCCTGAATTTTTTTTTTTTTTTCAGCTAGAATATTTAATGCCAAATAACAAAGAAGAAGATTAAAGTATAGTTTTGTTGTGTCTTTCCACAGGCAAAACCCTGACTACGTATTTGCCCCATGGCCCGTCCTGCTGAGCTCTGTGGAGCACTTGACTTCCATGCCAGAAAACATTTAATCCCTCTTCCCGTAGAAGTCCATCAACTTGTTTAAGTATCTGAAGCAATTACCTGGCAGTCAATGGAGTTATTCATGTATTGAATTGTTTTTAGAATCTAGGCCTTAGGCATGTATTGAAGAGCATATTTAAGAATCCTGTAAGATAACTTACAAATCTAACTACTATTTACACACTTGGCACCAACTGGCCCAAATACTGCTCACAGAAGTTGTAGGGTAACTAAAATGAACCACTTTCTACCCTTTGTATAACAAATTAAATCGACCAGATACTTTTCTGGGAAAAAAAAAAACAAACAAACAACACAATAGGAAAGGCTTTCTTTCAAAGAACACTGTATCAAAAAATATTTCTACTATTTCCTTCTAGTAGTTAGATTTGTAAGTTTTTGTAAGTTGTCGTATTCACTTTAACAGGACTCTTAAATATGCTCTTAAATACATGCCTAAAGCCTAGATTCTAAAAACAATTCAATTCAGCAATGTAAATCATTCAGGCAAATCTACTGGAACACAAAAACAAGCCCGTAATTGCCAATCTACAAAGTGACATGCACAATACCCACACCAGCTCAAGTCGATGCTGCTAATCAACAGCACTTCAAAGGAGGGCCAAAAAGTCACTTACTTCTAGTGGGTCTGCTGGGGCTTCCATGTCACTCACACCTGCCCATGTGCATCCAAGAAGGCCTTGACCATTTGTTTCACTACAGGTCTTTGGAAGAAGAGGAGCAACGAAACAGGTATTTTATGGTGACTAAAGGAGCAAGAGAATTGCATTAAGACCCAGAAGATCCACTAGTGCTGCCTGTGGAAGCAGCTGAAGTTCAGAAATAAGGGGTGGAATTTTGATTTTTAACCTTTTCCTCCTTCCTGGCTGGGGTTTCCCAGAAGGGTTGAAGCACACTGCCTGTGACTAATACACCGGGCAAGGCAGTACTCTGCTTAGTGTGCATGTAAATCACAATCAGCTGGCCCCGAGAGAGGAAGTTGCATGTATGAGGGAAGGAAGGGTAAGTTTTTTCAGTAAATAAAAGGACAGGGTTTTCTATCCCTGCTCCCAACTGTAAAAAAAGACTTACGTAAGTATGACAACTATTAAGAGACACTACGACAGTGTGAACTATCACAATTGAAAAATTAGTGAGTCATGTTTACAAAGGAGTAATAGCCAAGTTTGTTAACAGCTATGGGGAAGAGAACACCTATACAAACTCCTAGCTCTTGAGGGGAAAACCATAATTGGAAATTTGATTTATTTCCCCTGAAGAAAAGCTGCACAAAGATGAAGAATGACAGGTGGTGTTATTCTTCTCCTAAGGACATCATATTTGCAGTTCTAGTACTTACCTTATGTAAGCATGGATCTAGCTTCAAGATACTCAAGTCTTCACTTGAGTACTCAATGTACCCAATACTTCAAACTTGTGTCTTAGTTTTCCGTTTGGAAAAAGAGGTTAACCTTACCAAGTTAAAATGTCAGGAAAGATTAACAAAAAAAAGGCTTCTATAGACTTCACATCCAAAGTCAGGATGAAACAGAAAAGTGTAAAGTATTGTCGTATTTGGTTTTGGAATTCTGAATAATGACGGATTTGAGAAAGAAGCATGAAAAAAAATAATTTTCCTTATTGTGGAAAGATCCTTGGATCTGAGGCTTTTTCAGTGGGGACAGAGGTTGCTTATTTCCTTTTCAAGGAAGGGAATGAAAGCTAGCCTGTGAAATTTGACATAAAATAATATAACTCTGTGGGAGTTCTTTCAACTTCCAAAAAAGCATTTAGACAAAGTAAAGTAATCCTGGGAAATGCTGGAATTTAACAGCCACATTCCAGATCTCTGATTCATAATGTGTGACTAAGCAACTCCTCTTTTGCAAGATACAAAATCCAATTTGGAAGAAAGCTACTATTTCATAATATTTGCATATGAAATATATCCTACCTAGCCTGATGTTCTTTTTTATTTTTTCCTGTTTTGTGGAGTGGCTGGAAAATTCACGGGGTATGCAGACAGAAATTAAAACACAAATGTAATTTTAATAAAGACATTTTACACAGGAGTCATCCAACCCATCAAAAAATAAAATAATTTCACCTGTACCTATATCAAAACTAATCTTTGAGCATATTCTGCCCATGTACAGCATTGGTTTAAAGAAGGAAGAACTACTGGCTGATAACACAGCAGCAATTTCCACAATTGCATTTCTTGACATTTCTGTAGCAATTAATATATTGCAAAAAATATGAGCCAGTAACTGTCAGGCAATGAAATAAAGGAAACCTCTGTACCACCAAAGCAAGGCTGAGTGAAATAGGAAGGCCATCCTCTGGGAAACAGACATGCAAGCAGGCCAACTTCTAAAATGAATAAACATAGCATGCTACCTGAGAGAATGTAGTAATAGTTAAACCACAAAAATCCCCATAGTGGAAAAGGATAGAGGAAGCAACATACATTTTAAAAATGAGACCAAGCACTATAACATTATTAAAAGTGTATATCAAATCAAAGCTTACACCTAATGATTTCAAAGCTCTGTGTGGAAGTAGGCAATAACCCTATTACACACACAGGGAAACAGGCCAACTGAATGTTAAAGGTCATCCAGATGTTAGTGTCATATCAGAGAATGCTGATGTCTCCTTTCACCCATGGTCTGTCCGTCTGCCACAGCCACATCTGCAGCATCCACTAGCGGCTGTCACTGTGTAATTGTGTTCTGACTGTACTGAAGTTAGGGCACATGAAGAGTCCAGAGTCAGGTTCTGAAGAAGAGGCCTAGTGTGACTAGGCACAAGTGACATGAACAGTAATTATCTATCGTCTTCTCACAATGTTCTACTACCTTGTGCTGGCTTGCTATAATCCTATAGATTATATCAACCCAGAAAAGAGAAGGCTCCGGGGACACCTTGTAGCCTCTTCCAGGACATGAAGGGGGCCTACAGGAAAGATGGGGAGGGAATCTTTATTAGGGAGTGGAGCAATTGGACGAGGGGTAATGGTTTTAAATTGAAAGAAAGGAGATTTAGATTAGATACTAGGAAGAAATTCTTTGCTGTGAGGGTGGTGAGACACTGGAACAAGTTGCCCAGAGAAGCTGTGGATGCCTCATCTCTGGAGGTGTTCAAGGCCAGGCTGGATGGGGCTTTGAGCAGCCTGGTCTAGTGGGAGGTGTCCCTGCCCATGGCAGGGGGGTTGGAATTAGATGATCTTTAAGGTCCATTCCAACCTAAACTATTCTATGATTCTAAACTTACGGAAACAGAGTCTGTCTCTGACTATAAAGTACCAACACTGTTCCTTTCCACTCTTTCCTTCCCAACCTTCATGATGCTCTGAGGGAGCCGGGGAGACCTGGGGGAAAAGGTGAAGCTCTTGGAAGAGTAGAGACTGGAACAGCAATAGCGTCTTCACATCTCCCCTTTTCCACACCCAACTGACCTGCACATTTGTCCATTTTCACTCTCTGTGAGCCTACCATGGTGACTGAGCAGCAACAGCCATTGTCCTTTCCCACACTAGGGCTATGCATAAGAGTTTTAAGTCAAGGTTTGCTGAGATAGTTGTTGTTTGCATGCAGTTTGGCACCACCAGTGAACACAATTTATACTGGCCTCGTTCATTGGGCAAATTTTTTACCTAACATTACTGTCTTGTTTGAAAGACATAATGCTCCCTGCTAACAATGAGTTATGAGCTATGCACGCCTGTTTGGAAGCTCTTAACTTTGTTACTGGCCTTCCACCTTAATTATACACGTTAAAAACAGTGCTGAATTTTCTTGCACCCTTTTAGCTGTTGCTTTTCACTACGGGGATTTTATACAAAATCTGACAGAATCGAAATGACATGAAGTGCTCTTCAGTGTCTAGGTAGGCAAGTTTAGTATTCATATGGATAATGCTGATGCCCTTTTGCACAGTGCCTAAAGTCAAATTCCTTTTAAGAGGTTTGATAGGAAATACAGCTAGAACAATGGTGCTGTTCAGCTGTGTGAGCAGCTTGGTGGGAGAAAGGTTCCTTGTCCCTTCCCTCATGAGTGCTTGCCACCCTCACCAATTGCCACAAAAGAACAGTACAAGGAATGAGAAGACTATGTCTGAAATCTATATGAATAGAAGAAATGTCAATGAGTAGGGAAGAAAAACTCAAGCTCTTCAGAGGTGGTGGCAATCTTCCAACAAAAACTGGGAGAAGTTGGAGCAGAATTGTTGTCTCTCTCTGTGAAAAAAGTGAATACCACTGAAAAGAAAGACAAGAAGATGACAGCATTCATTTTCTTTGGTATTGCAGAGATAGAGACACTACATTTGTTTATCAGTCTACTACTACACAATGAAGAACAACTTAGTTGTATAACAGCACTTTAAAATTCTAAGAAATATAAAAATCCTTGAAAGGACCCTTTTTTACAAATATCAGACTTCAGAAGTCAAAAAAAGAAAAATATTTTAAGGCACTTGTATTAGGTTTGAAGCTATTGAATAAAATATGCAGTGTTAAATTGTTTGGAGAATTCTAGTTGAAGACCAGATTGCAAATGCAGTCGCAAATCTAAAAAACTGTTTACAGATCCAAGAAAACTTTCAAAGAGCTGTTAAGATTTTCCTGCCTGTGAAACATAATCAGACCAGTTAAAGATTTTTGGAGGAAAATTTGTTGTAGTGCTATACAGTCACAGGAAGCTCAGGAAGCTTCCTAGGAAGCAAAAATGACAGCTGAAAAAGGTGTCTGTAAAGCATGAACAGGTTTGCGCAAAAAAACAGGAAAGTAAATTTGAAGAAAACACAGACTTAGCAGTGTTGTCCAAAGGTAAGGCACTGTATGTTTGCTTGGTTGTCACTCTCTTGCCACAGACAAAGAAAAATCAAATTTTACTGTGGTATGCCGCTAACATGCAAAAATCAAGACTTGCTAAATGTGATATAACAGCAGCAACAAACTGGTCAGCAAGTTTATAAATCCCAATCTAATGCTTGCATGAACCTTAATTTCCCTGATTATTTCATCTCTTCCTCTTTAAATGAACAGTCAGTCTGTGTCATGGCATTTACTGGTTACACTTTAAAAATAAAATCACAAGAAAACAGACTGCAGGGAATAGTCTCTGAGTGGAGAAATACGAACTTGGCTACCTCTTACAGGGTAACCGGCTTTGACTTCTCCATAAACATGTGTAAAACCATATCGTATTCTGCAGTGGACAGAGTTGTGTCACTTTTACAGCCTCCCTGAAATACACAGACATATAGGCCTTTATCTACCTGGGGTCCATCTTACATTTTAGAGCAAGAGCTTAAATAACTTACACTCTCTTTTCATCCATTTCTAATCCCTTACTTCTACTTCCACTCTCTCTCCAGAAAGTTACTTCCTTCACGTGTTCCTTCTGTCCATCCCAAAAGAAGAAACAAAACATCATTAATCCTGCTGGTGGGCTGTGACATGTAATGGCAGCTTCAGCCACCGCTAAATATAAATAAACTTTCTTTTACATTTGAGCATAGTTCAAGCAAACATGGAAAACAATGGAGAGAAAGAGAGTAGCGTCTGATCTCCGGTTAGCGTTAAGTGAAGTTTGGTAGCTTCAGAGAACATGAAGTTAATATGACAAGAATTATCACTTTCTGTCTCTGGAGAGCTGATCAGATGTGGCTCCTCCTAGAAGAATGGTTGATAATTTCTCTTCACTGTGTATTACAAAAATGCTTCCTTAATGTCCACGTGAGCCCTTCTGTTCCTTGGCTTTCACTGCTCTATCTCTTTTACAGTGACTGATCCAGACATGATTAAATGTATTAAAAAAATATTATAGCTATCAAACCTGTACCTTGAAGTTTAACTAATCGTCTGAAACCTTCTGTCATGTCTGTGAATCATAATTTAAAACATTTAGATTCTCATAATCAGTATGAATTCCTAGTAAGACCTTTACACAACTTTCTCCTACTCTTCACTTTCCTCTTTTTCTCCCCATTCATATTCACATACTTAGCCTATGAATCATTAACCTTGGCATTTCTGATTTTTGTCCATACTACAAGCAATGATGACAGAAGAGAATTGGCCATGTGTTTTTCAAAACTCTTCAGGCAGCTCTGATCATTCTGGCAGATGGTACCGGTTTTATCTTTCATTTTCGTTCACAGCTGTCTTGTATTACTTTAAAGACTGGGGTGAAGGGGAAAACATCCTTTTTTATGGCCATCAGCTTGAGCACACTCGGGGAAAAAGTTTCAGGTACTTTGGATCGTGGCTGCCAGGAACACCTGGCAGGGAGCTGGGAGCCAGAAGATCCTGTTGAGAGACTGCTGCAAGGAGCAGCAATAAGAGAGTCAGCTACCCCATATGCAAAAAGCTTCCCAAGAAGCAAATGGGAGGCACCAGCCAGGATTTGCTGCCCCTCAGGAACGCAATGAGTTAACTCACAAGCGGCAGCATACAAGCCCATCTGCAAGGGCAAAGTGGGCTGAACTGCTTAGAAGCCTTTTACTAACTTCTATTCTATTTCTATGATATTCTTGGGTGGGTTTTTTCCCCTTTTTAAAAATGAAAATTACTTTAGTTTGTATTCTAGGAAGACCTGGCCTTTCTGAGTGTAAAAGCGTAAAAGCCTTTTAGTCATCTTTGGGAAGCTTGCAGTGGGAGAAAAATCAAAGCCTTGGATCTGTAGCCAACACTGAATCCTCTCACAAGCATCAGCACCACAAGAAGATAAAGGTTCTCATTTTCAGATTGCTGGATCTGTATTCTGGGAAAGGCTTCTATTACAGTGTTACAAAACAGGCACTCACAAAGTAAGATAATGAAAGCCACTCATCACTTCTGAAAATTCTGTCTGTTCAGTAACTGCAGTGAAACCAAGAACCATTAAAATGTTTGGTTCAAGCAAAACTGAGTCTTTCCTTGATGATGACAAAATGGTAAAATCATCTTTCTTTTTTGTGAGGTTTGTTGGGGTTTGTTTGGTTGTTGTTTTCATTTATTGTTCCATTAAGTCACAGAATTGTAGGAGCCAGATTTACTCTGATATTACTTAAAATTTGGTGGCTTCTAGGGAACCTTCTGTTTACTTACATTTCGGTTGAGTTTTGCTTTTGGCTTTATTCCTGAAGCTGGTTTTCATGCCAGCAGTGCTTGGTGCAATATCCATTGCAACCCCTTCTCCTATTCTGGTGCACATGGTGAAATGGTAAAAACGAGGGATTTTAGCTGAAGAATAAAATCATCTCTTAAACCAGAAAAAGAATCTACCTCTTCCTGTCTAAACCTGGTCCATGTGTGCTAGAAAAGTGTGCCAGAAAGGGATTTTCCCTTAAGTATGTATGTCAGCATCAACCTTTTGTGCTGTTCGGTTACGTACCCAGTCTGACAGAAAAATACGTGCAGGTGAAAATGTGTGCCTTAATATGTGGCAACCAGATAAAATTAGAGCAAGATGTAGAAAACTAAATTATTTTAGTTGCTATTCTTCCCTTCCTATTCAATACTTTTAACGGTCCTCACCTCCCCTAGAAAACATCCTTTTTGTGTGCAAAATCTTGGTGAAGCCCTAAATACACTGAAAACACTCTGCATGAGTACTTTTTAGTAATATTTGTATTTTTAAGCATAATATTTAATCTACCTTATTCCAGTAAAATGTAATCAGCTTTATACTTAAGTTTGAAAAAAGAAGCTGCCTTTTTTTGATCTAAGAAATATGTTTCTTTGATTTCTTTTATTAAAATAAAAAATTTCTTGATCCTTTTGGCCTTCAGTTTCCTCCTCTGTAGAAGATAGAACAAGGAACCCTTTCCTTCCTGAGGCACATTCTGAGGACAGGCACTTTCACAGATTATGGCCTCTGCAGGACTGGAGCTTGCAATCCTTCTCATTCACATAAATTTTTACTGTACATCGCAGCAGAAAGTGACGTTATAGAAGACAGGGGGAACAAATCAGTAGATGTGAATTTGAAATTATCAATTGTTCTAATCAGTAAAAGATTCCACTGCATGTTTTCCTTTTTTGGTCAATGGCTCTTGCAAAAGTGAACACATTTCATTAAACTGAGTAGAGCTTAAATCAGTGTAAGGTAATGATGCCACATGAATGTCTCGCCTCTCATTTCAACTTAACATCTAAAAAACCCCGGTTTTTCACTCACCTAGACAAACTACACATAGGGACAAAAGGCACTAACATCCCTTGTATTAGACCAACAAACCGTACGTGGGTGTCAGGGACCTGAGTACACCAACAGGCTCTAATCGCTGTGACCTGCCTGTAAGGATGTTTTTCTGTAATGTCCTGCCTCTTTTCCTTCTCCTAGAGCAGAGACCAGCAACCTGGTCTAGTGGGAGGTGTCCCTGCCCATGGCAGGGGGGTTGGAACTCGATGATCTTTAAGGTCCCTTCCATCCCAAACCAAACTATGATTCTATGATCGTGACAAGCTGCAGTTAAAGTCCTACAGATAAAGGAATCATGATGAGGCACGCACTCAGAATTAGCTCATTCTGCAGAACTACGTTTTCTCTCTAATATTTGCCTGTAAAACCACAATAATATTATATATTTTTATGGAAAAAAAATCCTGGTGAAAAAGGGAATTTGTTTACAGACATTTCGAGATAACAGTCTTGACAGTGATTAAAGCTCAGAAGGAAATGCCATTTTGCAGTGTGCAATTTATATTCTTCATTCCAGAAAAAAAAAGTTACAGAATAAAAATGGCTTGCTGGCTCTGCCAAAGAACTTTCTGATGAATGACCAACAACTATAGGGAAGGGTACACTTTTGCTTCATTATTAACTTTTTTCTATTTCCTAAATACAGAATTTCCCCCTCATTTTAAGTTTAAATCAGCATTTCATATCACAAACATATTTTCTGGGTATTTTTAATATGATTTTATAACCTTTGTAATTGAAAGTATAGTAGGTTTGTTAAAAATATTACATCATTTTCCAAAACACACAGTCTGATATGTGTACTCCTAGCATCTTATACTGAGCTTGTTGGAGCTTATCATCACAACTGTCAAGCTGTCACTCACTTGAAGACCAAGTCAATAACTAGCCAAGCGAAAAGCTGTTTGACTTAGAAGTATAAATAACAAATAGCTAGTGTACTTTGACTGCAGAAACACCATAAAACTTCCTCCTTTAAGCCATGAAAGCAACACACATGGATCTTTCAAGGGGAAACAGTGCTATAAATGCAAAAAGCATAAAAGCACTGCAGATGAAATACTGCCTCAGTATTCGTGAAGCGCTGAAGCATGCCACAGAAACCACTGAGGTGAGCACATCCTTTCTTTTTCCTCCCCATATCCACCAGATCCTCTCCTACATCTCCTTCCATTGGAGGAA
The DNA here is from genome assembly GCA_028565335.1 of Limnodromus scolopaceus. Classification (NCBI taxonomy): domain Eukaryota; kingdom Metazoa; phylum Chordata; class Aves; order Charadriiformes; family Scolopacidae; genus Limnodromus; species Limnodromus scolopaceus. The sequence continues at coordinate 6,202,210 of JAOXNO010000033.1, forward strand.
GGCTAACATGGGGGACCAGGTGTTTCCACAAACCATTTGTGGCTTGCTGTTCTGCCCTGTAGTTTCAGAGCTCAATGCTACTTGATTCTGCACTGACTTCTGTTTCACTGTGCTTATTCCTCCCCTGGGGTTGGGAATCCCCATTCCTCACTGTGGCTTCTCTCTCACTGTTTCTAATCCCACTAGTCTGACCCTGGGGCATCTCCTTAGGCTCAGCTCAGTTTCATGCCCTGAGGTCATGAGTCATTTTGGAGATGGCGGTTTACATGTGAAAGGAGCTATGTGTAATTTCGGATTTCATAGAAGAGAGTCATCTCTCCTTTACCTCCCCATCAATTTCCTGCATCACGCCTCCCAGCACAGCCTTCAGAGGTTTCCTCCCCGCCATCCCGCACTGGAGCCACAGAGGCAGGTAAGCGTGTCATCCCTTACAGGTGGATGGCATTCACGGCTTAATCACTTCTCTCGCTCCTCCCTTTCCCAGTTTGCAGAAAACAGGAATTTCCTTTTGTCCTCCTACTGCACAATAAAAATCAGCTTGCTATTTCAGTGCAGAGGAGGGAAACTGAGAGGGAAACCTAGAATGAGTTTCGGTCATGCTTGTTAACCGCTGCTTCACTGCAAGCAAAGGCAACCATCTCAGCAGGTGGCTTAAGATTTTCTGGTTATAATATCCCAGAAGCACGGGTTTGAGTCACCGTTTTCTTCTTTCTTCCTATTTATCTAAAAGCCTATCTGACAATCCCAAAGCTTTTTGGCCCCCAACACCTCTGCTTATCCTCAGTTAAAGCAGAACTACCAAACACAACAAGCTAAAAGAAATGTCAGTGCTCTGGGGGTATCTAAGTTTTTTGAATGTGTTACCCAACAGGCGCAGCTGGCTACAGAGAGTGGCACTTTGGATAATCAGTGGATTTAGCTGACCTTTTAAAGCACTATAAAGCATATCTTCTCACTCATAACAGAAAGTAGTTGCATCAGGGAAAAAAAAAAAAAAAGTGTAGCAAGGTCATTGTATCATTTCAAAAATCAAAAAGTTTTATGCATAATCAAGTCACCCAGGGAACATCACCTGAATGTTCCTTCCTGGCAGATAAACATTGCAAAAGCAGACTGCCTTTACCTTAAGGGAACATGAAGTTCTCTGATTGTTCAGACTCTCTTGAGCAATAGGTTCAGGGTCCTCACGTGACTGGTAAGTATTATTCTTCTCTATCAGGTTCCTTATTTCAACATCAAGCTCTTCACTTTCACACCTGCTTAGAAAGAAATAGCAATGTTAAATTTTACACGTAAACTTGAAGTGCAGAGAAGGTAAATTTGTCTTCTCAATATGACAACATTCAGAAGGTACTCTTGTGCCGAGCTCCTGCTCCTTTCCTCCCTGGTACACAATCAGAGAGCGCTACAGCAGTGTCACACAGGCAATCTATAAGTCCTCTGTGACAAAAATTCACTTAAAGTGTTTAAACAAGCAGTCTTTATGAATTTTACTACCTTGAATCTACAAAATCCAAGTCGACCCTTTTTGGGGATTATATGAAAGCTGTCATGTGCCCTGAAGCCCATCCACCCACATGCAGCTTTAAAATTTTAAATTCAACTTTAACAAAAATGTAATCAACAGGGTTAAATTGGTTTTGAACTCCAAAACTAGGTGGTCAGTTCACAAAGTTTTTTGATGGCATATTTTTTTTTGCTGTAACACTTCATAATAGATACCTGATATACATTTTCAATTTTTTATTTCCTGAAAGTTCCTTTTAAAAATATTCATATCTTGAAAAAATTCCTCTGTTGTGAACAATGAAATGATATTCACTTAGTGGGAAAATTCTTTTCTTTCTGTTTTTCTGCTAAGGACATACAAGACATATGTGCACTTAAAAGTTTGCTCTACTAGCAAGCAATTAGGGCTAATTCATTTGATACATGACAATGGTGGAATGTGACTTTCAGGGAATGAACTGAGGCATAATTAAAACAAACCCTAAAAAGTCCTAGACCCTACCCAAGTTTTCAAGATATACTCATGTCTTTAGCAAGCTCAGACCTTCATTTCTTAATCAGCTAAACCAACTCATATAAGTAATGCATGACCAGAAAGCAAACTGCAAGGACCAACCTGTTATAGCAGGATCACTTATTGATTTAGGTAGAAAATACTGATGTCTTCATTTGAACTACCAGAAAAACTAAAAGCAGTAAGAATTTATCAGCTATATTTATTGCAGTTTAGACAAGCAATCCACAGGGACTGCACCACAGATTCTGAGGAAACTCTTGAAGGGCAACTGATAAAATTATCCAATAAACAAACCCACCTGTCCTAATTGTAAGAGTAAATAAGTGTAGCAAATTTCATGCTGATAGCATAAAATCATTCATTTTATTCTTGGTATTTACAGCACAGAGACTGTAATAGAAATTTATTTTCATTAAGCTTGACTGCAATATTATTTGAAGGGGTACTACAACAAAATACCAACAGTAGCAAACAAGGACAGGTAAAACTCAAGAGCTTTTTTTTGACTTGCTGCCTAGTAGTTGGACAAGCTGGAATTTCATGGCAGTTTCAGAGTTGCCATAAAGCCTGCCGCACTAAAAAAAAGTTTCGTGGCAGAAACAAGATATTTGGATGTGTTTCAAGAGGTAGACCTATGGCATAGGGAAATAGGACTTTTACACAAGGAACCAAGACCAGGGGGTTTTTAGTGGCGGAAGGTCCTGAAGCACTAGAAACATCACATGATTTTTCTTCTCTGCAGAAAGATCTTTATTCTTACTAACCTTTTGCCTTTATTTTTTTTAAACCAATATAGCAACTAGTGGGAGTTCAAAGAAACAGAGTACCCAACTGAAGGGGTATTGTCTTTTGTTAGACCACTTTAACTGGTCACAACTCCCTTTCAAAGCCATGACAATTAAGAGAAAGACCTTCTCAATGCACATTTTCATGAACCTCACACCAGTGCAGTTTTCAGTATCAGCTGCGTGTGGGTGGCAGGTGAGCCCCAGCAGCACCAGCGCTGCATGACAGCTCATGAAGAAAACTACATAAGGAAACCAACAAACCTTGCAAAAGAAATGCAGCCCTTTTCCGTCTCACTAAATATTGCAAAATCCTAGATAGACCAGCGCGAGTGCCACTTTTTCTTTTTTAAGCAATTCGGTGCTAAGGTTCCCAGACAATAAATCTCAGGCAGCAGCATGACCAAGTACTCTGTTTATAGCCTTCATGTTTAATCAAGTACATAATGCAAACCTTGCAACATAAGCAGCAACACCCCTTTTCTCTCAAGTGCACTTACCCAGAAAACAGCACCTTCAACTCATTTGGACTCCCATGCCTGCCCCAGCCTGAGATTGCTCTGTGTAACAGAATCGGACAGAGGCTGTGCAAAGCACTCATTCAGGATGCTCGGAATAAAGGAAAGGCCTCAGTACAGAAGGAGTCGCTCACAGTGCAGTTTTAGGAAAAATGCATGAAATTTTATTTACACAGTGAGGGAGAAATTATTGCTGCAGCCTCCTATGAGCCCCTAGAAACATGGCAAAAGGAATGGAGAGGTTAAGTAAATTGAGGTGAAACGTTACTGAGCAGTATTGAGAGATTTAAGACAGAGCTGCTAAAACCACAGGCCAATATTTTCAGACTGGGCTTTCAAAACTTCCATTTTTTTTTAATCTGTGCTTAGCAACCAACCAAAGGTAGGCTAGTTGGTCTTCTCTTTCCTTCTTCCACACATCTCCTGTGTGAGACCAGTAGAGCAACCAGCTTACTGCTTAGCTAAGAGAAAAGACTCTGGCATACAAGTGGCTTTTGGTGAAGGGTATTTTCCTCCTTTTCCAGGGCTGCAGTGAAACATCCTGCTCCAGCTGCAGCAAAGCCAGACAAAGAGTTTAACTCCTCTACAGCCCCAGCCACTTTCCACCTTTGCTACCCCTCTACTGAAAATTACCATGCCCATCTCCCAGCACAACCCACTCACCCTGCTTCGTCAAAGTACTCAGGGTTTCCTTAAACTTTTTTAAGTGAAATAGAGCAACTTAGAATAAAATAACTGTTCAAAATTAAGGAGCAACATCTAAGTGCAGCCCTGAGGGCAGTAAAAGATGGGCAGCAATCTCTGGCAGGAGTGCAGCAGCAAGTATTTAGGGAGGCTCCACTCATCTCTGCTGCGGGTTCAGCCTCAGCAAGAGATGTGTGACCAAGCCTCCTGAGATCAGAGCATGAATAAAGCTGGGAAATACCCCATAAAGATGGTGGGTTGACTTTAAATATTTCATTTCAGCCAGGAACCATTCTTTCCTCTGCTCTGCTCCCCACAGTTTGTCTGACGCTGTGGCTGTAAATGATGTTCACCTCCAGCTGCTCCCGCCCTGTATCTCTGCATTCTCCCTTCTGGGATTGGGAGCACCTGGGCAAGAGCAGGAGCCAGCTGTGCCCGGGTAAAAGAAAGGGAACCACAAAAGACTCAAATCCCTACAAATTGATTGCTGCTCTGTAATACACATGTGTTTCGATATCATCATGGAAATCAGAAAATTGCTGGATTTCTTAATCCATTTGATTTTCCCTTAGGTCTTCTCAACAGAAACTATTACTCCATTTACCTGTATTTTAGTATTAGTCACTTTGACAATTGGAAGGATATATTTATTGTGATGTAGAATATACCATATACACCATATCTGGTGTATAGATTCATTTTACAGTCCAGAGTGCACAGATGATCTGAGTGCTTGAATGCATCTTCAGTAGACTGGTGACTGGGAGCTACCCCAGAAAAAGACAGTTCTTGGTGACTACCTGAGCTTCCCCTGGTGAGCTCTAGAGGGCACACAGCATTTAGCTTCTGCAGAAAGCAATCTTTTCAAAACTGCTTTTGGTTTTGTGAAGTTCACAGGTACGTTTCTACGCCATTAATACCTTTACTGTTCTACACAGTAGAACAACATTTTCTAAAATTAGGTATTTGGGGTTTTAATAATTAAATTATGCAAATAGACAATCTGTTAGAAAAAAAAATCAGAAGAATGGAAATCCATTCAAGTTTGGGAGATACAGTTTTTTGTTTTGTAAAACCAATCATCAGAGAACATTAAGAGCATTTTGATGTGGTCATAAGGGACAAAGTATATCCCTTCTATGTGCAAATGCTTCCTAAAGTATATGAAGATATAAAAACCACATCCTACGTACATAGCATGCTATGATTCATGCAGAAGCCAATAACAGACTATAAAATTTACTCCTCTTTGTAAACGTTGAATTAGTTGCTAAATTTCCTTTTTTGGGAAAATTAAGATACTTCACATGGAAGCAGAACCTACAGATATAATAAAGGAAGCTGGTCTCCCAGCGTAAGTTTTAGTAGCTGGCAGAGAAAGGAGAGAACCCAACCTTACTCATAATTTCCATGTCATATCTGAGAAGTAGCAGCAAATATCCTTCTAGCCATGTCCTCCAAGAGCGAGAAGCTACGTCTGTTCTCTTTGGTTTGCAAGTTGCCATATCCATGCAGGATTTCACTGCTAGAGACTAACTGTGCACCACGTTAATGATATTTTCATTTCTCCCACATATTCACCTAGCTGCCTTTAAAATGATTTTCACTTTTTGCTCTATGATACATCTTTGCACCATTTCAATTTCTAGGCTCTATCGGATTTTTGTAATTAATTATTTATAAATGGTTGCATACTTTTTGCAGCAATTCAGCTTTTCAGCTGGGAGCCAGAGCAAAAATTGTGCCCAGCACATGCTTTGTATGTGAATGGGACTGAAATTCCTATGTAGATCAATGTCACTCAGCTAAATAAAACAATGCTGGTCTGTCTGTCCTCACAGGGTTAGACAATGAAGTGCTGACTGTACATGCACAGGGAATTAAATTATGCATGTAATCGAGCCAGAGCAAAACCCATATTTGGCCCAAAACTGTCACTAAATCCAGAATATGATGGCACCGAAAGGAAGCATGAGATGTGGGCACCCATGGCTTCTAATAACATCAAAGACACCCCTTAGAGTCCGCCTTATCCTGGTCAGGAGAAGAAGCAGAAGACAGAACAACTCCCACTAACACATGCTTTCATAACGGAGCAGCCAGCAACCGGTTCAGTTCTTGGTGGCCTGCCCCATGCCCTTTTGATGAGCCACATGATGGCCAGGAAATACATGTTTATCAAATAGTCAGGTACAAGCCCCATGCAGAGTCCCAGCTCTGCAGCTGGTACCATTTGTGAGCTGTTGGCTCTCCCTTGTTTTCACTGGGAACTGTCATTATTACTAATAGCAGTTATGTGGCAACAACGGACATACCTACAACATGCCTCAAGGCATTTATTGCAAAATATTAATACCAAAGGCATATAACTCAATTTGAAACAATAATTTCAAGGCTGGTGTGCTGGGGTCATTCTCCAATGATTGGTGAAAGCACAAATATGCACCATAAACAATGAAAAAAGGTTTTAAGCCAGGATTTACAGCCAGACGCCAACACCACAGAGTCATATTTTGAAGGGAAATGAATTCCAGAGTCTAGGGGTTAAAATGCATGCTTCATCCCCTTGGGTGGGCTTTTCAGACATAGGATTCTTGCTTGGCTAAGCCTAAGGAGCAGATCCAGAAATAAGTATCTGCATTTGAATTATGGAGGATGAACTGGTTGGGATAAACTAAAAAATGTGGTAAATTTCAAGGCAACTAGTTTCAGCTAATATTTCCCCTATTTTTGATAACACACTTCATCACAGAAAAAAAAGTCTTTAGAATATGGGAGAGAATGAGACCTGAATTACAGAATATATAATCTAATTCGTACTAGAAACAGACTTAAAATAGGAATAAAGTTAGGCATATAATTCTTAAAAATGTCAGTTTATTTTTAGAACTAGGCTATTATTTTTCATTCCGTATAATTTTACCAGATTTTTGCCCTCTTAATTCAGTTTTGTAAAATTTTTAGATTTTTTTCATATAAATACATCGGGATTTTTATATTAAAATCTTATCCAGTTAAGACTAAATGACAAAAAACTTTCAGTCTAACAAGCAATGAAAGAACAAAATCTTGCCAAGAAAATAAAAAGACTTTTGTTATGAAAAAAACTTCTGCAGCCTCATGAGGTCTTACAAGTTTAGTAGATTCTGAGTTGATAGAGAGTAATTGCAATGTGGTGCTGCTCCCTAAGGATCACTGGTGCTATTCGAGTTCTCAACACCCAGCAAGCGGATCTCCGCTCAGAGTTTAGGCTTGGGAATTTAAGCCACATCTCTTGAAATTGAGCTCCACTAGTTCTACATTCCACCTTAGGTGTACCACTATAAAAAACAGTTTATTGGGCATAAAGGGTACTATGCACAAAAAGAACACCTGCCTTTGATGATTATGAGGATACACTTAAAAAGAAAGTTCTTTTTTTTTAAAAAAGAAAACCAACACACTACTTCAAATTATTTGCAACTTAATTTTTTCACTCAAGTGAAAAAAAAATTCACCCAGTATTTCAAAAGTGTAGCCAGCAGCTGAGATCCACCTAACAGAAGAACTGTATTGTCTTCAGAGTGAGATGTCCCAGATGTTGCAAAGAAAGTGCTGGCACTGTTGCTTGGGAGGTAAGTGTGAGATTAGAAATAATCTCCCTCCAGTTCCAAGAAGAAAGCTCCATAAGGCAAGGTGCATGATAGGGGTTAAAACACGTACATACTGTGACTATAGCAGAGAAACCACTTAAACTTTCGCTCAAATCTGATGTAGCCAAAACATCTGCCTATCACCCCATAAACGTCCCTACACTTCTGTTCCCTTTACGACAAAGGAATGGAGCTTTTAAGGCACATTTAATAGCCAGCAGCTGTTTGGCTGTCAAATGCCACATCTGGAGAAGCTGTGTGCTGTTAATGCGAACAGAAACAATTACTCTTTAATAGTTTTGCTTAATTTTAAGAATTACACAAATCACAACAAGAGGTGGAAAGACATCTGGTTTCTCTAAAAATAAGTTAAAAAAAAAAAAAGGCCCCAGTCATTAACTGAAGCTGCACCTATAATCCGTCCTGTTTCAGTGAAGAGAGAAGCAAAGCTACTGATATACAGGCACACTTAGTGTCTCCCAGTCTCTGACTATTCCCCTCAACGAATACGCGACACATAAGACGATGAAGACTAGCTGGTTTGCATTAAATGGCATATTACTTATCACATGCTGCTGCTCCCCTCTGTGGAGGTTCCTGACTTTTGGGACTGGGTTTCAATGCTACCACCTCATTTCTATACCCTACGTGGTCTGTATGTCAGGAAAATAACATTATTGCCCTTTTCACTTGGATCTTCTGCTTAATTATACTACCAAGACTGTAATTGAATTTCTTTCTGATGGACAGCATTTGGGCTGAGTTCAAACCTCAGGAAAGTCAATTAAATTATTTTCACTAACTTTCTCAGTCTTTAAATGAGCCATGAGTGAGTTACAGATGGCTCTGGAGATTACGTCTCTCTGGAGAAGCAGTAAACGGAGCACTGTCACCCAGACCCATCACCCAGGACTCATGTAACTGCGCGTGGATCACTCGTGGAAAGGGAAACTGACGTTTTGCCATGAAAATCAAGCAAATGGAAAGCTCAGCCAAGCAGAGCCACCAAATAGCGTGTGCTTTCTGAGCAGATGAATTCCCCCACTGAAAAACGCACATGCAGAAAGCTGTGGGAGACGGCAGGAAAGTGTTGAAAGAAATGAAATCCAAGTTAAAAAACAAGAAGGGAGACAAAGCTAGATGTTTTCAAGTACTCACTCTTTTTCTATGAAGACCAAGAACCTAAAAAAGCTTGCACGCCTTTTAGGACACTCTCCTAGCCCCAGTAGGCACCTTTTTGAAATGGTCCCCTTCCCACCACCCTTTCTGGACCAGCTGCTTGCCCCACAGCTATAGCTTGAGCACCACGAGTCTATCCAGAACTTACACATACTCATTTCTGTGGAAACCTATGATTTTGACGCAATTACGTAGTTGACATTTTTAACTGGTACTTTACACCACTATTCTTTCTTTTGTCAAGTCAGGCATCACCACAAACAGAACAAGACCCATGCAGAGCCCATTTTGCCTCCTAGTTGAGCCTTGGCCAGGATGTGGATGCATCACCAACACTTTACTGACCTGGCCTCACAGCTAGGCTGCATACTTGGAGGAAAACAAACCCATGATTCATTTGGGTCAGTGTCTCCCATACAGACCTGAGATACTTTCAGTGATCTAGTAACAGGACATGCAGAACAAACAGATGAACACTATTTGGAAATGCAGCCAGGAAATTTAAACACACAGTAGCTGACAGAGGACAACCAGCTCTGTGCTAAGTCAAGCCAACTTCTTGCCTGCAGTAGCTGTTAGGCAGCCAAGCTGAGAGGCAGAGGAAGCTCGCTGCACGGCTGTCTGTGGCACAGGTCCAGGGCTTGAACTGCCAGCGACTGGCATACGGTTTCACCAGGGATGCCATTGCCAGGCGGGAACCTGGCACCTCCCTCCCTTCACAAAGAGAGGCTAAAGTCCAACTACACTGGCAGCAGCCCACAATGTCTTCAATAAATCAGAAATCCCAGACCAGAAGGAATTTCAAATCCAGTAATTTCACAATAAAATAATCTGGGAAAAAAAATATTCTTACAGGAAGAAAGAAGGGTAGGGTGTTATTTCTTAAGCTTCCCCAAACAATCTACAGTTACCTTAAAACATTTTTTCTTTTTCTCTCTCTCAAATCCACACACTACACTTAATACAAGCTACCTTGAAATTTTATTTTATTTTATTTTATTTGGTCAGAGGTTATCTTGTGGGATACAACAGCATTCTCTGATGTACTCAGCACTATTAATTTTCCTAAAGCTCCTTGTTACTCACTGACAGTCTTTGAAAGGTGTTGCCATCATCACAGCCTCATTAAAGGCTGTAGTCATAATGTGACCTCCTTGTCTCTATATCCTACAGTACATCCTCTTTTATTGCCATTAGCAGTAGAACTAACACTAGTTCATGAAGAAGCAAGTGCCCAAAGAGGTTGTGAAATCTCCGTACTTGGAGATATTTGAAACTCATGTAGACAGGCCCTGAGAAACCTGACCTAACTAGCCATGCTTTGAGCAGGAGGTTGATCCAGATGACCTCCAGAGGTCCCTTCCAACCTACAGTATTCTCCATGATTTTGCTCTTCTCAGTACAGAAAATTTCCATGTTTCACTCGTTTAAACAGAGCTAACACAGATCTCCACAGGACACGTTAAAGCAGAAAAAAAAAGTATTGACCTGTTTCCCTGGAAGATAAATTGATTGACATATGCAGGGAACACTCAACTATATATTTCCAGTAATGTAATGTAAATTATTTTAAAAAAATAAAAATAAACCAAGTTTTTTCACATAAAATTACGATAGCTGATACCTTTCCATCTCAACACCCTGATGGGAGCACAATTCTAGATGATCCTCTGCATCTTTATTCTTCCTTTTGAGCTGCTCACAGTGACTCTATTAGAGACAAAGAGGGGAAAAAACAGACTTTAAGAGGACATAAAAAGATTAACAATGTAGGAAGAAAAATTTAAGTACAAGATTACAATGAGAAGAGATAACCATGTCTTGCCTGCATTTCTGTCTTCCTCTTCATATACCGTAAACGCTTGTCACAAGCAAGCCAGGAATCTACTTCCTCCTTCCCAGCATCATCCTCCCTTAAGTCCACCACTCTGTCAGCGACAGTTTTGCAAGGGTAGGAGCAATAACCGTCTCTGGCTGTGGTGGCAAAAATCTACCCAAGGAGCAAAGCTATCAGCAGTCCCAGGAACACTGGAAGTGTTGCAAAAAGGACCTTTGTTATTCATCTTAAAAGAATCAACTATCTTAAATACTTTAGAGTTCGAGCACGTCCTCACACTGACCAGAAAATTCATATACTTCATGGAAGTGTCCAGTATAACTACTGCTCCACATTTAAGAGAATTTGAGTAATGGGTCTAATCTAGATTACTTGCAGTGAAGAGAAAAGGAGCTGTGTGTGAGCTATTGTGCATGAGCGTGTTGTTCAAGAATTATACAAGCTCCTAACAAGCTTCCCTCCGGTCGGGGCCAGCTACTGTCCAGCACTGCATTTCTAAAGAGAAAGAAGAGAAGAAAAAAAACCACTCCTCCTAGAGAAAAGGCACACAAAAGGGTAACAGTAAGCAATCCACATTTAGGTATTCCTTTTTGGATGACAACTCCAAACAGGAAAAAAATATCAAGGTTTTTTAAATTTATGAGATAGCATCACCTCTCAGTCACAAGTAGGAAAACAGATGATACAAAGAGGGAGCCAAAGCCACCTCATACAGAGGAGTCATTCTGCTCCTGTGACACAGGCTGGTAAGAGTCCCGAGTATGTTTCTTCAGGCTATGTAGGACATCTCTAGTTCAGCAGAAATTGGGCCCAGAAGTCTTATTCTTCTCTTCAGATCAAAATGACAAAGAATAGCATTATGATATGGAATGAGAAAACTGGCAGATTTCATAGCACCTATCTTAAGGACAGCAACGTGACCACTGAAATAAAATGGGGAGCCATCAAGAGAAAAACCTGCTATTTATAAGCAAGTAAGTTTTCAATTACAAGTCACTCTCTTTATTGGTAACATCAACTTAATGTGAAACCACAGCTGAACATTTTATAGAAACCATGCTGCTTCGTCTATGCACAGAGCAGAAATTTAAAATGAAAGGTTGCCAGGAGAAGATCTGAGGTGTTTGGCATCTCTCCCCCCTCCTAAATTCCCATTCATGCAGGCATTTCACACATTTTAAATGCATCTGGTAATCACTAATTACAAGGATCCTATTAAGAAAAAATGTCAGTTCAGTTTCATGTGAAACTTGATTCCAGCTTGTCTGAGTTTTATGAGTATCTGTTTAATCATAACAAAGACAAGTATGGAAAGCTTTGTTTATTTGATTTCAAGGGGAGCTGCAGACACTGAGTACTGACAGGAATTAAGTCTTATTTTGGAATGCCTAAACTTGGCTTTTAGGTGTCTAACTTAAAAACATAAGATTAGAAAAATGTTGACCTAGAACACTCCCTACCACCACTGAAAAAAAAAAATAAATGAAATTACTAGATGAAATCTGACCAAACTTTTCTGAATTAAAACAAAAAACAAACACAACAAAAAAC
>JAOXNO010000033.1:6214694-6248274 GCA_028565335.1 Limnodromus scolopaceus
GGCAATCCTGCTTTTGCAGGGGACTTGGACTAGATGATCTCTAGAGGTCCCTTCCAACTCCGACAATTCCGTGACAATCACATAGTGGGTGCTCTGACAAGCCGGGGAAACACAGGGAAAGGAGCTGCTAAAGCCCACAGTTCCCAAATCACTGCGTGGCCCAGCTGCACACCCAGCCAGCATAAACAAGCAGTTCTCCAGAAGTCCTACTGCTAACATCTGCTGGGTGGGGGGGGTCCCCTCCCCTTGTGGCTCGACAAGGTCCGTTGTACGGATCTCCTGACTCTTAGTCATATGCAGATTGTGCAGCGTGTCCCTTAGTGATGGGCACCGTCATTTAATGCACGTCTATACAAGCCAGCCCAGCTATCAGAAGCCATTCCTTTATTGTAGCATGGGAGCACATCCACCCACCCTCAGCTATCCAGTTCAAGACAAGGGAAAACTAGTGAAAACTCATCTGCATGATCCACCCAGTTTAGCATGGTCAGGCTAGTGCCAGCCAAGCAGCATTCCCACCTGCTTTGATTTTCCCCCACTTTTTCCCCAAACTGCACAAGGGATCGCTGATGCAGAGTTACGGCTTTGCCTTTCATTTCTTATGGTTTTTTGGTAAAGCGTGTCACTTCTAAAAGGCTTGCTTTTTTTTTAAATCCATTTTTTATTCTTCACAACCAAAAACTTACTGCAATGCGTCTGACCTGTGTTGGCAGCAGGAGTTGTGCTAAATCTAAACCTACAGTTACGCATCTGAACAGAAGAGATGCAATTAGGTTATTGTACTATGTTCAAGTGTTTGTTATTAAAATAACGCTAAGTTTTTACAGCTATAATATTGCAATTTAATGCTGTAGGTATTTACCAGATCAGACAAATTGAAGCCATGATGGATGAAATTCAGCTACTTCAAAGAATTAAGGTTCTGTAGAAAATAAGGGGTTCTAATGGTCACGTAAAGGATTGCTCAGAATTACATAAATTTTCTGGTTTCTGTCAAGGCTTTTAAGAACAGGAACACCCTGAAGTAAAACAGGATCAGATTTGCTCACAGATTTATGGAGTTTTGCAATAATTGAAAATGTTTGGGAGAAAACGTGCAAAATTTCCTTGGTGCTTGCCCACCAAATTTATCAGTGCTCCAAGCCCTGAGTGCTTCCTAGATATGCCATAATAGGCCAAAAAAGCACTTTTTGTTTGGTGTTTTAGCTTGCTTTAAGAACAAATAAATTTTTCACATAGAAAAAAAAAATTTGGAGAGAAAAAAAATACATGATTCAAGAATGACAAGACTCGTTAATTCTAATGAAATCTTAATTATAAAAATGATCACAGCCAGACAGGCACTTATCAAACTGTTATCAAAAATGCATTTCACAAATATCTGTATTGTAAATGTTAAATCCAGCCATGTTTTTGCTCCATTCTCTTTTTCTTTCTCTAAGTCTAGTTCTAACTTAAGAGCATCCTACTTTCCCAAATTTTTGCTCATTTTCCCCAAACCTGCTCAGTAATTTACTTGCTCCTCAGTTACCAAAGCAATATTTTGTGGGAATGCAATGTAAAATAAACGTCAGAAATGAGCCAGCCTAAATGAGGCAGAGAAGGGAAAGGAGTTTTTTGTTTTGTTTTGCCTACCTAGATCAGTTCAATGATTTGATTTTACAGACCACCACCATAAATGGATATATTGTCACAGGGGAGGGAGCAGAAAATAGATAGTATGCCAAATAAATGTAAGCACATACTACCAAATTATACATAAGGAATAAACCCACCAACAAGTTGCCCTTTAAGAGATACCTATTTTTGTATTGTGAAAGATCCAGGGCCTGTCACAGCTGGGCTGAGTAAACTTACCTCATTTAAGTATTGCCCATATTGCAAAATAGCTCTGAAACAAGGTGGAACATATATAATCATAAATGTTGTTGATAAACAAGCTAGCAGGTTAAATATTATCTGCATGTGGCTGTTGTGTAGGAGGAGTGGGAGGGAGGAATGGACTATTACCGTAAATGTGATCAAAATGGAAGAACAACCAAAGAAACAAAAGTGCATTTGATGAAAGAGGTCCTAAGCAACACTCACTGAAACTGATCTGAAACATGACTAAAGCCTTCAAGATTTTTTGGCTCTGAAGTCAGAAATATAACATTTCTGCGATGTCCTCCTACCTAGATATTCCCAGGTTTGGTACTCATAATAGCACTAGTGTGCAGCGCAGCCAGCCTCAAACCAGCCATCACATCACATGCCCATCTTTCTGCTTTTGCAGCCAACGCTCTTCACTGAAAATGCAGCACGAGAAAAAGCCACAGACAAACACAGCAAGATCTGCCAGTTCTCTCCTCCCCCCATTATTTCCTGATAAAATGCTGAAACTTCAGTTTTAGACAGTTTCTAACCAAAATTTAAAATCCGAAGCTTGATTTTTGCCAAAAATGAAGAGTAGTTAGGTTCCTCAGTTCTGCCTTTTCCAATTTGGTTCAGATAAAATGAAACTGGTACCTGTCCCTGCATGATGCAGGAAGATTTAATGCCGAATACTTAAAACCGATCATGCAACTAAAGTGCATTTCTCCTTGGTTAAGGGTAGCTAGATTCAGAACAGTAATCACCTGACAGAACTGAATTCACAGATGCCCTCCCACGAAGCTGGGATACCCACAATTTGATAAGCAATCTATTTACGTGTCTTGAGATAATCTCAAACTGCACAGCAACTGAAGTAAATTAAAACCCAAAAATAGCAGAAGCCCCTTGAAGTGGACCAGACCGAGGAATGTGCCAATTAGAGGCTGAACACACTATTTCTACCCAGAACTGAACGCCTGGCTTTCGGCATAGAGCAGATGGAACTCCAGAGAGGCTCTGCACCGCGGGTGCTTTGGCTCCAGTCCAGGAACAGAAGATGTGCAGCGTAATCTCTGCATTTGCTTTGTCGCACTGGATGTAGCAGGGTGACTCCGTGCAGACAGACAGTGCCTGCTGTATAGCTCTTCGGTCCTACAAGTGCCTGTCCTCCACCACCAGCTGTGTGAAAATGCTTCCGTTGACACACACAAACTAGTTTAAGTGGTGGGTACAAAACACTGTTGTAAACTACATGGCCTTGTTAAAAATCAAGATAGCGGTTTTTTTCTTAAATTAGAGAGAACACCAATTTTTAAGCATATTTCTCTCTTTGGAAATAGGTTCATTTAACAATTTCTAAACATCTTTGGACTGATGATCTTAAGAACTACATCTGAAAGTGAGAATATTATTCCCCAGTGAGTATAAACTCCTTCTTCAAGTAGAAATCAGTGGCACAAATGTTACCAAAAAGCAACCATAGTCACGCACAGGTGACACAAACTTCTGCATTTGAGCTTACCATGTCAGTCACTCCACACGGACATCTGCACAGATGAGTTTAAAACACCAAACTAATTTGAAAGGGTACAAAACCAAAGTTCAATGCCAAAAATATCATGCAAAAATAACATGCAAAGAGTCACGTAAGAAGTGACCAGAGGAAGTCATAAATATCATCAAGCCACCAAAGCCAAACACAGCATCCCTCAAAACAACCTCAGTACTTCTCTGGATTCCTATAGTCACTTTCTCTCTTCCATCAGAAGAGGCCACAAAAAAAATTAAAATACTAGCCTCTAATTATTATAAGGTTATGAGTTCGGGGTTGGGAGGATTTAAGCTTTTCCGGTTTGGGGAGCTTTACAACATGTTAAGAAGCTGCTAGAAGATGTATGATGACAACCAAATATATCCCCTAAAGAAAATCACAATATTTTTCTGCGTTTTGAAACAAATCTTAAAGTTATTTGAGCCCCTGAGATATTGAAATGCAGGCTGTCACTGATTTTCAGACACTGCTCATTTACTCATCATTTTTAGCACATTTCGAAGATATCTTTTTTTCACTGGAAAATGTTAGGTTTGACTAAAGCCAATTAGCATACACAGGTCTGGGGGCAAAGTCAATGATACTTCGAACACACCTATTGTACGCAATTTCCATGAAAGCAATTTGTTAAATAGAATACAAATTAATTCAAAAATATATAAAATATGTTGATAAAATAACCCCCCCCAACATTAAATATCTTTGATTTGTTTAAAATTCATTTATCAGGCAATCACAGGTCTGTCAAATATACAGAAATCTGCCAAGTATACAGATCTTCAGAAAAACACTTGCAAACTAGGCATGTATCATGGAATTGCACTGCATGAACGTTTCCAACGGTATTTTCTCATGATCTGTATCCAACTTTAAGCAGCATGACAAATTATTTGTAGGCTGGCAAGATGAGAAGGAAGTACTTAGGTATTTGTTAAATGTCAGCTTTAAATTACGCAGTAAAAAAATCATTATTATTATTCACTGCCAAGGTATGGACAGGAAACTTCCCAAGAAATAAAATACAGAAGTGAAAAGGAAAAATGCTGCAGGATAAAAGCAAGATTAATAACTATGATGTTCATTGATAGTGCCCATAATGGTTTTTCTGAACAATTTTTAATGGAGATCTCGCTACAGTGAAACTGTGATGTTATGATAGGAAAAAGAAATGATGGAACACCCTTGTGCAATCCAAGCCAAGAGAGAAAAGATTTAGGATCTATCAACTCCAATGACCTTGGAATCGAGTCTCTGCAGTATAAAGAGGTAGCATGGTAACAGAAAGGAGATAGCTCCAAGTACAGGGCCCACACGGCTGGGAAAGAAGCGAGGCTGTGAGAAAAGAATGCAAGATACAGGCAGACCTACCTACAAAAAGTTGTGCAACTACAGGAACAGAAGTTTAACAGAGAGAAGGTAAGAAGGATCTGACTTAGATGAGTAATGCAGCTCTGTTTTATTTAAATTTCACACTCTCCAGCCAAGCTTCAAAATCCCAGGACAATAAAAGGAAAAAGCCCATGGAAAGGTAGGAACAATCTAACAAGTGAGTTGCAAAAAAAAAAACCAAAACCTTGGTGTTGCTTGGCAGTAGGAACACCAGTTCTAAGCCACTCATAAATGCATGTTGCTTTCCATATGTTCTAGTGTGCCCACACTTCTGGAAACGCAGCGCTGCTGCTGCTGCTGCTAGAAATCAGGACTCTGCTGACAGCATATCATGGTGTACTAAGGATCCAGAAGAGAGTCAAGGGAAGATGACCCTTTAAGAAGCTCTCTTTCTCCAGGCTTCTAAATAGTTTGCTGTGAGCATTTTGTAATCCTCATGGGTGTACTGACAACTTTTGCTTCATTTTGAGAGGGGGGCAGTAGAGTGATCTAGAGTTCCTACCGCTGCCCTAGCACAATGGGTGTGTCCTCTGGCAGCACAAAATGGTTCTCAAAATAGAAGGGTTGCTTCCCACTACAATGGATAAAAGTACTCCAGCTTTACTTTTTTATCAAAGAAGTAAGTAAAACAAGGAGGAGAAAAACCACATGCCTGTTTGTTTTCCTCTCCTCTACATGAACCTCATCTCTCTAGTCCTCATAGATCACCTCGTTTATACTTTTTAATCTGAAGGCATACCACTTGAAATCTATAGTACTGTGTCATCAAGTATTCCTTACTCAGGGTTGGAATGCATCAAAACCTTTTTTGAGACACAGCCTTACTGCCAATTTACAGCAACAAGGCAAGCAAAAAAACCCCACCTAGTCCAGAGTCCTAGCCCACCCTCAAACACCATGTGAATTAGAGAAAACAATTTGTACCCGATATGGATAAAGGGTCCATCTCCTAATGACAGACCCAACTAAAGGAGTCCTGTCGCTGCTCCAGTCAGAGTCAGTAGCACAGGGAACACCCCAAACTCTACAGAACAGGTGAAACTTCCAAAGTTGGAAGCATTATCCAAAGAAGGAATGTGGGTCAAACCCAGTACAGGTGCACTGAATCTTTGTATCACTAGATTTAACCCAAAATAACAGTTTGACACAGCCTTAATGCTCTACATGGCAATAATCCTTCACTATTCCTGCACCTTTCATTGTGCAAGAAAAGAAAGTAAAAGAACTCTGCTTTAGCTATTCTATATAAAAATTATGAAGAAATAAAAGAGTCATTAAGAAAAAAAAATTTCAAATTACCAGGTTTTGGATTTGAGGTCTCTTTGGTAGATGACAGGGGAAAAGAGACAGATGACTTCATTTTGAGGCTAGGCAGAGACCCACTGATAGGAGCTTCAAATTAATGCAGAAGTTACTCACCATATTTAGGGAAGGTGTTCGTCTCTGTGCTGTTAAGACGTCCTAGTCTCAATAAAGGCTCTCTGAATCAAATGAGAACTAAGTGGTTTGGAGGCAAATATATATATCTCTCTCAAGGTTTAACCTACTCACCAGGCTTAGGGAAACCCCTTTCTTAAAGTCATTCTAACGTTGAGAGCATATTCATATCTCTCAAAAAAACACAGCCCACACAGATCTACTTGAAAGCACTGCTTGTAAGAGACCACAGAGGATTCCCTCTCGTTCTTCACATTACCATGGAACAGTGACACAATGGTACGCCCACGCACCAGCAAAAACTGCTCTGTGGGAAAAGTGGTGGTCTAGCATGGTGGAAAAGTTGCCTCAACTCAAAAGGTATAGAACATCAATATTAATCTAGAAGTAGAATAATTTACTGTAAGGGGCAGATCGGTCAGGGACCCATTTCTAGGAATGCATTTTAATTAGAATTTATTCTAAAGGTTTCCCTACAGAATCAGCGCTCAGTTCAACCAGCTACAGTCTCTTCATCAGAAGTGACATTCAGTTCTGCCCCCAACCAGAAACACTGCATTATCATTATCTGATTTTCTCTCTGAGGAAGAGGGCGTATAGAGGTGGAGACTGCAGAAACGTCTTCCCTTCACCCGGACAAGAAGTGATGCAGCATTTTCAAGAGTACACTATTCATTTCAGGCTATCGTCCACTGCACACAGGAGTTAATTTTTATCATCTGTGAAACTTGATTAATCAACATGGTCATGCTGTTACCTAGAAGTGGAAGATTCATTATAGGTATGTTCAGAAAAAGGTTTGTCTTTAAGCCTGATTCTTGTATCGGTTTCGGTTTTGATGACAACAAAACCTGTGCAGTTTTGCACTAAGGAGTAGGAACCATTCTGACATTTTTAGGAGACCCCTGTTGTCTTCTGGATTGGAAATACTAGTGATCTAACTGCTCTGAGATCATTTTCATCCTCCTAGCAGAACTATCACAGCTGCTCAGTGGAGCAGGGTGGATCTTTTTCTGTCATAACATTTACACTCTGCTTCTCACAGGCACACAGACAGTAATCATTTGCAAATTCATGTTCAATTCACTGCAGTTTTTTTGAAACAAAACTAATCTGGAGGCATTTGTAATTATAGCAGAGGAAACAGCAGGCCAGGGTCAGCATATGGGAGACCAATGTTCAACTCCTTCTCCTGCCTTTCCCTGAAGGGAGTTTAACCATGTTTGTACCTCCTGGATAAATGTTTTAACTGCTGGAATTGCAGGGTGATTTCTCCAGTCTTGTGTAATAATAGTCTTCCACTACATACAAAGTATTTACTGTTACTTTGTTGGAGAAAATGTTAATGACTTTAGTTTGATGGTTCAGACATTTACCAACAGAGTTCAAATTTACTGTCTGCTTGGCTAAAATAAAATAAAATAAAATAGCACTAACATCTTCCATTTCTCAGAACAGCATCCTATTCACTCAGCTACACATCAGTCACTTTTTCTTACTCTGATGTCTAGTTTAGTTTTTTATAAGCATTTATAAAAATCAGAACAGGGTCCACAGGGGAGATTTGAAAGCAGCCCATCAGCAAAACCTCAGTAGCAAACTGCTAGAGCACTATCTCAGGAGGAGAGTAACGTGTACTCAAATCCTTCCAAGCAGCCAAAGAAATCGAAGCCAAGAAATACACCTCTGAGGGGAAATGCTTTTTCCACTGGATGACTGAGTAACAAGGGAATAGCATTACTTCTTCCTCAGCAATGCATCCACACAGAATACAGTGAATTTAGCCTTCTGTGGTTTTGGCTTTCACTGCACTCAAACACAGCTTTGGACTTTGGACTGACCAACACACTTAATTTCTATGGGACTGGAAATAGTTTGTGGGGTCATTGTTGTCATTTCGTCATCATCTGTCAGCTCAACAACAACAATGGGGCTAAATTAAGATTTTCAATGCGCACTGTTCCTGGGTTTAGTATCCGGCACCTGTTCAACTGCACCACTGCAGTTTCTGCCAGGGAGGCCAGGAATAATCAGATTTCTCCTCACCCAGGACCAGACCAAGCCAGGACTGTTAAGCCTTTAAGGTCAGGTACCTTCTTATCTGAAAGGCTGCATGCCATCCCATGAGTTAAGAAAAGTGACAAAATATGCCAGTTTATTCTGGGAAGCGTTCCGTAAATAAAATTCAAAATGCTTACAAACAATTTAACTGGGTCATTCTGAGCCACACACATTTAGTGTTGGTTTGGGCTACTTCTAGCAACTCTCAACAGCCATGTCCAAAGCACGGATAGGGAGGGATGGGCAGTTCTGTCCGCTACAGCAACCGCTGCCTTCTGCAGATACTAACAGGGAACAGCATCCTTGCTGCTTCCAGAGCAGAGGAGATGAAAACGTGGGCTCTTCCTTTCCAGTTCACACCAGCTTAACAGACACCTTGACTCAAACAATTATATTGTTTCATTTTTAACTCCTGTAAATGTTAGCGATATGAAAGTAATGACATTTTCATCACAGCAAAGCAAGCACAACAAAATGTTTTGTGGAGGCAGAGAAAAGTAGCAAATGGAAAAACTGAAGGGGGGGGGCAGGACCCTTTCTCTTAACCTCCAGTGGAAGATTGTGGGGGTACAGCAAAAATCAGATATTCATCTTTTTACCTGACCTCCCCACTCCCCCCATTCAGAAGAGGAAAACCCCTTTGGCTACACCATACATAACTAAATAATAAAAATTTCATTGCTTCTTATGCATACCCAAGCCACTTATCTAGAGAAAGTTCAGATTGGATGGCTGCCATTCAAATTATTTTATTGTCCACTGAAGAACTGTTTGTTTAGGAGCTTTGCATATGGGAAAAATAAGGAAATGAGTTAGAAAAAATTTAATATAATGCAAAGAAAGCAGCTCAAGGTACCAGATCCTAGGTGACTTGTAAAGGGCTTAATTGCCATGTAAGTATTATTCAGGAGAGAAAAGACCACTACAAGGAAGAAAGTAGACTGGGAAAAAAGCTATTTCGAAAGTGCTCGAAACAGTTTAGGAATCCAGTATTCTGGAGAGGAAGCTGAAGACAGATTTGCTGTCCAGGAAGTTTCTGAGATGTAGTTTTAAATTTATACTTTGATAGCACACTTAGGGCATTAGGAATTCATTCTGCTGAAACAAGGCAGCCTGCTGTTCTCAACACCAGCATTAGTCCTGGCTGTCTACAGCTGTCCTCCTCTCTTCTCAGTGCACGAATGAGAACTGCTCCCACACACATTTTTGTCAAGCTAAAATACTCTCTTCTGCTTTACTCAGAAACAGTTTGGTCGCTACCCTCTTTTAAACAGGTTCACATGCCCCAGATCAAGAAGTAGTAATATGAGACAGTCAGTACCAGCTGTTGTGTTTTTGAGGTAAACTAAACAGTTAAAGGTGAGGGTACCTCTTACCCACACTTCATACAGAATTGAAATACATTTCTGTGCTCACAGATGTTACTTTCCCAAGGAGGAAGATGCTGCTACCCAGTTCTAACATAAATTTTAGTGAACCACTTTGATTTTAATTTGGACTCACACAGTTTTTGCCTGAGATGTACTAAAAGTCAAGGCAGTTTCCCACCCATTTTGTTCCTGCTCCCTGTGTGGCTTACTTCTTAGCCAGGAATGAAAGACCACCCACAAGAAATTGTCCCTTCCTTACGGAAAAATTGGAAATGTCACAGGCTCCTTTATGAGGTCTTAGATGGCAATTCAATAAATTCTTTATTATTACTCAAATATATTCTTATGCTATTTCACTGGATTTTCTTGAAGATGTTCACGAAATTGACACAATAGCAAGTATGAAAACAGGCTTTACAGCAGGCCAGCAACAGGTTCCAGCAGAGTATCACTTCCATCACATTTATCAGTTACACAAACTTTAGACATGTAACTTAGTGTCAAGAAAGTTCGACTACCAACCTTTTTTGCAGCCAATAAGGTCATCTTGTTCTCCAGCTGGTTGCCCACCCATTGGTTTCTACCAGTACTTTTTTTACAGAAATATTGCAGTGTTTAATTTCTGGTCCAAACTGGAATTAAAACTAATCTTAGGCAATGTCTGAATCCTCCATGAAAGGGATTTCTCTTTCTGCACAAGCTTCAGAAAGATTTCTTTCTTTTCCATACATAGTTTAACCTGCTTGGCAATTAGCAAGAGAGAAAACTGGACCCTGAAGCCATACTAAGTTTCCTGCTCTACACGTCAGTGAAATTTTAAAGCAACATCTAGTGGTTTGACAGAAACATGACCTTTACCTCACGGAGACAGGGTTTTTTGGATGAGGCAAAGCATATTCACCCAGATCCAGGGACTACTGGAAAGTGCAAGTTGCAGATACTTATGTATCTTATATTACTACAAAATAGCGCACAGAATTTTCTCAACAAGATGATCTATCACAAAACTAAGTTCCTTGTTTCTGATTTTCTTCTCAGCAGCAAGGGAATGTAGTGAGTTACTACAGCCAAGGATAGACTGCAAGCACCAAGACTGCAAGATGTTCAAAGCTAAGTTCAAAATCATAGAAAGAATGAAGGATTATTATAAAACCCATTGATGGCCCACTCTAAGTGCAAGGTGAACACTCTTGACACTAACCTGTCTTTCTAAGATAGACAGTACAAAAACGCGTGTTCCAAAGTATGTCAAAAACTTTACAAAAACTAGCCACTCTTCACTACATCTGCATATCCCTCTGTATACAGCTCCATGAAACTCAAGCACAGCAGAGGTTTTGGTCACATAAACTAAAGCACCATTGGAAGTCAAAACACTAGAATGATACTGAATAAGGGAATACACAAAAATATAAAACAGTATTGCACAGAAAAGCCATTCCCTTGAACAGTAAGCTTAGCCTGCCTCCATCGGCTCCCACCACTATGAGAGGCTGCAAATTGTCAACTGAGCACTGTGCTACAAGTCTGAGTTAAAAACAAAAGGAAAAAAGGAAGGAAGGCCTGACGGGCCCAGTTTGCTGTAAGCACTCTCACCCTGCTATCATCCTGAATAGAGGAAGATGCCTTTGCCTAGGTGTGGAGCTGACCAAAGGCAGAGAAAGTGCAGGAGTCTCATAGGAGGTATCCTGGTCATTGGTAGACAGGAAAAAAGGCACTTTGTAGGAGAGGAGAATGATGAGGGGTGACACTACTATATTTCAGGTGAGAATTGTACTCTTTCTCAGTTTCTCTGGAGGATCTGATGACCTTTACACAACCACTAATACTCATCATAACACTGCAGCAGAAGTTTCAACCATAAAGCATATTAATCTAATTTTCCTTTTCGTGAAATCAAGAATAATATCTGCTTACAACTTTGCTATGTGGTTGTGCAAGGCATAAAAGTGTGTGGCAAAGCTAATCACAACATTAGAGAGAGAGCTCTCTCATTACTAGAAACCAGATCCAAATATTTCTAATGCATATCTCCATCACATAAGCATGCAGACACACACACACAAAAAGAAATCTATAAAAGGCAAACATTCCTATATATTGTCCTGCAAGAAAACTGCCTTAGAGCTGTTTCCTCTTACCAAAAGAAAGGACCATAAAAATGAAGGAACTCCTGATCTTAGGCTGCTATTTCCACCTCATATGACCTTAATTTTATGGAAGCTGTACCCTTGTGTTATTCAGATTTTACCATAAAATATAGACAGAGGCACTGGATAGGCATCAGGGAACAATCAAGAAAAATGTAAAAATTCTTTGAACAGTAAAGAAAAATGTTGTTAAAATTATTAATTTTTATGTATGGTGTAAGGAAAAGCCATTTGCTGTAGTAGAGATAAGTTCCTTTTTTTTTTTTTATTTTCTTTTTTCCCTTAAAAAAAAAAAAAAAGACAAGTTCTTGGAGCACTAATATGCCATAGCAAACATACAGTTCCCTTATGTACTTTCCCAGTTACAACCTAGAAAAAAGATTAAGTACTAAAGACTATTTTATAAAGTAGGAATATATATCTACCTATTAATTATAACCCTACTCTAAACTTTTGCAAGTACCTCTCTGTGCATCCTACTTTTAGGGAAGCCTTAAGCTACAGCAGAGAGCCAGCGGGTCTGATAAATATCCCATTACTACCTGTAAGTCCTTCAAATGTTTGCAAGCATTCAAGTTTAGTTCAACTTAATTTCCTAAAACAGCGCATTCAGCATTTGTAAACTGAAGATGGACGTTGAAAAGCAATTCAATACATATGAGAGGGTTACTCAGATGAGACATGCTACCACAGGAGAAAAACAGTAATGGTCATAGAAATGGAAAAAGAAATTTAACCATTAGCAGTTCACAGCCTAATCAAAGTGCCAAGGTGATCTTAATTGTCTATGTAGAGATGTCACTACATAAATGGGTTGCAATTTTCAAAATTTCT
Organism: Limnodromus scolopaceus; assembly: GCA_028565335.1. Taxonomy (NCBI): domain Eukaryota; kingdom Metazoa; phylum Chordata; class Aves; order Charadriiformes; family Scolopacidae; genus Limnodromus; species Limnodromus scolopaceus. The sequence continues at coordinate 6,227,342 of JAOXNO010000033.1, forward strand.
GCAGGATGCATAGAATCTTTTCCCTTTTCAGAAGTGACAAAAGCATTCAGCTCCAAATTTTTCAAACCAGCCAGACTCCATGAAGGATGGAGCTACATCCTCCCATTCATTGGCACAGGTTGCCCGCACACTATTAGGAAACGACTGCCTCCTGTGGTCACTGGTTCAGAGCAAGGCCCCTTTAAAGCATTCTTCCTAAGGAAATCCCCTCACCTTCAGTTAAGAGTATTTTTTTAAATGTTCTTTCTCTTAAAGCATTAGTCAAAAGGCTATGGGAAACTGTACATCTTTGTGGCTTTTATTAACTTATTTCCTTTACAGCAATACGCTGTAAAACCAGTAGTGAGATTCTTTTTAAACTCAAGTGTTACTGTGGGGCCTTCAGCAGTCTCATGGTCCTTTTCAATGCTCCACAACCACCATATCTCAACATATAACCACCACCTTCCATAGCTTAATATTGAAGACAATCTGCTTTTAAATGTGGGGTGGTTTTTTGCATTCCTAGACAGCCTATAATTCAGCTGGAATTGCTGAGTTCTGTTTAAATGACAGATAAAACCAGAAATGGACAAGTGAAAAAAAAAATTGCCAGGTGGACTTTCAGAGTCCAAAAGCAGCAGAGAACAAACTGTCTCACCTAGTGCTGAGTACAGAGGTAGCTGTCAGCAGCGGAATGGGGGAGTCTGGATTACAGCCTGCAGCATCTCTCAAGTAAACTCTGAAAAATAAGGAATGAAATCCAGAGCTGAAAGGGGGAGCAAAGTAAGTGTTCAGAAAATACACCTGGATTGCCTTCATATCTCTGCAGACATGAGAAGGCAGGACCAAAGGCTACTGCAAATTGAAATTTCCATCTCCTGTGTGCACACACAGAGGTTTGAAATGTGATGAAAACTCCAGCACGACAGAGCATTGCAGCAGTCACTCCAGATAAAAAAAAAAAAAGCGATAGACGATGGTTTCAGAAGACTGCAGCATAAAGCAACAGGGGCTAAACCAACAGCAATAAAGGTATGAAGACAGTCAGATTTATAACGGAAGAAGGAAATTCAAAGTAATCTTCCACGCCTGAAAGAAACATTTTAAAAGCAATTCAATTTTGAATCCATAATCAACATGCACACACACAAAAGGCCAAAACAGACTGTGCTTCTTGCTGAACAAATCTTAATATTCATTATTGGGAACACACAAACTATTATGGTTTGGGGTTGGTTTTGTTTTGCTGGGGGTTTTTTGTACAGAACTTCAGAGATACATAACTGCTGAATAATATTTTCAGTTTGAGATCGGTTTTGATCTATTAAACTCTTAAGCTGTTTACTTCTTACTGGAATTAAGTAAGAATCCCCATTAATCCCCAATTTAATAAACAAAACTAGCAACAACATTGCTTCCTTACCCTATAACTCCCCCAAACCTTTCTCTGTTTTAAACTACAACCTACGCAATGGAACAGGATTATATTTTAGCAATAATACAATTTTATAGTTGGAATCCCCTTCAGTTTAAAGCAAACAGCAGCAGTGACTCACTACAAGGCATTTAAAAAAGGGGATTTCCTACCGAAGTAAAACACCAATGAACATTACAGAAAACAAAAATCGGCCAAGATGACAGCAAAGAGGGAGCCCAAGGATCCACCAAGGAGGCAATATGATTACAGAATAAAAGTGATAGCTTTTATTTCAGCTAGAGGTGTGTGATCCAAACTGGATTTGTTATTCTAAAACCAAAACTAGAAGACATGCTGAAATGTGAGCCTTTGCTCTGAAACCCAGCTGAGCCAACGCAAAGCTGCTTTCATCAGTCAGCAGCGGTTTTGTAGTTTTCGCTTCATCCTAGATTCTGGCAGAGAGAGAACCCTTGTACGCGTCACCTACAATATTGTATCTGACACAGAACGAGGCTTCGGTTTAACTATTGCACAAGACAATAGAGAAAAATGTTATTAAGCAGCAAGCCATTACCCAATACCTGGGCTCATTCCATGAGTCAGAGTGGAGCAGTCTACTGCTTTCAGTAAATATGAAGGTCATTTTTGCAATTACTGTTTCTAGTAAAGATTAACTCCCACGCACAGTGAAAGCAGGAGGATGGTTACAAACTACGTGGGACGTTTCCTATGTAGGCTGTACCGACGGGGGACGCCTTCTGCCTCGAATACAAATGCCAGCAATTAGGATTTTTAGTAACTGGGTGACTGCCCAGTGTGTGAGGTTCTCATGGAGCACTGACGCACCAGTTTGTTCGCAGTGGTTTCATGTTATTAGGGGGGAAGATTGGCAGGCAGAGGATAAAACCAGCGTTGCTCTGCCACTGAACCACGGTGCTACCTCACCAAGTCACACACAAGAAAATTGCGTAGCTTAACGTTCATATTGCTCTCTGTTCTCCAACAAAAAATATTACTGCTGAGTATAGTTGTATTTAGGTATCATCTCTGTACTGAGTTTAGCTACATATGTTCTACTTCTTCACTACAGAGAGATGGCAGCAGGAGGCAATACCAGAAAGTCAATCTGTCTTCTGCCACCTACCTGCACTGTTAGCACAAAACCAAAACATGAAATGGAGGAACAGTTCAAATCTCTCACTTTCAAAATGCCAAGCACGGAAAGCAAGGGGTAAGCAGGCAGTGTGAATAGATGTTAATTAAAAGGAAAGCAACATGACAGGTATCAAACAGCTTTATTTCTCCACAGCAGCTGCTGTAGGAGAACTGGCCAGCACTTCCACCACCTTGCTTGTGAAATCTTAATGAGTACAAAAATTAGTAGAGGTCAAACTCACCCCTTTGTGAAACTGTTATTCTTTCATAGCAGAGTTTTGTGGATGACTTTTTATTACAACAGGTCCTCTGGACTGACTTCTAGATTCAGGTATTAGAGACCACTTTTTGCTTTTCTCAGGCTCAGATGGCCCAACGCTTGCATCTAAAGAAAAGACATGTAAACAAAGAAAACTATCAATGGAATCAAGGACATCAATTAAAGGACTAATCACACAATCCCACAGAAGCAAAGAGGCCTGGGGTGGCTAAAGAAGGGAGGGGGAGAATACCAGAATGAAAGGCCGTTTAGACAAAGCAAAAAAAAAAATGATCAGTACAGCTGTGCTTTGCGGGAAGAGAAGCCACAGCATCTTCTTGAAGTCTCTGATTCTTTCTTCTCAGTCATTAAAAGAGGCAAGCTGCTGGACATCAGGCTTTTGTTAGTGTAAGAGCTTGTTTTGGCCTCTTTTAGCCTGCTCAGTCTCGCCTGCTCTGTTCCTCTGACCGGGGCAAGGCAGCAGGCTGAGATGCCAGATGGGTGAAGCTGCAGCCAGTGTATAACTTTGAGGACACAAAAGAGATCAATTTCATAAGTGGTGCTTATGATTCTATGATTCTAAATACATTTATTTTGAAAAGTTACAATTTATTTGTAAATAATACTATGTATACGCACACAGAGTAAAGTGTTTAATACCTCAATGGACTAAGGAAGAGCAAATTCAACATTATAAAGTCTATCTCTATATCTTGTTTTTAACGTGTTTCTGGGAAGCAATGAATTCCAATTCATGACATCCATGAGGTTGCTTCTCAGAAAAAGATGATAATCAAACCAACAAACTGAATTGACCGAATACCAGATATACATTCACTAGTGCGTGTATTTGTTTAACATCTAAATATAAAATATACCATTCACTACAGAAATCAATATAATTTTGCTCCTTGTATTTTTAGTTACACTAATTACCCCAGTGATGTCATATATTGATTCAAGTGTTAGAAAGGAATTCTGCTAGTCTTAAATCCCCCTGTTGTGCTCTTTTTCTCATGTCCTCATTTAGCATCACCAGCAGCCATTTAAAAGACATTTTTACTGTACTTTTAACATGTAAAACAAATAACTGGAGGGATCAACCCTTTAACAGGTTTTCAGGGTTTGCAGCAGTTTTCAGAGCTATACTGAAGAAGACATCTGAGTTAACATCAAAGCACCGCAAAAAAAGAAAAACAATTTTGAAAGATGTTTCCTGTACAGAAAATGTTAGCATTTATTAAGGAGATGATATGTAAAAATAATCTCAGTGAGACCATTTCCTGTAGGTCTTGAATTAATTACATCACTCTATTATTTTCTGGTATTAACTATGAGCCAGATACTGAGTTTTACGTCAGCCAACTCAAATGAGTCTTACATAATGAAGCTAAGTCTTGCTATGCCAAAGCAGAGGCCAACACATTGTGAATAAAAAAAGAATACCACAAACCTTAGTACCAAGTACTTAGTTCTGCAGAGAGCAGAAAAATGTTCTCTGTTTATAAGAAAAGCAAATGAAGTAGAAATCTGGAAGGAATGTTCAGTGAAACCACAGTATTTCCCTTATTATTTTATTATCACAATTCATCTTATTGTTTACTAACAGTTATATTTTGTTTTAAAGAAGGTCTTAGATATTTTCTTGTTGTATGCAGGTATGCCACAAGCACACAGGACTCCGCTATTTCTGGGGTGCAACAGACTTGGCTCCATAAAATACTTATTTCCTCAAATATTAGCACCCAAAGGAAGTAACAACGGTTTTTACCACTCACCTTGTTCTCTCTGCGTCCAGGTTTGCCGCATAAGCTGTGCCCCCTTGGAATTTGAGCACCTTTGGGAATGGTCTTCTCCTCTTCTCCTACTCTTCATCCATCCCGCATCTACAGTGTGGTCTTGAACTCACTGAACCGATAGGTAAAGTTCACTATCACCCTCACTGGAGCAGAAACAAGCAGCTAACTCTTACTTTTCATATCACTCACACGCCCTGCAGAGGAAAAGGGCAACTTTCAACTTATGGCCTTCTAGAATATGGATTTAAGACTACTGCTAGTCCTCAAAATCTAAGTACTTCAGTGGCCCACAGCCAGTGAAGATGAAACTGTGATATTATTTTTAAAGTTGCCAAGCTACTAGATTTTATAGCTGAGGAAATGAAAATAAAGTTACTCGGTGCAGTAGAAGACAAGGAAAAAAAGTTGAAGCAGCACGCCAAAGCCCTTAGAACAGCCAAATATGTCTTCATCTACTCTTCTTTTTCTTTGTACTGGTCTGTATTGTGTTTAACGTTTCAAGGAAAAAAATAAGCTTCTGCGTCAGTCCACAGGACCCGCTTATATTTAGGTCCTCCATTTACCTTCATCGCTGAGAATAAGTCATTAGAAGGTCAGTCTAATTTGAAGTCCTGTTGGATTAGTAGCTGGGGCTGCATTGCAAAGTTGTTTCAAATGACCTTATTCTTTCACCTTAGGAAAAAAAAAAAAAAAAGTCCGTGCCAAAAATCAAAAGCCAGGAGCCTGTTTACAGAGTTTCCACTTTAAGTGCTATTTGTGAAAGAGCAGTTAAATGTCTTGGTACATTTTTTTGTTCCAGGGAGCAGGACTGAGGGTCTGATTGTATAATCAAAGAATTCAGCAAGAACACCAATTATTTTCAGCTGCTCTGTAAAGAGTATTGTATATGCTCTTAGCCTAAAATCCCGGGGAAATAGTTAATCTAATTAAAATCTTAGCACTCTAACCAAAACATAGGTTATTATTATTAGTCCACTATTAGGGATAAATAATTGCCTAGCTGTTAAGCAACATCCATAGCAAAAGGCAGCTCAAGGCCAGACAAGCCCTGAGATGCTCCGTTGTCAGGCCAGTACAACTATAGCCTTTTACTACCAACAGCAAAAGCCCTACTTACCAAGCTACAGAGTCTCCATCTGAACTGCCTCTGTAACAACAGAAAAATGTTTATAACAAGCACAGTCCTGGCGCATACCAACCTGCTAAGCCTTCTGGAAGGCCTAAGTACAAGATCAGACCATTTAAGAGACAAGCAAGTCACTAAGTGCCTGTACAGGTGTTGTCAGGGCACAATGAACTGCACAGTCCTGACTAGTTCCTGAGGAAACCCAAATCCATGTCTGGACTGTAGGACTAAACATAAACTTTTTGATCTAAGTAATATTATGTGTTGAGGAAAATGGAGAATTCACTTTGATGATGTTTAAGGATAATGGAGAAAGCACTTTGATGATGTTTAGTGATGTCTTGAGGAGGTAGTATCAGACTTTAAACTGAATGGGCTAAAAAATAAAAAAAACAACATGCAAATATTTCAGCTTTGTTTTCATCCAAAGGCAGGTACATGTGGCTGCGTCCTTCTAGCATTCTAATTAAAAAGGTATAAAATGAGACATTATGCTGGAATCAAAGCATAAATTATTCCAAGAGACAACAGTAGAGAACATCAACAACAATGAAATCTGTAAGATTGGGACAAATAGTCTAATATTTTTTTGCTTGTAATGCATAAAGAAATGGAATCTCTATATCAGTGAAAATCCTAAGAATTGCTAGATTTCTGCTTAGCGCTTTTGATTAACTCCTTATTAAAACAATTTGCTTTATCAGTTCTGAAATCTCAATTTTAAACCTGAAGGTTTGTCTCGTAAAGTAGTAATTCCAGAAACTACACTGAAGGAAAATCCAACCATCACCATAAAATCTGACAACAAAAGTGTCTATCAGTTCTCTACTGTCCTTAGTTGCCAAATAGCATCTTTGATATTGTTGTCTATTTCATCCTGTCTACTAACTACAAGCTACAAAGACAATCCTGAAAAAATGACAGACGTGCAGAAGTTTAACCATATCCCTTGTGGAGTATTTGGGCAACTTTTTGCCCAACAGCGCTTTCAGTTTCTTTCCTCCAAAATGAGTTATAAATGATTCTGCAAAACATCCCACAAGGTGTCACTAAAGATGCATCAGCCAAAATCCTCCTCAAACGCTCTCCCCTGTCTTTGCTTTCCCTTCCTATGGTGCGTGTTACAGACAGCTTTGAAAACATGAAGAAGAGTTAACATCTGGGCAGAAGCATGCTTACTTGTGCAGCGCTATCCTTTAAGTTGCAGCCTATTAAGGAGCTGAGTAATTTGAACAGTGAATGACCCAAGTACATACACGTTGATTGGAAACGTAAGTCAATTTTAGGCTTAACTTCTAATGAACTGGCTCAAAAAAATTGCTTCAGGTTTTGCATTACATATTTTACATATCATGCATTTACGTATTGCACAGTGGGAGTCAGCAAAAGATTCATCACCCCCCTTTTCAGACTCCTAACACAAAAAAAGGCACAAAAACAACCATCAGCTCTGTCTCAGTTCCATGGTAATGCCAGAAAAGACAGTTTGTTTCAATTTATTTTATTTTCATCGTTCAAAGTGTTATACCCATCTTTTATCAATCACACCTATCCCTGAAAGCTACACAGATGTTTTGCAACTTTCTGTTACTGTCAGATATGATGGCGTGACAGTATCCTCATTCACAGTTATCGCTTAAGGCCCTTTCTGTTGAACACTGTATGAACCAAGTATGAATTCAAAACTACTGTGTTGGATAAAAAGATTATTCTCCCTTCCACCTCCCCCATATTTCCCTTTTTTGAGACAAAAAAAAAAAAAAAAAATCACATCTAACTGGAGATAAGCATTAATTAACATTTGAAAACCATCTTTGACACTAAGCTCTCAAGTAGAAATTATATTTCAGTGCCTAATTTTTCCTATTCTCTGAAAAATCAGTATGATATCAGTATGATAGCCTTAGTAGATGACATATTTACTCACAGATGAACAGTGCAGAGGCACTGACCTGGCACTCACCTGCTCCAAAAAGACTCAAGTACACCAGGTGTAATGACTTACGTTGCTTATTGCCTAGCAGCCAGTGCACTGTAGTTAATTGCTGCAGAAATTAGGCAAACCACTCCACCCCTGTGCTACATGTCAGCTTCTAAAGAAAGTTCTACATGATTCAGGCAGCCAAGTCCTATGTGCCCATGTTGTAATCCATAGGACAGACCTAAACTGATTCATTTTAAGTTTTTAGGGACTCTTCCTTATTTCTTTGATAGAATCCCTTAAATGATCACTTCCCCCTTATTTCATTCTTCATGAGAAGCAGGAAGGCCAAGATAATCCATCAAACCTTTGCAAAGCAATAGCAGGCAATGTAACTGCTAATGAACCTTGTCCTTGCTACAGAAACCAGTCTGGACAAAAAGTCCCTTAAACAAGGATGAAACCACATGGCGGGGGGGTTGGACATTTTGTCATCACAAAACCACACTAAATTACACACCTAAAACAAGAATTAGGGTTGTGGATTCATGCTCCAGGCTTAAGTCTACTAAAAAGTTGTAGTCTGTCCTTGCAGATCCTGAAATAAAAGATTGTGCCAGGAAAACATCTCTAAAAGGTCCTATCTGAAGAGCCAAATTTGCCCTCTAGAGGGACTCATACAGCTTACGGCAATGGTTCAGCAAGTATTTTGTGCAAGGAAGAGCCGGAAGAAACAGCAGAAGGAAAGGTCCTTGTGGCATGTCTGATGTTTCTGGGTTAGAAAACTTATCAAATCTTCCCAAAAACATATCCTCAGCAATAAAGAGTGGAGGGGGGAAGCGACTGATTGGCTGTGTGGGTGCATAGCTGCTGGCCAGCCACAAAAGGCTTCACACGATGTGACAGAACTGGGAGTATTACCTGCTGCCTTTATGCTTACATCAATGACTGAACAAAAGAGTGGGAGGAAAGCTAAAAAACGGACACTTCCAGAGCTCCCCATGACTATTTTTGAGACTAAAGAGACTTTCCAGATAGGAGCAAAGAGTTCAGATCAGCTGAGAAAAGACTTGTGAGCACTCCTGCTGGGAGCCTTCTCACTCTCTACAGTCAGTTCCACTCCAAGGAACCGCCACGCTCGCTGGCACCAAGTCCCATCAAAGACAAATATAATTAAAGAAAAGTCTACATCTATGCGTAGCCTTTAAAATCAAATAATTTTAAATGTCATTAGAAATTTTACATAGAAAGGACGTCTGCTGCTAAATGGAACAAGGAAAAAAAAACCCAAATTTAAGATGTCTCCACTTACATTGGGAATATAGCTGTAACTATCTTATATATGGGAAATAGGAGGGCTTTGTGCACCATCCTTCTTACAGGCCAAATACTGGATTCATGGGACAAAAAGTTTAGGATATAAAATATATATATACACACATCGGAATAATATAGAGACTATTTAATAAAAAGTATAGCACATATATGATATTGGGTCTATTTACCCAGTATACAGTTAATAGAAAATGTGACCATGGTCTCGGGTGGAGTTAAATCGTTTTATGTGATTGATTTGTACATTATAACCATGATAGCAGTAGTAACAGCCTATAACATATCCAAATACAATCCCTAAGAGGCAGTCATTTTATATTTCCTAGAATAAGCAACTAACTTGTTCTGCATGGATGAGTAAAAATAAGACTATTTAGCATAAGGCTTCACGTATTTTACACAGAGGTAGTTTCTCAATAGCTCAGGGTCATCTGTCAGACATAAATGAACCAGATACCAACAACTGCAGCTTCTAGGAACAAAAGCTCCAGGAGCACTTTTGATTTCTAAAATACATTAAAAACCAGAAAGTAATAAGATGGCTACTGCAAAAGCAGTGAAAGGAAAAAAGCATTGCCCATAACCATTGACTGAAAAAAGCAACTGTGACAAACTGAAATATGATTGCTTTCCAAGCACACCTGAAATTTGTACCAAGACAAACTAGAAGGTCCAAAGCTTTGTTTACTGCTGACTGTGTTATGAATCCTCTTTAATAGCTGATGAATGAATTAATGGCTGGCTTGATATTTTTCTCTTCAGTCTCAAAACTGTGTAAGTTTACTTTGGAGAGAAAAATACCACATGCTAAGAAAAGTAACTTTTCCTTGATATGCTCTTTTTTAAAAAAGAAAAAAACCACAACAGTGTTTGCCCTATTTTTCATGTGATTATCAACTATTTCCATTCAAAATTGCTGGTTACGATAAACCGAGCAAGTCCCTTTGCCACTTTAGGTTACTTTGCAAACAAAACAAATCCCTTTTGTTGCACTGTCCTCCTGTGCTCTTCCCTCCTCACCAGTAAAGTGGTTTTATTCCACTTTAGTCTTTATAAACATACATCAAAAACTCTTTGAAGAACTTTTCCATTTCATGTGCATGGTGCCAATTCTGACAAAGACTTCCCACTTTTTCTCATGGCTTATGTTACCTCAGATAAGTAAGATTCTTATCTTCCATTTATACTTTTAACAGGTTCAAATAATAATTTGTTCATTTGCCCGAGTAGTTGTGGAGCTTTCACTTACATCACTACAGCAAGACTTGCCTTTAACAGCTGATCTTGACAAGCTGCTAAATTTGTTTCCTTATACAAGGGTATTTTTTGCTTTTTTAACTTTAATAGCAATGTTCCCCCACTCCCTTTGAGATTTTAGATGCTTTTTTTGTGCATAACATGTTTTCATGAATATCTGTGGAGACTGTAATAAAAACAGATCACCTTTTGAGACCTAGATTTTGAAGTTCAGCATTTCAGAACTAAGATTTCTCGTGATTGCTAATGAATAACTCTTTATTCTCCCTCCTCCCCGCTCATTTCCCCTTTGGCTTCCCCCCACTATATCACCAGTTTTGGGAAGTGGGATGTCTACAGCTATGAGGCTTTTAGTACACTCTGGGGAGTCCAGAAATGAGTTGTCTAAAGACAACAAAGAGACAGGCCTTCAGAGAGCCCTGATCTTTATTTTTTCTTTTAGTAGATCCATTCACTAATTTATGTTTCAAGTGCTCAATTTCAAAAACAAGACAGGCAGACCCAAGTGTAGTATTTGTTTTGGAAAACAAAAGTTTTCCAAAGCAAAAGGGATGACTTTCAGATGTTCCTCTCAAAAAGGAAAACTTAAAACATCTCAGGTAAGACTCAAAAAAACCCAATAAAACCAATTTATATTGAATTGTTTATACCGTTCATCCTTGGTCACTCATCAGTTCTAACTCCTTAGCTCAGGCTTTTGTTCTCCCACTGTTTCAGGCCATGGCTGAGCCCAAAGGACCTCATGCTGCACCCTCTCTCATACCAGAGCTGAGCCATTCCTTTCCTGCCAGTGACATCCACTTTCTGCAGAGATAAATATAATTTTAAAGTTCCAAGAGTGGACTTAGATGTTTAAGCAGACAAAAAAAATCAGAGAAGTGTAGGCTGTCAACTTCAGTATCCTCCAACATATATCATGGCTATAGTAGCCTTGTTAGCAGTATCACAGAAAATATCACAGTGTCCTGGTTTCAGTGGAGGGAGTTAACTTTCTTTCTAGTGGTTGCTGTGTTTTCAGATTTGGTATGAAAGAATGTCAATAATGCATATTGATTTAGTTGTTGCTAGGTGATGTTTATACTATTCAAGGACTTTCTTCAGCTTCCCACAGAAGCTGAGAAGTAGCACAGACAAAACAATAGAATGGCCAATAGAGTACTCCGTACCATAGATGGCAGCTCAGTATATAAATGGTGGTTGGCTGGAGGGAGGAAATCGGCAATCTCTGCTCAGGTAGGGCTGGGCAACCAGATGTGAGTGAGAGGCTGCATGGTCCTGGTTGCTGGGATTAAACCACGACACACAGAAACCCCAAAGATGAAAATAAGGAAATCCTTTCAGAAATTCCTTGTCACATGCAGCTCTCACTGGGAACCAAAGCAAGACCCAGTCTTTATTATCACAATCAGAGAAAGAGATGTTTTGTAATCAACACATTTCAAAGCACACGGAAGGAAAAAAAAAATAAAAATCTAGCACCTCTCTCCATCTTTCTTCCTAATACTAATTCTAGGGAGAGGGAAGATCCATCAAACCCTTACTAAATCCTATGATCAAATGCACACTTTCAAAAGCCTGTAAGATTAACAGTTCTCTTAGGAGTGTGGTGAATGGAAGAGCAAGCCCAAGATGGGTTTTCCTGTGCAGCAATGGTGCCATCTACAGCCTGAGCGAGGCCACAACACAACTGCATGAAGTGCTGTAGGCAGAGGTATTTTTCAGATGTTTTTGCCACAAATCTGCTCTTCAAAATTCACGTCTGACTGAGGATGCATCTTTAACATCATATACGTAGGAAAAAATATATAGGATATATTTTTATGCTTTACCCGTGGAAATGCTGTATATTGTCTAGCTATTTGTTCTCAGATTGCATGGTCTTTAAGACCCTTCAGCTATGGACCAAACCTAGTAATAGCTAAGTCAGGTGCAGAACAGATGTGCCTATGGAAACCATATGTTAGAGGCAAGAGGTGAGAAGCAGAGGAACATTACATTTCTGTTGTCACACACACACTGAGGACACTACACAGAGCGTATTTTACAGACTCCCAGAAGAAAGTTACTCGACCTTTTCATAAGCCACAGCTAAGCTGTCATCTGTACAATTAAGATGGACATCCACGCTTGTTATTTGAAGCAAGAAAAATCATCTCTCCTAGTGCAGCTGGCACATCATTGAGAAGCCTTACTTCCTAGGAATTAGAAATGTGTAAAGTCAAAGAAATAGAATATGTAAACAGAAACATGTCAATAAGTAGCATTAGAAATAGAATGCCAATAGAACTATATAAAGTCAAATTCAGAAATAACAATATATTGTTAATAAGCTACCAGGAAGAGAGCATTAATAAGCCTCTGGAAGCTTGAGCTGATGCAAGTTACATTTTCTTCACATACTCAATGGACCAGATGGAAAGGCAGAAAACATCTCTTGTTTATGCAAACGATGTGAAGTGGAGCTGATCTATTTTACCACAGGTGCCTTAACAACTCTACCAGTGCTGCCTGGCTTGGCCCACATCACGTATCCCTGCACGTCTCTCCAGGCTGCCCCATCTTACCACCTTTGCTGTTGTTACAGCTGCACCCAGGCCTGATGCCAAGTGTCTGCCTGACAGCTGCACACGCTCCTCTTAGTGGATCTCCAGCTCCCCTAATACATGCAAAGCTTTTGCTAGGTAAGTGCAGGTGTCTCAATAATTGCAAGTTTTCTTACCATATGCAAGCAAATGTAACCAGTATAATAGCAGGCAAGGCCTTCCCAAGGGCGCAGACAGCCTGAAATAAGGACTGGAAATGCAGTTCATACATCTAAAAGTCAGCCTTGATGGAGTACAAATTCTAAAACACAGGACTGTTGCACTTCATAATCAAAATTCATTGTCTAGTTATTCTAATCTGTATAAAAGAGATAAGGAGGTCACAGAGAACTCAAGGAATTGCCTCAGGGAAAGCAATAAAGCTAGTGAAAAAAGGGCAGACACTAAGTGAAAAGGTAGAATAAACTGATGAGGCAAGAAAAAGAAAAAAGCAAGGCAAAAGGCAGAAGTCAAATCCCAACTTCCCACTAAACAAAGCTGATTGTTAGGAAAGAGTGATCTTAAGCAACAGATAACTTCAGAGTTCAGTAACTCTATGAAAGCACAAGACTCCCAGGGATGTCACTGGAATATCAAAAAGCAGAGTACAGAAAGCAGCCCTCATGCAAGTTGAGAATTATAATTCAGTCTCTTCACTGAGTGAATCCAACACAGTCCAGTTAACAGTTTTCTCGCCCTTCACAGTGGTACCTGGACACCAGGGAAAGATATCTAAAATGAAGAGTAGGAAATTTATAAGCTTGTTAAAGCCGATTTGTAGAGCAGATCTTTCACAGTACAGCAGAGTTTATTTTGTTCTTGTTTTGCTTTTTTTTTTTAATTTATTACCCAATTCTATGTTATCTACTCAGACATTTCATTATGGGTACGTGTTTCTATGCAAAGAGATTGCCTCCATCTGGATCTCAACTCTGTATATATTCATTAGGACACTTACCTTACCACAGTTATACCCCCTCCTCCACCTATCTTGAAATCAAATCTGCTCCACAGCAGAAAGCATGTAAGTTCCAACCTGACCAATAACCTTCCCGGTATTTGTACTGTCAGCCTTTCATCACTTCTCTGTTGAATGCTTTACTTCAGACAGTGCTGCAAATAGTAGTCATTCAGGTTTGTTTTATACTGGAGATTCTGTTATTCATAAACTCTACTTCTTGCTCTGAAATCAGCAGGAATTTTGGTCCTGACTCTGTCCGCTAGCAGGGGCTTAGTTGTGTGGGTATTGGTAAGCAGAGGCATACGTTTGCAAATTCTCTTTTCGTAAAAATTTAAGAAACTGTCAGGCCCCTTTCTCACTCTCAAACTTGACCTCTGAAGAAAACACTTCTTATTTATAATAATCTCTGCAACAAGGATTTAAATCAGTAAGTTCTTGGAAGTATGAGCAAAGTAAAAAATACCTTCAATATTCATAATATAAAGAGCTTCACTGCAGTATGACCAAGACCAACTTCGCTAGATGGACTCACGGCTTCTGGGAGTCCATCAGGAAGACTCCCAAATGAGTATAGCCTAAAAAGGCAATTAAGAAGCAAAGTTACGTTAAAAATAAATAAATAAATAAAATGCTGAGCTTTTTCTTTTACAAGTAGGTTTTTTTTTTTCCAAAAATAGTTGTATTGTAACTATTCACTATTTGTGTGAATTGTGAATAGTGAATACTATTCACAAATTATTAGTACTGTAACTTCATTTGCAAATACCTGCCTGCAAAAACACTGGCTTGCACATTAAAAAAAAAAAAAAAACAAAAAGCCGCTCAAACTTTTGCCCCTCCAGTGGGATGGATGCTTAAGTCAATGTACTTCTGCTTTACTTATTCAGTCAATAGTTCATTCTTCAGCGCCAGAAAATGCGGTTCAATCTTGTAGAATTTCTGCTTGAACAAAGCAGAAAGTTAAATTAAAACAGTGCACCTGTGATGCTACTGGAAAACTATGTCTGACCCTCTAACAGTTGTATGTACATACATTAGAATATTTATCAAAGTGGCATAAATATAAGTAGCAAGGACACCTGTATCAGATGGGAAAATAAAATGGATTTACAAATCAGCTACAAGTATTGAAGAAGCCTGAAATCCTTCTCACATATTTTCAAGGCATAACATTTGTGGACACCTTGCCTTAAATTTTGAAGTATTTAATTAAGCCTGCAAATAAATAAAATGCTTAAAATTAATTGTTTTTCAGTTACAGAATCTGTCAAAACACATAGTTCTCATCATCAGCCAGATAAGCTTTACAACAATTGAATAAAACTATGATAACAAACGACCGTTAGCTCCTATTCTCCAGGGCAGAAAACTTTTAGTTAAAGACCCCTGTCCAAAAAGATGAAAGACAAGCTAAGATAAAGTCTTCAAACAATGTCACAGCTGTAACTGCAGGCAAAAATCGTTGCTCTTGCTTACAGCATTATTCAAAGGTAATCTACAGGGCCACGTCTGTCTGCGTAACTGTCTAAAGCAGAATCTGACCTCATACATGTTGTTTTACCCAGACACAGCTCTCCAAAATTGCTATTTTATTTAATACATATGTTTATGTATTAAACTTTTTACTCTTTTTATGCTCTTAATTCCTCACTGTCAGGACAAGTCAGGAATATTCCCCTGTCATTGCATGAGAGCATATCACATACAATATAAATAATAGATATGTAAATAAAGAGTATGTCACAAACAAGCATCAGAATGCCTTATCCAATGGAAATTTGCAAACATTACAGAAGGATCAGATTACTTCCAATTTATACAAGGATAATTTACACTGTTTTCATTTACAGCAAAGTGTAAAGTAGCACTGTAAATGAATCTTAAAATTTACTGCCAAGGGAGTACCAAAGTCCCCTAGTTGAAGCAAAGGATGACAGAAGAAAGGACTAATATTTCACAGGCTATTAAAGGATTGAGCCTAACTTCAGCTGGAGTTGCAAATTATATATATCAAAGCCTCATTTATGGGATCAAGTCACAGTGTACCATTCTAGATAGCATTTTTCCCCAAATCCCACACTTGTAAGCATCTTTTCACAATTTTTCAGTTTGACCTACTGACAGCAAAAATCTTCAGAATTTATATGGATTTCAATCCTGTAATTTACTGTAAAGACTAAAAACAACCAGAACACTGACTCAATTCTTAAAACGGTAATTAATCCACTTTGAAGATGATGGAGAGACGGCAAAATTGGTGCAGGTCCTCAGAGAAGCATCTGGTCAAAAGACCGTGATACTGAATTGAAAGTCTTCTGTAGAGTCCCAACAGGCTCTGAACCTAGTCCTTATATCCCCTCCAGAGAATGGCAACACCACACTTTCAACCCTTAAGTCATATATACAAGCATGACTGTTGTTAAGTTAAACTCAGTGCTTACTCTATAGACCACGCATCCAGCATCTGCACAGTCTCGTACAGCACTTTTTCAGCTTCTACATTTTTTAGCGGAACAATGCAGTTTACAGGACAGTAAACTGGTATTTAAATTTGTACCCAAGAATTAACCTGTAAAAGCAGCACATTAATTATGCATGCATTGCTGATTTCTAATATGCTTCCTGTTACTAAAATCTGAACACGCATGCAATGTTTAAATCTTAATCTCTTCAGAGTCAGATTCGGCCTGGCTCTTTCATATACTTCTTCCCCAAAACAGAATTGCATCTCAGTCTGCATTTTTCCTGAACTCAGATCTGTAGCTCCTCTGCCATCAGAGCTGCAGAGAGCAGATCTTACAATGTTAGACCCACGTCAGATTTCAAAGTTGTCCAAAAAAAAGTGTGCACTCTCTCCATAGTTCCTGTCTTCTGGCATTCAGCTGTGTATGGTTCAGCAGTGTGTCAGCACCCAGACACAGAATAAACAGAGAAAGCAATAGTTGTTCAGTTTACCTAAAGCAGAGGGCAAACAAGCCCTAAATTATCTTAGGAAATAAAATGTTGTTGATTTTTGGTTTTTTTCCTGGAAATCATACAGTAATATTGTTTTCCAAAGTTTTACTGTTTTACTCCTCATCCTTAAGAAAATACATTACATTTTCTCAACCATTATTCCAACGTTACAATAATCCACAAAATATTTTTCCCCTCATTTCAGCAAAGTAGAAAACTATTTTACATGGCTTATTCAACGTTATCATATAAAGAGAATGTTTTTCTCATTCTCAAAACCTCTGTGAGGCTACTGTCCATTTCCTAATGCAGAATGCACAGTAAGCTCAGAGCTGAATAAGGCAAGGTGCCTTTTCAAATTCCGTTTTGAAGCTGGCTGATCGCAGAACTTGACTTCAATGTTGCCATCACTGAAGGCCTCCCTCCTGGCTTCGTCTGAGTCAATGGGATCTCTTTGAGAAACACTTGCCTTTTGCCGCCTCATAGTAATCCCCGAGTTCCCAGGTTGCCTGGTTGGTGATGTGTTTTCTTTGACAATGCAGAAGCAGAGGGCAGACAAAAAATTTTTCTTGAAGTTTTCATTCATGAAAGCATACACAATAGGGTTGCAAATGGAATTGAAGAATCCTATAATCTGGACAATTGCAAAGATCATTTTGACTGTCACATCATCATACTCCTTTTCAAAATTACCTGGAAAGGAAAAACGAAATATGCTGTAAGTACAAAATAGCATAAATGCCTACTACTTAGCCTATTTATATCCAGTCTGGCATTAGAAGCTTTTGTTTAAAATCAACAAAAGACCATGCTGGAGGTTCTTAATATTAGCAACAGAGTTTCCATCAGCAAGGAAAGACCAAGATCTGCCTCACTGCCCTGCTTTGTATATATGTAAATAAGGACAGTCATTCAAAACAGGTGATTTATGAGTCAAAAAAAATTGCCTGTTGGCCAAGTGACAGAAAGCTTCTGCAAAGTACAGGCCTTGTTTATTCAAGTTGTTCTTCTGGCTCTGAGTTTCATGTCCATATCAAATGCGTAAGTACTTTAACACCAATCCCTGCCTTGTCACTGACCCCACACGGCTTCTTTCTCTGTGCTGACACAGATCAGCTCATGGAGGTAAAAATGAATCCTCTTTGTCACATCTCCCACTCTTAAATCATTGAGATCACAGAGGACTGAATTCCTTGAATTCAAATACTCATCAACCAAACTTCAGATAAGAGCTAAAGGTTTACACAGCAAGTAAAATAAAGACCTTGTAACAACTGAAATAATTTGTGAAATTAGCAATGAAAAAGAGAGCAAATGGTTCATGAAGAGTTATGGGCAACCTTAACATGGGACAACCCAGACAACTTTAATAGTTACAGCTTCTGCACTTCTGATTCTGCCCAGGCATAAATATAATTCATTCAACTGGATTCATTGGGTATTATCATTATGACGTCCAGTATTTATATTTCCAATATGTCTAACTCATTAAAACCCAGGCACGTGATGGGATAAATATTTCATAGCAGTTTAACTCAAAGCCGTATGACAATTTCAGTGGATGCAAATAGAAGTCTTCATACATTAAATTAGAATTAAATTTTAATTTAAAAGTTACTTGTTCAAGAGGTTTTATACTCAGAAATAACTCTTACCTTCCAGCCAGGTACATCTGACCTTTCAGCAAATAAGGGTAGCATGACAGACACAGAAAGAAAGAGAATCTACAGATAGATGCTCACCATCCTAATAGCAAAGTCTTGCTTTTTGTTGAGTCTTGTGAGGCCTAGCAAACCTCCTTTTCAGGACTAGATTGTGTGTTGTACAAATTGTGAAGCAATGACAATCTCTGTTCTAAAGAGCTTACATTCCTACATTCTCTAAAGAGCTGATAGAGAATTTGGGTTCCCTCCCACACACCCTGCAACAAAGTTCAGCAGAGTCTACAGCAAGACACAAAGATTATCTTTTTCTTTTTTTTTTTTATACACAACAGCAGTGAAGAAGAGATCTGGTTGACACACAAGTATGTCACAGATATATGGTATTTCCCAAACACTACATCTGAAAAGAGGTGTTTTGAAATCTACTCATTTTCCATGAGCGCTGCAGATCTATCACTCATAGACTTCAGAGTAATTCATCTGTTGTTGGCTATGTATCTCTATTACAAGACATTGATCCAGGATTTATAAGCACATTACCCTTTGCTAGCAGAAGGTATTCTATAGCTGGATGTTGCAGCAGCACTAGCTTTTCAAAACCTGTGGTTGCATTATCATAAAAAACCAGCCAATCTAAGAAAGGTTTTATTGTATAACACATGGCAGATACTCACTGTATTCTATCATCATGTGAATCACATGGAAAGGGGCCCAACAGACTGCAAAGAGAAACACCACTGTCACCATCATAACAATTGCTCGCTTCTTCTTCCTGAAATTGCATCAAGACATTCCATGCTGAATCACTAAGAATTGACTGGTGAGATGTGTCTCTTCAAGTGAGATCTGTAAATGTGGTCTGATGGTTGCAGATGCAAACAAAGCCTGGAAGAATGCTCAGAAGCACACAATTCCCTTTGAAACAAAAAATGCAGCATCATATAAACGTAGTACATCAATTAATTAACATCTTTTATTTCTTTCTTTTGGTAAAGCAATGAACTTTGCAGCTGCAGCAAGAAATGACATTAGCATATCTTGCAAGGCATTTTCACTTCATTCAAGCAGCTGCAATTCCAATAGTAAGAGATAGGAGGGGGAAAAACCAATAAAAAAACCCCCACAAACCCCACACTACACATGAAATTCCATTAACAGCTCAGAAAATGAGAGTCCCTTCCTAGATCTGGGTGCACTGACCACACCTGCAGCAACTGATTACACAAAGAATTTGACAGTAAGTGAAACTACACCTGCAACATTCAACCTTTGCTAGTAGGTGGAGTGCTGGAGTAAGAGCAAGAAACACATTCCCTGCCTCCACTGTAATATCTTACAAACTCAAGGTACATATGAATTTATTGTCATCCCCAAACTGATATATAACTCCATTTATAAATCCCAAGATGAATCTCTCACTTGAGCTGAAAAGGTAGCACTTCACTGGTAGCAGTTACAGGATCTTCTCCCCACTGTGTGAAAATAAGATGAGGAGCAGCCCAAAGATGACATGTCACCTTAACTCCTGTGAGACTGCACCCACCTTCAGCTTTGACTTAAAAGGTTCTGCCTCCTTAGGCACTTTGTTAGATAAATATCTAAGGAATCATTTACCTTAAAGCTGCTTGCCAGTATTCTCCTTACAGTCAATACTTCAGGTGATACTCTCCTCAGTGAGCAAAACTGTTAGAGGTTTATAGCACATCAGGCAAAAGATCAATTTGCCAAATGAGGCAATATTAACGGTATCCCATATTTAGCCATAAATAGCAAAGTTGATAATTATTGATTTTCATAACTTTTCAGATAGAACATTACCATCTGGATAGTCTCACATGAACACATCTGGGAACACTCAAAATTCTTTGGAAGCTCTATCAAGTTAAACTGCACGAAAGTAGTTTTTTAATTAATTCTGATTTTTTCCCATAAACCAGTTTAACTTATAATAGGATCATAAAGCAGTGTCCACAGTCTATGAATTATATAAAGAACTTTCCATAGAACAAATGGAAATAACCTAGCAGCATTTTTTTCCCAACTTATCTTCTAACTCATGGCCTACAGCTTTTAAAAACAAGCATTTCACAATGTATAATACGAGATTTATTGAAAGAGCTTGACTTCGAAGGTGTGGCTAAACTATACTTTGAAGAAAACAATCTATTTGAGTTGCCTTAAATTGGGTATCTAATTGTTAAATAACTAGTTAGCTTTAAAAATCTGGTCTATGCTTGCAGACTTCCCAATAGATAAGACAGATTTATGTATTTATTTACTTATTTTGCACTGGTTTGGTCAGGAAAACAAAGCACTTTCTGGAAGTTAAAGTTCCAACTGTATTTTACTTTACAAACCTTGATATTTTAGACATTTCACTCCCATGAATGGTTTGAAGAACTGAAGCATCTCCCACTCGTTTCTTAATCCACAGTTCATAGCCAATTTTAGTGTACAAAAAAAGCATCAACATCAGTGGAAGAAGGAAGAGTATAACAAGAATAAAGGTTGTATATATCT
>JAOXNO010000033.1:6248374-6297929 GCA_028565335.1 Limnodromus scolopaceus
AATTTTAGTGTACAAAAAAAGCATCAACATCAGTGGAAGAAGGAAGAGTATAACAAGAATAAAGGTTGTATATATCTTCTGGTAAGTCGGACTGGCCCATTCTTCCAAGCAACAAACATACACTTTTTCATATAGAAAGTCATATTTAACCTGTAACAAGTGTAAAGGAGATGAGTCACTACAGTGTTTACCCAAATGTAAAAAATAAGCACATTCAAATATTCCTTGCTTTTAACACAACAACCAAAATTCAACAGAGAGACTTTTCAAAGCGACAAAGTTCTTCCAAGTACTTTTCCTTATCAAGTGTTGGGTCGATCCAAATTGACAAAGAAAGGTCAAGAGAGACTCTAATCTGCACTCTTCCTCAAAACTTTTTTTTTTTTACTGAGGATTTTCAAAGGAGACCTTGACTACTCATTTTGTAAGTAAAGATGGGTGTACAGAAGCCTCACACATTCATCACCTAAAAAAAAAGATTTGTTAACATTTGGACTCACAAGCAGCAGATTCTGACAAGCCTTTTTTTTCCTCCAAAAGAGTACGGTAACTCCTTAAACTACAATGGTCAGCTAATTACATTTTAAAGTAGGCACAGCTCTTCCAAATCTCAGAGAACACTACGTCATCCTGCAACAATAATCTAAACTCTACACTGCTGTGTACCAGTGCACCTAAAAAACAAAAGGAAGCCATAGTGGAAGTCATAGACGTAATTAGTGCTGTTTGACATAATTGGGGAGGGTAGACATGACTAGTACCTGCTGGCAGTCCTTTTTCCAGTGCATCCAAGTCCTAATCCTTAGCTGGCACACAGACCAAAAGCTCCACTTCTCTTATCCCACTCTCATTTCTTAGGAGTTTATTCAATTTCATTGCTAAATGTACAAAAAGATCCAGCAAGGACTGAATGTATAAATACTAAAATATAAATTCCCATTTCACCTAACATACCTCAAGCCGTTGCACATGCCACATAGGTGACCCAACAATAACTGCCAGCAACCAGACTATACCTGTAAACAAACATATTTTTTAATACTTTGTACAACAATCAGCATAAGTTTTGGTATGAACAGTTTAACAGTTTTACCTTCAAAAGTCAGGCAAAGTAGACAATTTAAATAAAGAACAAAATTTTCTATGAGGCATACATCAGTCAACATTCACATCAGCAAAAGCATGCTCTTTTGCTATCAGTTTTCTCTCAAACTAACTTCATTCATTGTTATTTAAGTGTAAAGACAATTAATTTTCAGGAATAGCATTATGTATGTTCTCCTTGAGTTACAATGGAAGGACCATTTACAGCTGTGACATTGATTTAGCAATGATTGCACATTCTGAACTTCTCTTAAAAAAAAAAAAGGAAAGCAAAGGCTGCCAAAGGTTTATGAGAGTCTTGGTTAAGTAAATCTTTGACTTCAGATTCAAAGTTTATTTTCAGAGTTTTGGCTAGTAATTACTATACATACAGGCACTATCCTTGAACTATTTTATAAATGTTATCAGATTTACCATTAACTCCACCTCTGAATTACTGGTCACATCAGTACCCTCTGTTCTGTCATGCCATCTACACTGAAGATTATTTCTCTATATACACAATTACTAGAGATGCCTAAAATCTTACCAAGCATTGTGAAAGCTCTTTTATTGGTGTACTGCCATTTCATTTTTAGTGGATGCACAATTCCCTGGTGTCTCTCCACAGCAATGCAGGTCATTGTAAGAATTTCAGTTACAATAGCAGTGGATTGAACAAATGGTACCATCTTGCAAGCGAAGGCACCTGCAATAGTCAGAAAGTAAGGTATGCAACTGTTGCAGTTCTTGAAAAAGTCACTAATACCAGACTTCATTACTGAGGTACTATTGTGTCAAAAGAACAGACTAATATTTTTGGATTTGTTTTAACAGTTAAACTGATAAGTCAGCTATTTAAGCTCCTCATCAAATGCAGCTTTCAACAGTCATTCTTCCATTGTACACACTACATTTGCAAAACCAAGACTTCTAAGGACATACTTATTTACTCTGTATCAGTCTGAGACTATCATGAAATCATGATATCATGAAATTCCTATGGTCACTTTTGACCAAGTCTTCCATCATCTGTTTTCAAATGTGCCAAGTTACAGGGATATTTATTATCATTTCATCTTGGCAGATTACTCTCCAGTTTTATGAAGGTTCTAGTATTACCTGTTTAAAAGTTTACCTTTTCTGCTCTTGCAAATACATTCGTTTTGCTCATTTAAATACCACTCTATTTGTATACTTTGGTACTTAATGCATCATTCTACCAAGCAATATATATATGAGAGTCCTCTAAGAGGCATAACATAAGAGGAGAAATTAAACCTCTTCATCATCTTTACATTGTCCAAGTCTCCCTCTTTCCTGATTAACACATTACATTAATGACACTGTCTAAATTAGTTGCAATTTCCTAACTGCATTTTCAGTTGCATAGGTTCTCACTGTGAGCACTTATGTACAGCTAGTGCAGATCTTCAGATTTCGTTGCTACTATAGCTTCCCAAAAGTACATATTCAATTCGTCATTCTCCACTACTCATCCTCAAGTCCCAAACCATCTTAGAAACGGTGGTGTAAATTACTCTCTCAAAAATATTATGTAAATGCCTTTCCTAACCTATTTCTCATTTACTCATTTCCTGACCATATTCCTGACCGAGACAATTTTGTATGCCCACATTCTCACAGTTCCCTCACATTCTTACAGTTCAGTATCAGCTATTAGTTTCAGCAACAGCTGGGGTTATTTCCCTTTGATCATTAATTATACTTTATCCATATATAATCCATAAACTCAAAATAGCCAAAGGAATATCTGATCCAATTGTAAGCCAAGCTTTAAAATGCTGCATACACCTTAAGCAATAAAAGCATGGAAAACAGAAAGAAAACAAACAGTAAATTATCAAAACTTAAACCTGCCCTCTATGGAAGAAACAAGGAAACTTCTGTTTGCTAGGCCAGGCTAAAAGCCACTGTACCCTACAAGAAGGAACAGGTTTGCTACTGGGCTTATTGATTCTAGCTACCCCAAAAATCACTTTTTCTGTGGCTCTAAAAAGGGGAGGACAAGGGGCAAAGGATGGAAGTCAAGTACTTTTCAAGTACCCATTCAACACCAGCAACACCACGAACATGCACACAGACCTGGCTTAAAACAGACTGAAAACACACCATGCAGCCCAATTTCAAGCTACTTGAATGAAATCTTACCATGGTCAGTAGGAACTGCATGGAAGAAGATGCACTGGGCTGCATGTCTGTTTCTCATCTAGTATTTTCCCACGATGTCAGAAAGGGCAAGGCAAGACATCTTGACATCTGACATCAACTACAATTTATACAATAAAATTCCTCCCACTTCTTCCTTGGCTTCAGTACACACAAAGAAAACCCCTCATGAAATACAGCCAGTATCTTATTAACTCAGTATCTCATCAGTTTCTCACTACACCCAATACAGTATGTGCTACATATATAAGCACCAGATCCACTCAATCAAATTTATAGTTCTTCAACCAGCACGTTGAAAATTCTGTAGTGAGATGATAAAAGGCAAGCTCAAATCATACCTTCTTTGCAAACAATGAGGCAGTGAGTAACGCAGAGATAAAAGTACCTTCAGCCAAATCCTATTCCTCTGAATCAAAAGGAGAGTTTCCACTACTGGTTTCAAGGCTTTTGTTCGCTAAGGTAGAAGTGACTCCTGATACAAATAACATGAATAGAAAAGCAAAATTTGTACATGAAAGAAATATTTAAGTTCCTGTGTCACTAAAGAAAGTATTTTAAGGTTGACTGTTGGAGCTGTGGCAAAAAAAAAAAAAACCAACCCTCTTTCACCATATGCTGGTTCTTACAGTTTGAAAAAAGTCAGGGTTAAATAAAGCTAAGTCCGCTTGAACTATACTCCACTATAGAGGCTTTCCTGTATCGCGCTATTCCTTCATTGAATTCAAGGGTATTCTTAGGAAGCAATGAAGTATCACTCTATTACTGTACTTAAGTAACAAAATGAGACAGTGACTTTCACTGAAGTTATGCAAGTCTGGTGAAATTTACAACTTGTGCCCAACTATACAAGCAGGATACCTGAGTTCATCAGAGAGCAATTCCCAGATTTTCATTGCCTTTTACTGATATCTTCTTATTTTCTTTCCAATAACTATACTGCCAAAGAGTACAGACTACCCCTACCTTTAGCTGAACCCTCAGGAGAAAAGGCTGCAGAAACTCCTTATTTCATCTTCTTGAAGAGAAATGCAGAATAAGTGATCACCTAAGCTATATATAAGTAACTGTTAAAAAGGCCGTAAAAGGAAGAATCTACATAACCTCTACAAATTGATCCTACTGAGCTGAATGAGAAGAGACAGTAGCACTTCCAGA
Source organism: Limnodromus scolopaceus (assembly GCA_028565335.1). Taxonomy (NCBI): domain Eukaryota; kingdom Metazoa; phylum Chordata; class Aves; order Charadriiformes; family Scolopacidae; genus Limnodromus; species Limnodromus scolopaceus. The sequence goes on from JAOXNO010000033.1 coordinate 6,252,806, forward strand.
AATGTGAAACAGCAGGACGTTTTCATTAGACACAGTTGGGTAAAACAGAAACACCTCCTCTGAGCCACATAGCCCACATTTAGGTTCCTTGGTGGAATTAATCTTTGTGGTCAAAGCAAAACAACCAAGAAATAACACAAACTTTTCCAAAAAAACAGAGCTAAAAGCTACTCAAAAAGCCTGCATATATCAATAGTAAAAATAGAACAGTATTTCAACCTCCCTGAAGCTTCTCACGCCACCAAGCCTAGGGTCTCTATCAGCTTGTACTACCATTGCTAGATCACTTTAGGGTTGTTTGCTTGCCCTGAATTGTCACTCACTATACAAACACCTTCTGTCTTCTGAAATCATGAGGCACTCTGGTATTTCAAATGCAAAACTTCACCAAGGCTAAGCGACTGTTTAGCAAGGAGATAGACTCTTCTTTGCATGAGTGTTTGAAACTGGTATGTTTGGGGGGAAAAAAGAAAGAAATACAGTGTTTCCAAAGTCGTGGCCAAATGAAAAGTTATGAACTTCAACGGAAATCTGATGTCAACAGATTTGAGATCCAGCTCCACCACCGTTAATGTATTTGAATGGGATTCAATCCTGAGATACCAGGGGTCATTGTACTTGACAGAATACGGAATGTGTTCCACATAAAGCCTGTTCTTAGTTTTCAAAGCTTTCATTATTTTATTTATAAATATATACCATCTTAGATAATTACTGAAGACTTTCTCCAGGTCTTTTAACACTGTAAATTATATAGCCTGTGATTTCAAACTATAGACACTGTCAACTTCTGTACACATGGAAAATGAGAAATCATTTATTATTATATAACATAACTATTTCAGAATGGTGGCAGTTGGGCTGGGGGGGTGTAGAGAAAAAGGAAAAAGACCTCCTGAAACTATTATTTCAGAATATTAAAAAGCTCAAAGTGGCCACACTGGTTATTCCAGGGATATTCTGAAACAGAACATCTATATGGAGATCAACTCTTCAGTAGATCTTTTCAAAACACTGTCTCCAAGTCCACAAGCCCTAAATCACATTCTTTCTAACAGAAAGCTTGTTGATGTTGAGTTGGAATCAGATCACTGAAAGAATTTCAGAAGTCCTTTATGAAAGTCCAACTGTAATTTTATTCTTTGGAATTCAGCTGCCTAATGTCCAAAGTGTTGATTCTATCGTGCTGTTCCTTCAAACACTTCCAGGCTACACGTTCCCCGCACAGCCTCACAGAGTTGTCTCAGTCAGTCTTGACAAGCACAAAAGAGAGCTGGAGAGGCACAAAGTAACGCTGGTTGGAAACAAACTCACATCTCTAATCCGACCTCATGGCTCACAGCAGGATCAGCAATCAAGCCACATCAAGCCAGATGCAGCTCAGAGGATTCAGATCTTGAAAATTTCCAATGCTGAAGACAGCACAGCTTTCCCTGGGTCAGCCTCTTCCTCTGCTTGACTGACCTCACCTGGGAAAAAGATTCTTCCTATTATACCCTGTCTGACTTTGTTTCACTTGAAGCCTTTTGCCTCTCGTCCTCCTGCAACACACTGCTGTGAAGAGCCTGGGTCCATCTTCTCAATAACCTCCTTGAGAGCACTGCAAAATGTTGCTAGGTTGCCCCAAAACTGTCCCTTCACCAGGCTGAACAAGCTTCGTTCCCTTCTGCCCATCTAGGGCAGCTGCTCCCACCCCTGACATTTGGGTGTCCCTCCGCTGAACGCATACCAGTTTATCAATATATGCTTTATACTGTGGGTCCAAAACTGGACACAGTACTCTGGACACTAAACATAACCTTGTGAGACTTGATTTAAGAGGTTTTACTAGATCTAAGCCTTCCAAAACACAGATGACGCATCTCCTCTTGCTTCCCTTTAATTGTCTAAATACTGTAATCACTGAACAAGGGAATTGTAGAAAAGGGAGCCTAGAATCCTGGCTTTCCAACCTTGAGGAGAAAGCCTCATCATTAGGAATCCACCTTCAGGACCTCCCTCTGAAATGGACTGTCTCACAAGAACACTTACATATTTTCACAGCCAGAAAAAAAAACCTCAACAGAATACCTGCAAACTTGCATGCTCATTATTAGGGAAACAGGTACTGAGGTCTAGTCCTTGATCCAATAATGCATGTGCATTTCACTTAATTTTTAACCCTTTTGTGTAAAGCAAGCTTCACCTGCAGCAAGAAGGAACTGATGCAACCCCATTCTCAAGAGTCTGTTAGTTGAGAATCCCTTCTGGAAAAACTGAGGAAATAAGTCAATTTTTACTATAAGCAAGACATGTTAAGTTTTGCAGAAAAAAAAAGGCAACCAAAAAGCAAATTATGCTATTACATCATACTTTAGATAGTGAAATTAAAATAAGACTGGGACAGGCAAAACACAGCTGTGTGAAACGTTAAAAACACATCAAGTTAGTTTTCAGATGTCTGTATTCAAACTTATCACAGAGTAATAGAAGATTTTAAAGGAATATACTAGTTTACATCTTTCTAATCAAGCTCATAAAAATGTAGCTGTTTAGAACATAGTTTGGAGAGAATACGGTTTAACAGCTAGTATTATTCAAGTCTTCTTTCTATTCACTAACATGGCTGCTAGATATTTTAGTTATTTCTATCAGGTAGTATGTCCTTGTCATGATACGCTCGCCTATAATAAATCAACTTTGATTTAAAAATACAATGAAATTTTATGTCTCCCAACCAATCTGAAAATAAGAATGGATTTGCTTTTTATCTTTATCATAAAGGCATTGAACGGGTTTATTTTGTTATTTATATCTTTTTAAACAACATATTGCTCAAAACGTGATTTCAGATGCTATCTTAAGAGGACAACTAGTGAAAGAGTAACATACAAAAGAACAAAAGCCCACTGAAGATAAGTGAGTTTTAGTCAATATTATTTAAAGTCTCACTCCCTATAGTGTTTTTGGAGTCATTAAGCTAATCAGCATTTGGATAAAGGAAACATTTGCCAAAGAAAGACCACTTCATTTCAATAGAATGTGAAGCGTTTCCTGGCTCTATACACACCGAAATAATGCTGAAAAAAACAAAGAGGGTTTAAGACACGTTTTTAGAAACAATGTTTAAAAGTTGTCCCAAGATAGCCCAGTCATTAACATAAACCTACAGCAACTTTCAAGTAAACAGCACCCCAAATTGTAATAAACAGATTAGAAGAGGCAAGTAGCCTGTGAGATAGAAGAAAGCAATTATAGATACTTGTCTTTCAAAAGGCGAGAAACAGAATTAAGAAGCAGAGAAGTATGCACTCTTCTTCAAACCTGTGAAGAAAAATGAGGTAAGAGAGGACAAGATCTACTTGCTTCAAATAAATCTGACTGATACATCAATTAGAACAGTACATTCACTGCCTACAGGTAACTGCTGAAAACAATGCTGTCCTCCTGCACTTCAGTTACACTGCGACTTCCATCCAATAACTTCACAGTAGTGAGTAAATAACAACCATAAAAAAAATTACATTAGAAAGTAGTGATTAAGTAAGTTTCCCTAAGGAAAAAACTTAATACATGCATACATTTAAAATATCCTCTTCCTTATCAAAAAGTAGTCTCCTACCTTATAAAAAAAACTCTAATTACACAAACACTTAACATTTTAATGATTAACTGGAAAGATGCAACACTTCTCTAGGAAAATAGCTATGAAGTGCAGATTCCAAACAACACTAAAATTTATATAAAACAATGTTTCTTAGCTGGTGATTTAAATCATTAATTACTAAAGGCACCTTCAGTATCAAGTGAAAGAATTTAAGAGAAGCTTAATCAATTACTTTTTTCCCAAGATGACAATCTTGTTTTGTTATTACTAATTCTTTATCTTAAACCTCTACAGCCTTTAAATCACTGAAAACAAATCAAAATTGTTATTTGTCACTTCTTTCAATGAAGACAAGTGCAATAAAAGCAGGCAGGAAAGCAGACAAAAAAAAGTAGGCAGAATGTGGAGTTCCAGCAGGATTTTGCAGCTAAAACCCAGTAGACAGAGCAACATCACATCCTTGTGCTCCTGGTCCTAGTCACCCACTCTCAGAAGATAAAGCAGTCTACATGGACTACTCTGCTTCCCTATGTATTACTGTTAATTGACAGAAATTAGATTTCCTTTCAGGCTTCACAATGATAGATCACCCTGTAAATACAATATACAGTATTAAAAAGTGAGAGCTACTTCAAAACAGAAATTCCTCTCCTGTTGCCTGGTTATGTGCATCCCATCCTTGAGTTAAACAGCTACCTTCACAACAGAACACATTCCCCCTGCCCCTAAATCAGAATCAGGATATAATGACAAAAATCCAGGGTTAATGCAATCACTGGCTTACTTTTGAAAACAATCTTCAGTTTGATTCAGATGAGAAACCTGACTGGATCCTCACTTAAACTGGTTTAAATTCTTGACCCTGATTCCAGAATTTGTGTGGACAGCAGCTACCTGAGGTCATTAATGAACATTAAATGAGCCAAACTCTAGACAGACGGAGCTTGGGGAAAAAGGGTGCTACTTTCTGCTTCCCAATACAAAACACGAGGCAAGATTTACTCCAGGTGTTTCAGACACCTGGGACGTTTTTATACTGCACAAAATACATAACACCTATGTAATTCTTCCAAATGAAGACATAAACACAACTCCAGTACATTAAGCATTCTGATATGATCCCAGCACTGAAGCATTCTTGTGATAAAACCAAGCACCAGGAAAACTACACTCTATTGCCCAGATTCTGGTTCACTTTTTTTTTAGCTGTGGCTACACTGAATCTTTCAGAACAGAATTTTGATTCAGTTCTTTTGCAATCTATGAAGTAGTTTTAGGAATCTAACATGCCTAAATCAGAAAGAATCTCATTAGTATTTTTCAAATACTTACTAAAGGCTATTTAAAATATTTTTTTTTTCTTGGAAAGACTTGCTGAAAAAGTACCTCCTTTTTTGCATGCTCATTTTCCACTTATATCCCCCCAGTACAGAAATGTGTGACTTTAAAAAATATTTTTATTAATAACAATACTTTATCTAATATCTTAAACATGTATCAAAATGTTTAACTTTCTACTGGTTTCTAAGGCTTTCAGCAAACACTTCCAAAAGATTCTCAGTGAAAACAGCACTGCAGTATTTACCAATTGGGAAAGAAAATCATTTGCAGAGGAACACTAGGAATTAAAATAACTAATTACTTCTCTTTTTCAAGAAGCTAAGAGCTTCCCAAAAGTATTCCTTATGTAATGCTGCCAACTGCATAGATTATACAAGCAATGATTAGTTTTCCCCAATGATAACACATTCAGAAGGCTGCAGATATAAATGGTATTCCCTTAAACAATTCTTCATGTCTTCATTATCACATGTTGAGCATGTAACTATGATTTAGCCATTTCATCACCCATTTAAAAGACCAGTTTCTCTTTCATTAGGGTAAAAAAGGCAAAATCCTAAAACCATTCTCTGACAAAAGTTAAATTCCTTCTTCCTCTGTTAAGATGTTTTTGATCAAGCCCTCGCACTAAAATCCGTATCACACCTTGTAAACCAGATCTTTCCAGCTCACTTGACACAAACAAGGTAAGCTTCCTAATATTTTTTAACTTCAGGGCAAAAAACAAGCCAGTCATTTTCATACTGATTATATTCTTAAGGGTCTTTCATAGTTGGGTAATGCATTGTTTTAGATCGATTCTTGGGTATACAAGCATTTTACATACTTAGTAGTTTACCATTTATGATGCACAAGTCTCTCACACGTTACCCTATATAGAGGATAAAGAATATTATATATAACTCCGCCCAGAAAAAAGTTTGAGTGTACAACTTGATAATGGTCCTGTGGTAGTTTAAGTCTGTTTACGGTCAACTACAGCAGCTGAGATAAAACAGTGTGGCATGAGCCCATGCAATTAGACCATGCACCCCAAATAACCTATAATTTATTTACAATGCAAGATGGAGTCCACATCATTCCCTCTATCCTGCAATTTTAAAGCGTAGACGACACACCTTGGGCTAGCTGACCAAAGTATCCCACATTGTCTACCCTCCTTCCCCTCTCCCTCCAAGGCTTACACACAGCTTCTCTGCCCATGTTTTACAAAAATCACTGAAATAGGCACCACAGTCTTCAGGCAAACTTGGATCACCAGCTTATTTCAAAATGCAGCAATCAATAAAAACAAATACACGTATGAAAAGATGAAGGACAGCTGTGCACAGCACTGCTAGTAGAACACAAAACTACTACAAAAAACACTGCAATTGTGGTATAAACGACAAGTAGTACAGGTGAGCATTTTTGGCAGGGATAGAGGTTAAAGATCCAGATCTCTTCTGAAGAGAGAAAGGGCATTCACTACCAGGGAACAAAACAGGACATAGCAAACACAGTCCTGTTCACTCAATGCAAGGCAGAGATTGCCAGATATTTTACCAAGGAAAAGGACATCACCACCACCTCATATGACATGCTATCCAATCTATCTGCTCCTAAAGCTTGCTTTATTGCTTTGCCCAATTGATACAACCGCAAATATTTCACATCAGTTATTGTGCTTAATATTTACACTAATTAATTACATCCATAACGTGCAGAAAGAAATTCCCTGAGCATGTGAGTAGAATAAGTTTCCTTTTATCAGTATTGTTTCCTGCTTTTAAGCAAAATACTCTGCCAATATATTATATATAAAAAAAACCCTAAGCTTGTTATTTCCTTTACTGAGGCATTCACTGTATAAACTTTTCTCAAACCATCTTCATAAAGAATTTTATTCCTGCCCCTACTCATAAGTAAATACTTCAAAACACAAAACAGCAGGACATGAAGAACAAAGGATCAGACAAGTTTTCACCATTACAGATAGAACGACAAAAATCATCCTGCTCTTACAGAAGCAGATCTATCCTGAGATGTAACCTCTCACACCGCAGGTGGCAAATGAAGAGAGCTCTTGTGTCCCTGACCTGATTTACAGCAAGTCTAGTCAACTTAAATTAGAAAGTTTAAAAAAAAAAAAAGCTTTAAAACTGGAGATTCAAATGACTGGATCTCTCACTGTGTACTGTGTAGTAACTAACAGCATGTCAGCAGACTTCGAGAGTATTTGGAAACTCTTCAGTATCAATGAACATTCCAGAAGCAACTCAGAGTAAAGAAATTTCTAATGTCTCACTGAAGAACAGAAATGAGGTTTTACAGAGGTATGCAAGAATATCTGACACAAAAGGCCCATTGATTTTCATCACTAAGACTTAATTTTAATCCCTCAGTAAGGAATGTTTACGCATTCTCACATAGAAAAGTTATAAGTAAGGTAACACACCACTTGATAAAAGATGTTTGGTAGAGAATAGAAGGCACCCTAAATACTCAACTGGGTGTAAGGTGCCACTTTGTTTTCAACCAAGCCTTTAGAGAAGAGGAATCTGCCATGTCAAGGAGCACCAGATATGACAGTAACTCATCCCCTCTCCTGAGTGGCAGCTGGAGGCCAGACAACATATGTAAGGACATCTCAAATGCTGCTGTGTGTTCAAGTAGTGCCTCAGATGACTCACTCCTCTCTAAATGACAGGAAAAGCCACCCTCTGACACCTGCCTTGAGAATAAATATTCTAACCAGTAAGATGCAAAATTCATGAGAAAGATGTAGCACAATGCTAGGCCTACTGTCACCTGATGTTTTGCCCTTGTCTTTTGCCATGGCTATTACATTACACAGCACTAAAAGTAATTCTTCAGTTGCTCCAGGTAGTTCTGTAAAGATATTGCTGTTACTCAGCTGAGTAGTGTCAGAAAACAAAGCGACTCTTGTAAACATTTGGCACAGAGACAAATGCCTGAATTTATCTTTAACAGAGCTGCCATCGGTATGACAATGGGACCACTACTGCTGCCTCCTGCCTACGATCATATGAGAGCAAATCCTCAACTCCTTCCGCTTGCACCAAGACTGCCTTCACTGTATGCATCAATTTACCCCTTACTCCAGCTCCCATTTTATCTGGCTCTTACCAATAAATATGATCCCAGTGATCATTTATGCCAAAGCCACAATTTTCATTTTCTTCCACATTAGAGAGTGACTAGCTTGCAGGATTTTTATTAAAAGTTTCCCTAGAAATTACAGCCATTTATTTGCAAAATATAAATTCAGAAATTAAATCATATACTGTCACTATTACAATTGCACACAGCTATACAGATTCTTAGAAGATCATAGAATCAAAAGTGAGACTGATTCACCCGTTTTTGGTCAATACGGTCCTGCTCCCAGCTGCTGCCCATGCAGAGCTAGCAGGTCTAGCATGGCTGCATAACCACCAGGCAAAGCGAGGCACGCATTCGGTTTCTTGAAACCACTGTTGCTAAAATGTAGGTTAAGATGTATTAATGAATATACTGTGGAAAAAGTCAAGCCAGTGCTTTAGTTTTTCCCCATGTCTGTCCTGAATTAAGTTCTGATAAGTGTAATGCAGCCAAAATGAGAAATCTTCTCTTTCTAAAGAATTCTGAACAACACTACCTATTAGAGAAGCCAATTCACCATTCACAATTTGAATTACATAACATCACCAGCCACCAACATCCTCCTTGGAGTCCTATTGTAAACTGTGCACACCTGGAACCCCTTGAGGTGAAACTGTTTCACCCTTCGCTTTAGAAGAACTGAAATGGTAGTTAGTCTTTTCTGATAGCATCATGTAACATCTTAAAAGATAACAGCTACTCTAAAACTGTGACTGTTCTTATGGTTTTTTGTTCTGCCTCTACAGTCTAGAGTGTTTGCAGTTTTCCCCTCACCTCTCACATTCTACTGTGGGTTTTGAAGGGGAAGAGAAGAGAAAGAAACATAAACACATATACAAGCATGGAAATAAAGAACCACTTCCAAATCAAAGACAAGTACAAAATATACTCATCTCGGTTCACATCACCTAGTACAAATGCTTGTTTCAGTGGTGCAAGTGCAGCTAAACCAAGACATAAAGTGACTAAACACTCAAAAACCCAAAGATATTTCTAGCATCAAGTGTCTCAGGATGCACCACTCTTTCCAACTGGGATATATTATATAGTCAAATCACCTTTTTCTTAACAGAGTTGGAGCTTGCACTACTCAGAGATGCTGCATTGAAGTGGATGAGAAAAAGCTTTTGCAGAGTACAAAATGAAAGGCAGAAGGAAATTTAAACCAGTACAGCCAGCAAGAAAAAGATTCCTACCAGACTGGCAGGGTCTGATTTGCAGTATAAGCATAATCACCGTTAATGCTTCAAAGTGTAAGCTTCAGGAATCAGATACCTTTGGGATACCATCAGTTTACATCTCATTTGTTTTCCTGAATTTTACTTCACACACACACACCCCCAACAGTGAAGGGTAACACCCATCAATCATGTTACTTATCATGCCTTCCCAATACTCTGTTAGTCAAAGCTAATTATCTTACCAGGACCGTAAAGGCTGCTGTCAAAGTCAATCTATGGATCCACTTGCACTGAAGATGCTCTAGCACAGCAAAGACGGTAGACAAAAAGTACAGCAAAACCCACAGAACAGTATACTTTAAAGTATCCAGCTACTGAATATCTGAAGGTATTTGTTGCAACCTTTTACACTCGCTACTTCTAGATTTTTGAGAAGCATCCTCAGTAACAGAGGGTAAATACTTTCTCCATGCCTGTGCCATATCTGCTGTAATTCACCTCAGGTGTAGGCTTCATCCCACCCAACCTTTAGTTGATTCTGTGTGGTCAAGCTGACAGACCATGATCTTGTAAGTGAGGAGAACCGCATCACTTATCTTTAGGGAAAACTATTCAATTCAGTCCTTTCCCCTTTATGTGAGATCTCTTGACGCCAACAGTAACATTCTGCTGTATTCTTCTTTGAGGAAGGAGACCTGGAACTACAATAGTCAAAGGGAAGGTAGCAGTATTGCTATCAATTTGTTTCATTATTTTTATTTACACATCCTTATTAGTTTTGGGGTTCAACACCTGTACTGTCTTAAGACAGTGGTTACCTCCCCAAAGACAGCTTGTAAGAAAATAAAACAGTTGTCCTTACTATCAGTATTGTCCTTACTATCAGTATCCCCTGGAGTTTTGTATTCATCACTTCTCCCACAAAGTTGCTCTTTTTCAGACAAAAATTTCTCACTGGGTTAGCTATCTGCATGCTTTTCGAGTCTCCTCTGACCTGTCAATTCCCATCCTGCATTCTACTCCATGGGATGTACTGAAATTAAATATCCATGTTCTGAAGGTAACCTTCACTGTCTCCCAGCAATAGCAGCACAGGAAGACTTAAAAACTGAAATATAACTGTGTTACTTTATCAACATATTTTCTTTCATATTGAAATATTTCAATTTGTGGTTGTATAAGACATCTGCTATTTGCTGCAAAACCATCCCTCTCATTTTTCCACTTATAATTGCCAAACACTGTTTTAAGACCAAGAAAAGGAAGATAAATACCATTTGCAGGGCTACTTCACCTTTGTTTTTTTGTTACTTTACTACTTTGGAACTGGGATGTATAAAAAAGGAAACAATAATAATTCTTTCCAGGCATCAGGGAGGCTTGCCCAAAGGTCCTTCACATCAACGGGAATACAACATAACTCCCAAGATATAAGCACATCTTGAAAATAACACATCATTTCAACATAAATTCCGCATGTTATCTCATTCTCGTATTTCTCCAAGGACTTATTCTTTTTCCTCACAAAAGGTTAAAGAGGTCTGACTCGGAGTCGGCTGCTGTCAGAGGAACTTAGGCTGAATAAAGACGGAGTGACATTTCACTTAGGAAAAAAAAAAAAGGAGAAAGCACCACAAGACTTTCCTCATCAGCACCACACAATATATAGTTTCTCACACACATACCGCGACTTTTAAGGAAAGCGCATGAAAGCGCACTAGGTTTAACAAAACCCGAAGGAGCGGCGTGGCCATTATTTAACCCCGAGGAAAAGCAGCTGGCTGAGGTTACTGAACTACACGTCCGGGGACAAGACCCCAGCCCTGCCATAAAGGACCCTGAACGCTACCGGGGAGAGCTGAGGTGTCAGGTTTTCACCGAAGGGTTTAAGCCGAGACTGCCCGGGGCTCACCGCGCGGACACTCCGCAGCACTCGGTGCCCACGGGCGGGTGGGTGGGAGCGGTGGGTCCCCTCACGGGCGGGCGGGAGCGCGGTCCCTCACAGAGTGCCTCATCGCCCGCCCCCTCCCCACCACCCACCAGCGGCCGCCGGTAACGGCCCAGGACTGCCCGCCCCGGCACCCACCGCCAAGCCAGTTGGAGGAGATGTTCTGCAGCATGGTGAAAGGGACGCAGAAGAAGGCGATGAGGAGGTCGCTGAGCGCCAGGGAGCAGATGAAGATGTTGGTGACAGTCCTCATGGCTTTGCTGCGGGTCACCACGTAGAGCACCAGGCAGTTGCCGAAGAGCGCCAGGGCGAAGATGAGCACGCAGATGAGGACGAAGGCTATCTTGGTGCGCCCCGGAAGCTCCGGGATGTACACCAGCGGCTGCAGCCCGTAGAGGGCGATGAACTGCTCCCGCGTCACGTTGTTGTCCCGCAGGAGCTGCGTGAACTGCTCCGGGGTGATGTTCAGGGACGGCATGGTGCCCTCCTCCCCACTCCCCCCTCAAGTCTCCTCAGTAGCGGCGCCGCCGCCCGCGCCCTGCCATGTCCGCACCGCTGCTTTACCGGGGTGGGGGGCGAAGTCAGCGGACCGGACCCGCCGCGGGCAACCGGCGGCAGAGTGGGCGCGAAGCCGGGAGCAGCCCCGCTAGGGGGTAGGGGCAGCGGCAGCGCCACCAGCTCCACCCGCCGATAAAACTTCGAGGCGGCGGCGGCGCTGCCCGCAGCCTCTGCCGACTGCCGGGCGGGGGGGATCGGCAGCCAATCAGTGCGCAGCGCGGGCCCGCCTCGGCCGCGCCGCTGTGGAGCGCGACGACCGTTAAACGGCTGAGGCAGCGCGCGGCGTCCCCGGCAGCCCTTCCCCGCCACCCCCTCAGGATCCCTGCGGCGGCTGGCCGCCCTTCACGGCGAGCGTCTCCCCAGCAGAGGCTGGAAATGCCCGAGGTGGGAGCTGCTACTGCCCAACCAGCTTCTCGTCACGTTTGGATCAGGCTGAGAGGGGAATAAAAGAGACTCTGTAGTAGGTGTGCGGCAGCCTGGATGAGGGGAGATTCAGGCCACTCACAGCTGGTGGCACTGCTGCTGGTCCGTGCCCGGCCCAAAGAAGCCAGCGAGGGGGGGTTTTCTGCCCTTCCAGCCCTCTCTGCACCAATGCTGTTGCAGGCCCTCTCATGATGATGATGAGCCAAAGCTCAAACAGAAAAGTAGCTTTTCAAACTTTTGGTCATTGAGCTCACTGAAATGCCAGGAGGCTTCTGAAGATTCCTTTCCCAGGCAGACATTCACCAGCAGTATAACCATTCTTGCTGGAGGCGGCTTGATGGAATCCTATGCCACTCAACCCAGCTGGCAAGGTTACTTAGGTAAGGTTACATGGGCTACTAAGATGCACTTAGCTAGCAGGCTGCAACAGCAGTCAAGAAAATGCTGCTGCAGTTTAGGTGTGGATAATAAGTTAAGGTCTCTCAGAGAGGTCAAGTTAAAAATATGCATTGATTTGTCTTCCAACCTGTTTTAAATTGCCTAGTATGGCTTTCTCAGTAGCGCAGGTATACCCTCTGTGCACTGCATGATAATACATTTGATAGCAACAACCTGTTTTTAATCAGTCACATAATAAGTTATCAAAGTGATCCAGAGAAGGCAGTAACTTGAAAACTGTTCTGGCAATGCTTCCCCCTCCCAACAGTGACAGGTGTTTCATAAGGAAACAACATCACCAATTAGATTTTCTACAGAAAGGGTGCTCCTTGCCCTGGGGACATGTCTGGACCTGTTCCAGGGAAGTATAAAACAGAATGAAGAAAAGTCTAGCAAAAGCTGTGTATTTATTAGGTGTTAAGTTGCTGGTTTGCCAAGGAAAATTGGAGAGGGAAGAGTTTGGCACCAAGTAGTTCTCAGAAAAATGAATGTTCTCAACAAGAGCAAAGATGTCATCTTTGAAGGGAAATATTTGTGTTAAGTGGAAATCAATGGAGAGAAGTTCCTGACCCTGCGCTATTATGTATGTACTCCAATCTGCACAAGCCAGTCCTCCAAATGCTGACAATCCTCTTTTAAGATATAGCTCCGTGGCAAAGAATTAAGATGCCCTTTATTATCCCATTGTGAAAGTGCCCTATCACCCTTCCCTGGTGCAGTATGGCCCTGCGTTTTCCTCTTGAGACCAATGTAATCAGGCTCCCTCTCTGACAGTTTTTCTAAACCTTGTTCTAGAAGGCAAATGCTGATTAGACTGATTTAGTTCCTGACATTCAGACAGTCCCTTTCACCTTCTGTCAGGCCTGCCTTGTTGGCTAGAAAAGCTCGCTCTTTTAGCCCTATAATGATTCTACTGAGCTTACATGCAGACAGACTTCTTTTGGGTTCAGTTTTCCAAGCACCTTCCCTTGGACTATGCACTCACTAACTGCACCAGGTGTAGCCTAAAACCACCTTCAGGTACTCTATTCATACGCCCTTTCTTATACATCTTTTTTCCTTTTCCCTCTTCATTCCCCTCATTGTGTTAATAACAGAAACCTCATTTAGAAGCTCTTCTATTAACAAACAAACCAGATGCATTTCAGCAGATTTCATTTCTGTTATACAAAAAGAATAGCTAAATGTGGAGAAGGCCAGTCTTTGTCATTGTGGACTGCAGTGTTGTGTTATTCATTGCAAAAGTATCGGTGTATCAGGAACTTAACAAACAAATGGGAATAAGCCTTCACCTAAATACTGCAAATAATCAGGGTTTATGGTTATCATGGACATTTGTTTTGCATTGATCCTTATTTTATTACTATGAGTGCTCGTTACAAGTAATCAAACAGCATTAAAAATGAAAAATGACTGAACGGTTAATCTACATAATATAAACAAATCTCAAAGCTGGAGGCTATGAATGTGTGCCATTACATTTGCTGCAGATTTAGCTGGGTTTTGCATGCAAAGAAAGGCATGATGCAGGTAATTTTACAGATGTTTGTCTTGAATATTTACCCACATGGAGAAGATAAATGTAGAATATACAGAAACTTTCATTCTCTATGAGCATTATTGATCCTCTTGGCTGAAGCAGTAACAGCATGGACATCATACAACTGATACAGCAAATCACTAGTAATCGTATTACCCAGTTCCTTGACCTGAACAAAATTATATTTGGAGTAAAAAGGGCTGAGTTATAAAAGGTGACCTCACCTAAAACCTGCTGAAATTACCGAAATAACTTCTCTGCTTCCCTGGGCTACAAATGATTGTTAAGTAGGAAAAAGTGTTGCTTACTTCTCAGGGCAGGCAACTAGTGTTCTGCCTTACCCTGCACACCATGGTTGCCTCCAGCTCCTGCTGCTTCTTGCAGTACACAAAGCAAAGCAATGTGGGGCAGCTCTGACTCTCCCCACGGCCGTTCAGTAAAAGGACCTATCCTGTAAATGTGTTTTCTCTGGAACTGGAAAGAGAGGATCTGCATATGTATGAGGGCAGTCCTGCCTTGGTTCTTAACAGAAGAGGTATACAATAGCCTTTTGAACAAGCGGGTTTGTTTTTCCTTAATTGGCTTTCTGACTTTGTAGATTTGAGCAAGTTCACTGCTGCCTCACTTGCGAAAATGTGTATATATACATACCTTGTATTCTCCTGCATGACTTTTTTTTTTGTTTTAAATGATGGTCTTCCGTATCTTTTATCCTTTACCTCCAAATCCACTTCTGTTTCCACTGAAGTCTATGGAGTTTTGTTATTTACATCAATGGGACATAGGTCATGCCATTTCATAATCTTTGTAATACTTAAACTAATCTCTGTTCTAAATCTGAGAAGCTGTAGCGTGCTGTAAAATAAAGACAATTATTAGCCTATACACACCTTTATAGATAATAATAAATTACAAGGCACTTTTCTGTTTCTCTGATTATTATTTGTTAAACCGATGTGTTTAACAAATATAAAACAGGGTTTGAAAAAAACCAAAATATTCTAACAAATAATTGACTATACAGAAACAGTGCATTTTTCATTATTCTTAACTGAAAAAAATAAGCCTCGTACTAATTAAATGGCTAGAAATATTTTAATTCTGTATCTAAAATCCCAGTGAAACAACCTTGCAACTTGAACACAGATACTAAGTCCTAGGTTTGCCAATAATTTTACTTTCACTTCAAAGAAATTATATATTCTTAAACCTATGGACTGATAAGCATGAAAAGTGGTGAGATATGAGTTGTACCAGATTGTACTCTGTCAAAAACAAATTTCATCATGCCACCATATGCTAATTATTTTTTGCCTAGGTGATTCGTCGATATGACACTATCTTCTCATTCAAAAAGGACAGCGAATTTTCTGCAGACTGAAAAACACTGTCAGTTTGTGCACAGGTGGTAACCTTTTCTCTTACAAAACTAAAAGAAGTTATAATTGCACCCTGTTTCCCTTTAATAGCAAGCAATAAGATCAGTGTATGGCTGCTGTGAAAAAGAGCCGACAACAAAGAACATGCATACATATTTTTGCATAAGTTTTGTAAACTGAGCATGAAGCTTATAAAAAGTGTGAACAGCACACATGTTGAACATTGAGAAAGTAAATACTTATTGAGCAATCCTAAAACAGAAATTTTACAACAAACGTTTTTTCCTCCCAAATCTCTACTCACATTGTCTAGTTCAGGCAAAAGAAATAGATGACGAAATTACTAATGGAAAGAATCCCTTTCCTTCTCCTCTTTAACTCCCTTGACATTTCAAAAGACTTTGGAAGAGATAATTCCTTTCAGCTCTGTGTTACCAGCTTTTTAACAGTCAATGCAACTAATGGCTAGTAAACCTTATTAGCCTTGGATCCTTTGGTAAATATGTTGGGGGTGCACTCACCTCTAATCCATATTAGTACCACAGCATTTAGGATCATTCTTCAAAGGACTGGAACAGCTTACCATCATCGTTAGGTAATTTTAGGTTAAGCTAAAAATAAAGTAGCTATTAAAGTTGTCAAAACAGCCTCAGAAACATGAATTTAGTTGGACTCTTTGCTGTTTATTGAGAACATATGTTTGGGGAGAGAATTGAGGCTAAATCCTCATCTTTAGGTTTACATACTTTCAGACATTTAGACAAACAAACCATGAATTCTCTTAGATAAGGGAAAACTCTACACTAATTGGACTAGAATTTTAGTTGGTAACTAAGGATACAGCTCAAGGCTGGTCATACCGGTGTATAGCTATTTCTGGCTAACCTCTCATCTTTGTGCATGTTTTACTTTCCATCACTTGTGATGACAGGCAGCCTTCACAAAGCAATATTTCTTAAGAAAAGCATCTATATCTAAAATAGAGTTGCATATGGTTGCAAAGTATGCTGCAGTTGTTGAACAGAAAATAAATTACATTAACCTAGTTTGTGGCTAACTCCAAAATGTTTTGTCTCATACTGTGTGACTCTGCTGATAAACACTGCTGGCTGAAAATTTTTATTCTTGTGGAGGCTTATGTCTCCACAGTTGGGTTCACGCACACCTCTAGATTTAGAGATCACCACTTAGTTTTATAACTCAGCCCCATCTATTAGTGATATTAATGTACAGTGTGAAAAAGGGTGTGTGAGAGAGACAAACCTTAGAGCCCCATACAGCTTCCTAGTCACATTTGGTACAGCAATTAAACAAGAACTACTACCTGCATGAGTCTCTCTGTTTAAGTTAGGGAAGCCCAACCTCACTAGTCCTGTTTTTGAAGAGGAACATAGATCCACCAGTGTTTGTTGTAGTGGTGTACTGCACAGTTACTATCTCCACAATGCAGGGTGCTCAGTCAGGCAGCTGCTGAACGCCTGGCACAACTCCCCTGCATACCCTGCTAAGGACTGCAGATACACCCACAATTCACCATGAACCATGCAACTGTAGTACCTATGCATCTTAGAGAATTAACATGGAAACTAACTTTATGTCTTACGGAAAAAGTAGCAACCTGCCTCAGTGAAGATTCTTATTCAACCAAACCTAAATTTTGTTGCTAAGGCCATTTTCACATTATTTGATTTACAGTTTCTATCCTCTGCACTGTATCCCAGCCCCTCAAATTGTAGAGCTACACAGAAATTGGTTCATTGAGCACAAGCCTTTTAAAATCACCTTGAGAAATTGATCCCTTCCCTCAAAAGAACAGATTTCTAACAAGTTCTGATGCATTTGATGCTTACCTCCATTTACTTTGTACCGAACTTTCTGATAAGCTTCCCTCGGGCTCCTTCCAGGGTTTTTTTCCTACCATAAATGAAGACTTTTCTAAGAAAGTCTGTGCTGGACTAGGACTTATTCTTTTAGACACTTTGTCTTCTCCTTACATTTGTCATCCAGAAGTGTTTAGTGCGGAACTTGCAGAATGTTCAAAGGAAAGAATTTATATTTTTTTTTTCTTCTGCTCACCTTTCTTTCCTCCTCTATTCTCTTGTCATACAAATGAAGCAGAAAAAAGAAGACAGTCAACAGCTCCACAACTTTAAAAAATAAATATACTATTTAACTTGTTTGATGTAATTAATTTGTAACTTATTTGAAGAGTGAGTTTAATCTAAAAAAATTAAGTAGCAGTTATGTACCTATGTACAAGTGTCATTCATATACATGCCAAAATACTGAGCTGTATATTGATTAGGTTTTTATGTTCCTTCCATGTGCTTGTGCTGAGAAGCAGTTCATCCATCCTCCCGTCTCTAAATCTTTTCTCTTTCCAGTGACAATTCCAATTGGTATTCTCTTTTATTCACATACATAGAAAACCAGCTATTTTTTTTGCCACCAGTTATCAACTGCCATGGCTTCCCCCAATGTGAAATGGAATTTCCTCATCTTCTGATTCAGTATCAAGTCTGCCTAGTCCCAGGCATTAGAAATAGTCACAAATTCCTCAACAAACAGTTTTCACCATAGCCAGCCATAAATCTATTTCTGTTGTCCTCAGATCAGTTGTAATAAACATCAGAAAACAATGGGGACAGCACCATGATGGAAATATCCTTGCTCCTTATAGCTCTCATGTCCTTTTCATTTCTTACAATGATTTCCAGATGACTTGTATCCAAAAATCAGTTCTAAACTTAATGTAAACCTTATTTACAAATACAGTGAAAGGATTCCAATAGCAAATACCTTCTTTAATCTAAAGTCTTTCAGCTAGCTATCTGGTCAGCCCCAAATATATCAGAAATCCTGAATACCTCTTGCTTGTTCTTTCACCTTAATTCATAATTTTTGAACTATTTTTTAAGACTTTGTAAGAAAATGGACCTAGTTTTCAATAAGCTTTTCAAAAGATGATTGGTGAATCAGTAAGTTTTTGCTTGGCAAGAAGGTAGGATCCTAGTATCTTGCTTATAGAAGTTTAATGGACTCATTTCACTTTTTGAAATACATTGTCTAACATAAATTTCTCTTTCAGAAATAATTTAGGGTCATTTATATAACTGAATACTTGACATATAGAGCTGCAGCATTACATTCTTTAGGAAAGAACTTTCCCTGAGCTGTTTTTGATACTTGAAAATGAGTTACTGAAACTTTGTCAGATAGTCATCATAGGTCAAACAGCTTAAATCTCTGCTTGACAACATCAAATTAATGATTATAAATAGAAACATTTAAAATTGAGAGCATTACAGTATGACAATCCTCATATTAAAGTGTTTTAATAATACTCAATACACCAAATCACGACTGTAACTTAAATTAAAAAGTTAATGACAGTTCACGCTTACTTTTAAAATGATGCCGCTTCTCTTGTCAATCCCCGTAACACAATATTCTGCATTTGCCTGGAGAGGCTTAGATACAAAGATTCCCTCAGTTTTTACTTGGCATCTAAGACTTAATATGTTGTTTTGTGGTAAATGGCTCTTTATTTGAGATGGAAAAGAGAAAGGATACTGTAATACAGACATTCAATACAATGTTTTGCAAATGACAAGGCTATATCTGTACTATATTGCATTTATATCAGGTATCATTAGATAATTACTAAAAGCTATAAAACAAAAACTAATAAACACAGTCTAATAATAGACATGTAGGAGAAACAGTTCCTGAAATCTCTAACCCATGCCTGAAGTCAGAGTCCCAAACACAAACTCCACAGTCTCACAACGGTGCATCACTGATCAGGCACGTACACTCATTTTCCTTAACAGGCACTTGCCAATATGATGCACAGAGGCTCGAGTTGCCTGAATGCTTTGTGAAGAATTACAAGTAGCACTTGAGGTTGATGATCCACTGTCTGGCTCTGTCTTTAAGAAACAGGCTCAGTCCCAAAATAATAAGTTCTAAGGCCTTGTTAATAGACAAATTAGTGTGGGCTAATGGCTCATTGATCATACAGGCAATTGCTATGCTGAGAAGATTCAGTGCTAATATCAGTCATGGTATGGCAACCTTACCAGCACTGACCTCAGTCTTAACATCAAAGTCAACAGTTAAGTGAAGCATTAAAGAGGCTGATATTTCATAGAATCATAGGATAGTTTGCATTGGAAGGGACCTTTAAAGGTCATCTAGGCTAACCCCCCTGCAATGAGTAGGGACATCTCAACTAGATCAGGTTGCTCAGAGGCACATCCAACCTGACCTTGAAGTTTCCAGAGATGGAGCATCTACCATCTCTCTGCACAACCTGTGCCAGTGTTTCACCACCCTTATTGTAAAAAAATTCTTCCTTAGATCTAGTCTAAATCTACCCTCTTTTACTTTAAAACCATTACCCTTTGTGCTGTCACTACATTTCCTAAAGAATGTAGTGGCCTGCTAAAAAGTTTGTCCTTGTCTTTCTTGTAAGTCCCCTTTAAGTACCGAAAGGCTGCAATAAGCTCCCCCTGGAGCCTTCTCTTCTCCAGGCTGAATGACCCAACAGCCTCTCCTCATGGGAGAGGTGTTCCATCCCTCTGATCATTTTTGTGCCCCTCCTCCGGACCCAATCCAACAGGTCCATGTCTTTCCTGTGCTAAGGCCTCCAGACCCAGACACAATACTCTGGTTGGGGGTCTCACCAGAGCGGAGTAGAGGAGAAGAATTACCTCCCTCAACTTGCTGGCCATGCTTCTTTTGGTGCAGCCCAGGATACTGTTGCCCTTCTGGGCTGCAAGCGCACATGGCTGACTCATGTCCAGCTTTTCATTCACCAGTACCTCGAATCCCTTCTCGGCAGGGCTGCTCTCAATCCCTTCATCCCTCACCTTGTATTGGTACCAGAGGTTGCCCCAACCCAGGTAAAGGACTCTGCACTTGGCCCTGTTGAACCTCATGAGGTCCACACAGGCCCACTTCTCAAGCCTATCCAGGTCCTGCTGGATGGTGAGATTTATGGTTAGTTAGGTGCTTTCTCAAAAGATACAGGAAAAAATAGTTATTGTATATTCTTGACATTTTACAAGCTTTAAAGGCTGGGTATTCCATACTCTGGACCAAAGCAATTGAATGACTCCCTTTTTACCCTCATCTTGCAAAAACACTTAAAAGTTATAACTCCTGTTGGACCAAATGCCAACAGTAACAGTTAAACAGAAGATGCCATATTTGCTTCTGTTTGATGATTTTTTTCTAAAAAAGATTAGTATTTGCAACCCTTTAAAAATCCTTTTACAAGTTACACAGGATTTACAAAGGAAAAAATAACTGCTTCAAATGCAAGACAGTGTTGCTGAGAAATTACTTGAGGAAAAAAGCTGATGATGAATAGAGTAAGAAACTTTGAAAGACAGTCTGCAACAGAAATAACTAGGGGAGATCAACGTAAAAGTATTAACAAAATTTGGTAGTATTGCTTGGCTCCATAGTACCCTTCCACAAAAGGGCTCTCACAACAAATCCACACATATAGTGAGAGGAAGGCTGCCCACCTGGAGATAAAATATTTTTTATCCTTTTTGATGAAATTAGAATTAGACTCTCGGGATTTTTTTTCATATCAGAGTCTTCCTACTGTGATTAATCTGCACTTTCTCTGAGAAGGTAATTAAAACAATCACGCTTCTATGAAAGCCATGGACTAGATTTTCAAAAAACATCTGATGACTTAACAGGTATTAGTCTCAATGAAAGGCAGTGTAAACCACCACTTACAAAAAAATCTCAGGAAATGGCTAATACTATCCTTTTTGATCTGGTTGTTTGCTACTTTGCCATGATCTGAATAGCAGCTGGATTGGTCCCTCTAAACTCCAGAAGGTTTTATTATATCAAAACACATGCTATACCCTAGATGTTTGGTATGACTGGCAGCAGTTTTCTAATTTAAAGATGATCACAATATTTCAAAAAGAAAAAATCATTTTATGAAATGCCCCGCACACCATTCTACTTTGAACAATCCACACAGTACTCAAGTAGGGATAAGTCACAGGCCCCTTAGTATGGTCAGACACTGGCAATGTGGGGCTCACCTGAATGATAATCAGGCTCTTTGGCTACAACCTGTATATCTTTTATGTGTTCTTTAATACTGTTGTGACTGTTGACCCTGCTGAAATGCTATTGCACTATGATTTAGTTAGGTGTGATTAATTTCACATAACCCATATTATTCTAAATTAGATCAGCTTGCTCTGAATGTCTGAATGAGTCATTTCTTTCAATTAGAATATTAAATCATTATTCTTCCTTTTTAATGTTTTGCATAACTCCATCTAGAAAGGGTAGCACAATGTGCTAAGAGGCTCATGCTAGCACACTTCTGCTGCTTTTATTCATGTTACCACCTGCTGTCCCCAAAAATAAAATTTACAGGAGATATATCTGCAAAAACACAGATTTCAAGGTACAGGCACATTCCAGGGTATAATACTTATGCATAATTGTTTTAGGGCATTTAACTGAATGCATCTTGAAAATGCCAGGATCAACAGTATACAGAAGCAATTTAATTTTGTGCTTTTAAGTGTTTGGGAGTTGTTTTCAGCTTGGCTAAAGATGATGATGATCACTTCTGTGACAGGTTGACTAATTTACTTCCAGTTAATGCATCTCCATTAATAAAGTGTCACAGCACATAATGCCAGCACATACATGTCATTGCTAGACAATGAAATAGGAATCAAAATTTGTCTGAACACATTTTGCAAGTCTACACATTAATCTGCAGAATATGGGTTTATCTCCAAACAAGGTTTTGTTAACATCCCAAAGGCTATATCAGGGGTATAGAAAAAGAAAGGTTGTCCAGACATGAAAAACAGAGGGCTACCAGTTACTGCCTCCTTTAGGCAGCAGGTATGTAAGAGGAATAGGTACAATTTGTCACACAGGGTCACATCAGAGAAATGAGGTGTAGTCAGTGGGCTGGCAAAACTAGTGGCAAGAATGAGACAGGGGAAAGAACAGGAGTGGGAAGAGACAGAGTCTCACTCTCATGCTCCATGTGGGAAAAAAATAGTTTATTTCCCCCTTCAAGCACTACCTCAGCACTAGGTTATACCTTGCTTTTGAATAATAAGTTGAAAATGGATCCTGTTCCAAAAGAATTTAAAGATATTACTAAATTATTAAATAACCAAATGCCATAACCAACTAGAAAAAGATATGTAAGATTTTCACTGTCAGTTAAAGAATTTCAGCCTAAGGCTGAAACAACAAAAGGCTGCCATAGGCAGATGCAATGACCAAAGTCCAGATTCTTTGACAATTTTATGCACTAAGGTGTTGTCATGCTACAGGAGGCTTTTATAGGTACCTAAACTGTCCATAAGAGAAGTGAGATTTGCAGAAGCAGCTAGGTGTTCAGTTGTCACCACTTTCAAGTCTTTTGAGAGCCTGAAGAGATTTCAATCTTTATGTGCTGATACAACATACACTTTTACAACACTTGACAAACTGGCCTCAAGAGCCTTGAGACACAAAAGCAACTTCCTCAGTGTAATCCAAGGATAAAAAAGGCCAAGAAAGTGGGAATAAGCAAGTTCATAAAAAAAATAAGGAGTTTTCTGGAATAAATCTGGGCATTAAAGATTGAATTGTGTAAGAAATCCTGGGAGTCTTAAATGAAGTGCAATGGAACAATCTTTTAAACAGTGTCAGTATCAATAAGCATTTGGGGCACAATTCATTTTTCACATTACAGAAATGTATTCAGGGCCACTGTGGTTTTCTTTTTTGTACAACTTTGAGTGGTTTACAAAACTAAATACTGTGAAATGAATCTAAGCAGTTTTCTCCTGAGTCTAACAGAGATAAGAAAAATAGAGCTATGCATCAAATCTTTGCCATTTAATATTTCAAAGCTGACATTATATTCTACGCTGCCCACCATGAACTTTTTATATTATTTAGATAATTTTATATGAAAAAAAAGTTCAGAAAATATTCAGCCTATTATGGAATCAATAGCAGAGAATTTTGCATTTTTTCAATGAGCGTTTTGACCATGGCTTCATGCATGGTTCAAGTCCTTTATTTGGTAAATGAAATATTTAGCTGAAATAAGCAAAGACATTTTGCCAAAAAATTCAGCAAATCAGCAAGTCTTATGCCTGAACACAAGTTAGAGGTTTCCCAAATCCTCAAAAGTTAAATCACTTGTATATTAAACACCTCATCCATCTCTCCCTGGTAGTGCAAAGAGTTTTCTGGAAAAGCTGTATTTGTTTAACAGCCTTGGACAAGCTTGTGTTTGATCCTCCAGGACAGAGAGGAGAGGGAAGATAAACAGAAAGATAGTTCTGCATGCACATGAACTGGACCCCAGGAAAACACATTACATTAATTATTCTCTCTAAATGTTTCTGCATTTTCATACACACAGTCAAGCAAATTAAATCTCTAATCAGCATTTACGAGCATGCAATAAAAATGAGAGTCTGTTTGTCAACTCATCAATCCATTTTAATCAAGATAAAACACTGGACCATAGGTGGGGAACCACCTCCTTTCTTGTGGCTGAAAAGAAATTGTAATTATCTTTTGGGGGGTCTTAAGTCCCATGTACACAAATATAGCTTTATGACTTTCAGATCAGACTAATTTACCCAGCAATGGCTTGGAGCATGGATGGGAGGCACATAGAGCACTTTGACTTACATTACCCCAACATGTATATTATTCCCACTCTCCTCAATTTCAGAAGAGGGTGGAGAGGAAAAAAGAGAAAGAAGACTGGAAACACTATTTCAACCTTTGACACGCCACCTCCACATGGGGATAAGAACTCAACCACCCTGTATTTCACAGTGTCAGTAGCAATCTCATCCATCGCCATCAGCTAGAAGTTAGCAAGCACCTAGGAGCACGGTGGTGCTGCAAGTTTCCAGGCACTGCAGAAGCTGTGGCCAGAAGGATGCAGCCAAGTGTGCCACTGAGCAGAGGAGCAGTCAGGCACCACAGGCAAGGCCAGGGGAGAGCAGCACAGGGGCTTGGGGGTACCACTCACAGGGTCTTCAGCTGAGGGATGGTAAAGTCAGATTCCAAGTCACATTCAAGCCCAGAGGAAGCCTAACATTTTTGGTATCAAGCCTGAAGATCATTCTCCTTCTAAAACTGAATTTGAACAGTTTGGTCAAACTGTCTGCCTTTTATAGGGAGACACAAGCAAGCTCTATGCATCCTGGAAGCAGCCACAAGTAAGCCAGCTACCACTCAAAAGACACATAGTCATGTTAATATAGCAAGCCTAAGCTAGTATGACCTCTTGCTATTTAGCTCGGACACAGCTCTACCAGTTGCCTGGCAGAGCTGGTTTTCAGCCTGAGTTTGCTCAAAGCTAAGAGGATCCTGTAGGATGATGCCAGGAGATGAGTGTTGCAGAGCTCCCTTGAAATCTTCCTGCCTCCTCGGTTCTGAAGGCATTTGGGCCACAAATGAGACAATTGTATATCTTCTTTTCAGTAAATCCCTAGAAAAGTTTTCCTTAGGTTTGAGGTTTCCCATTTCTCGCATACCCAGAACAAACTACTGGCTGCGGCCCCAGATATACATTGGTGAACAAAGGCTGGATTTAATAAGGAACTCTTCTTTATGTTTTGTACAACTGTGATTTGGAAAGAAAGGACAGAACAACAACAGCAGCTAATAGCAGGCACATCCCCCATGCTAGTGCTTCTGGAATGCAATATGGCACGGCCCACAGACTCTGTCGTCAATTGACATTCAAATGCTTGACAACGGAGAGCAGTAAAATGTTATTGAGGGGGAAGCTGAGGTACAAAGAAATGGGATTTGCTAAAGGTTATTCCATAAACAAAACCAGGCATGGGACTCCGGCATTAGGCCAGTGTTTTCTCCGCTAGACTATAAGTCCCCTCTGCCATGGAAAATCCATTGCATAGGTTTTCTTTGCTTCCCATCAGCTCTTGCTTAAGATAAAGTGTATGCCACTAGATGACACATGCACGCTGACATGGGGCCATAGGGGAAAAGAGTTTGCGTCCAAATAGCTCCTCATTCTCCCAACACCACACAGTGAAGTGTCTTGCTCCGTATAGCCGTGCTGAGGGTACCAGACCAGGCTGGATCATACCAGAAAGAAGGTCTGGACAAGATGGAGAGAAGAGGAGGAAAGAGCAAGGGAAAGAGGGATGCATGCCACCTCCTGGAAAGGGAGGAGAGCTGCTCTGCCTTTTGTGAGCTGCTAGGTCACAGTAGATGAGCCTTGGGAAAAACTGCTATTCCCACACCCAAATACCTCATCCGTTGGATATGAGGATTTGGCAGAAGACAGACAAGCTCACACATTCCTTATATCAGCCTATGCAGTGATGTGACAAGTCCGTGTGTCTCTACCAAGACAGCAAAGCAAGCACTAGAAGAGCCTTTCCAAAGGAGCCTTTTGCAGGCGACTTTGGTGTCTCCAAGAAACCACACTGTGCAGATGCACTGGGCAGCCTTCCAACCTCACTGTTTAGAAACAAGTGGATATTTTGCATGGGACAACTCATGGGAACAGTCTTCTGTAGCCCAGCAGCAACTAAGTGTAACCATGTCCCAGAAAGGTCTTGAAATAACTACAGAGAGAGAAAGTGATTGCTCTTTTCAAACACCTAAAGAACATAAAAAGTGCAGAACAGATAAGCTATTCAAGCTTATCAGCTTGAATAACTCAGCTGTGCCAAAAACAGATGTCAGGAATAATTTTCATTTAAGAACCAGGAAAAATCAATGTTTTTAAAAAATCTTGTCACTGCATCAACCTATGCCATGCCAATATGTTGAACACAGGATGCAGTTCTGATTCCTCTCAGTTTAAAAACAATTTAGCCAAACTAGAAAAGGCACAGAAAAGGATGACTGATGGTACCAAGTTTTCTCATGTCCAAAACACTCCTGTTTGGAAAGGCATGATTAAACGGGAGAGAGAATAGAAGTCTAAAAGAAGAATGCTAAGTGACAAGCTGGTGAAATGAGCATGGTTGTTTCTTATAAAACCAAATGAAGCAAACACTAAAAAAAATAAAATTAAAAACAGGGCATGAAATGAAACTAGCAGTTATCACGTTCGAAAAAGGAGAGATCTTCCTCAATGTAACATAGTTATGTGAGTTCCAAAAATGACCAGACCAATAAGGAAAGGAAAATTCGACAATGCATGAATTTGTTTCCTGATGTGTTTATTCCTGCAGTAGAAAACCCAGCTGAGGGAGTACCAGCCTATATTTACCCCACATTAATGTGCTTGCCTAAACCACTCTCAGATACACCTAATGAACTGGAGGGATTTTCCATCTCATGCTCTATGGCTATCCTCTACTTCTTATAACACTTCACACACTGAGGTTCCTGAACAACTTCCCAACAAGAGCAGTGGATGCAAAGCCTTCAAAAGAAGATGCAAATTAGTTTCTGTAAGGGATTGCATGATCTAGCAGCTACAATATCACAGACACACTGCAATATCAAGATCATTAATCCTATTTGCTTCCAGTCCTGTGCTCCTATATCTTCCAATTTACTCTACCATCTGAGTCAACAGCTGTGTTACTTGTTTGCCTGTATTTGTGAGTACTGCAACACTCAAATGCAGTTACATTATTTATATAGCTTGCCCTTTTGCTGAAGAATTTGCCTGGTTATAGTTTCTATTTTCAAGCTGACAATAGCATAAAATATTAAAACCACAATTCTGAGAAGACAAACAGTTTTCTAGCTTATCATTAATTCCATGGTGTTGAGAAATTAAATGCCTTAACAAAAAAATTTAATAACTTGACCCACATCAGAAAATAGAGATGGTTGTTAATAAACATAATGCCTTTACAACTCCAGCAAGCTGCCAAGTCCTGCTTGTTCAGGTTTTCATTCATTGCTAACTCCAGGTTCCAGGTTGATAAGTCTTGACAAGCTTTGGAAACTGCTCTCCCATGACTTTTATCCACAGAAAAATAAAAATCAACCCAAACCAGGAATTATAAAACATTTTCCACTTTCTATGAGAGTCCCTAAATGCAAAAAAAAGCCTTAAGTCACAACTATGTTCAACTGGGAGGTGTTCCTTCTGTGTCCCTGCCCAGCCTACCTGACATCCGCTGCTGCTTCGGTCTGAGACCCTGGCATGCCAAACGGGGACAAAGCTGTATGATGGATGACATCTGTGGTGATGCCATCCCTGTGAAAATGGCCCCTGATCTGCTAGTGAAAAACAGACCCGTTAGATATATTAACCAGATGAACTGAGGCCTGAGGAAGATTGAAGGAAAGTCGGGTGCCTGCAGTAATCTTTAGTGCAGGCTCCAGCTGAGTTGCTCTCTGGTGCACAGTCCAAGGCCTGGGCAGAGTGCAAGTCCTCTGCTAGAGGACCCATTTATGAGTTATGTTCACAGATGGCAGAAACCTGCCTCACCTTGTGCTGGTGGGACAGGAAGGGATGGAGGAACATAGGATAGAGGACAGAGGGAGCAGGAAATGGACATAGAAGTACCATTTTCAATTATCACTGATTTTATATGATACAGCTGAACTTTGCCTGTGTTTAGGATGAAAATGTCATTTTCTAATTACTCTGTCTTTGATATCCTCCAGTTAATGACAGCCAAGCTATGTCAGTGCACAACGGAATAAGAAAATTCTTTTTTTGACCTTCATTGGTTTCTGCTTATCAGGAAGAATGTGAATCATTGCTTTTGAAAAAAAAAAAAACACAACCCTGTAACTTAAATAGCTTTTCCTTATTACACTTTCTACCTAAAATTACATTTGAAATAATTACATTTTTTAAACATAACTTAGAATTTTTAGAATTGCATGTTTAGCACCAACATTGTAAAGAAGGAAAACCACTGAATGAGGAAAGTAACTGAATGAGGAACTGGTAATGGAGTTTTTTGATAACTGTCAAAATGAACTGTATTGAATTGATCTAAAGACTAAACTTCACTGCAAATCAGCTTAACATAATAGTCATCATTCAGAGCAGGTTAGCCTTTCTTTGCAAAAGAATTAAGTATGAATGCAAAAGAAAAGTAAATTCAGTTCTTAAAACATGATTACTTGCCTGTTGCTTTAAATCACACTGGTTTGTATCAGTCCTCATTATTTATTCTTATCTTTTTGCTTTGGGCAAAGTATTATTGAGCACCTTTTCTTATCATTTCCATGCAAAACCAAAAAAAAATTATTTTCCGGAACACTATTACGTTTTTTTTTATGTCAGAGGCAAAATGTGTGCCATGACAATGAGACACTTAGCATATAATATTTGATAACATAGAGACCGTCAGAGAACAAACTGTCAGATTTTGAAATTTCATTTGAGAAGGGCATATCCATCTTTTCTTAGCTTTACAAAACTCTGCTAACTCCAGAGATTACCCTTCCTTATTAGGTGTACTGCTACAGAAGAGCACTGCAGAAAAGTTTTAACTAACATGTATTTTTTTTCTTGCCATCTCTCAAGATCTCACAGAGCCCTTGACTGAACCTCTTTTCCATTTTAATGTGGTTCATTGTGAACATTGTTATAGACACTAGCTGAAAGTCTGAAACACCCAGGGCAAACAGATACCTAAGAAATGTTCTAGGAGAAAGTGGTCCCTGTTTCACCTGCTCCTGCTCCGCATTAGTTTCCCATCTTAAACTAGCTGCTCACCTTCTCAAGTTTTCTTAGGGTGCTTGGAAAAAGCTATCAGCCTCTCTCTCAGCCATTGTTTTGTTGGCTATTTGCAGGAAAGATAACCCTGGAGAGAACCTGTCATTTGTCAGTTCTGTTATTTTCTTATTTAAAGCCATGACTCATTTAGCTGAGATATAAAACATAAATAAACAGCATGTCAGTGGTAGGTTGGCTGGGTATCCCTTCCTGTCCTTTTCTTCCTGTCACTTAAATCACAAAAGTTTTGCTTTCTTCTGACCACAGCGCAGCTTTCAGCCCTCCAGGAATAAAAAAAACTCTAAACATTTTCCAGAACTGTAGTCCTTTGGGAATCTGGCATACATAAGTAGCTGAAGAGCAATTATTTTTTCATTGCCCTTTTCCAGACCTCTCACAGCTAGTCCACAGAGCACAAGCTGAGCCTTCCTTGTTGCATGAGCTGCATGTATGAGTGCTGGTGTAACGAGGGGGCAGTCAGTAGTGGCAGTGCCACCAGAGGAAGGGATACCCGGAATTTGAATGAGCTCCAAAGAAACACTACAAGGTATTTAAAATTGTAATATTGTGACAATAGACAGGACAAATACCTTTGAAAAAATAAACTCCTTGATGTTGTCACAGACTGAGTGCACTAGTATCAAAAACTTGCTCTAGTTAGCTGGCATGTGGGAATTACTTTATACCACATACCTGAGGATTTTTTTTTAGATAGATCCATTCCGTATGTGCCTTTTCCATGAATTTACTATATGCTTCAAAAAAAGTGTAACACTTTATGCTTCAAATATTTTCAATGAATGCTTCTTTTGGCTGATCCTGCATTCGAAGTTGCAACAAGAGCCATTGGGTTCTTCTCTCTGTTATGAAACAAGATAATTCACCTTTGAAAACAGGTCTGTGTTGTTCAGCAAGGTAAAGGATATTCCTTGCCACCATTCGTCTGTTGGTCTTTATTAAACTACTTACATTGGGACTACAGTAAATATCTTCAAACTTTAAAGTCTATCATAAAACCATGTGGTAAACACAAATGCCATCATTTACTGATAAAACTGAGGTTTGTGGCAATACAATTTTCATTATACTGAATAAATGCATACTTAGTAGCTTTGACTCAAACGACTTTTAGGTGTCACTCTCATTCAAAAAAACCTTGAAAAGAAATAGTAGGAGGACCAAATTAGCCTTACTTTTTCTCCTGTTAACCTTATACACCAGGCCAGCCTTTGGAAAATAATTCTCTAGTTAGCTTTTAGCAAACCTGTATAACTGTGCCAAACTGTGATTTTCTTTGGTCAACCTAGATTACGTAACTGGGATGTTTCACTGATTTCTATGTGCCAAAAATTGCTGCTTGAAGAATATGGTTTGATTCAAGTAGCTGTGGTAGCAGCTTCTTCCTAAATTAACGAAGTTTTTTTCAGTCATCTTGTTTGCTGTTCTAGAAATAATGATTATGGTCTTGTGCAATGGCCCATGGTACACAATCTGTATTTACAACTAGCATATTTTCAGTAAATAGTTTGAGCAACTGTAGCTATCTAACAGTAAATATTTTTCCCAAGACTGAAATTTAGAAAATTTCACTATATCCTACTTTTTTAGTACAGTTCATTACTAATTTTTAATACCAGACTGATTTTATTCTCACTTCAAGTTTTTACACAGAGCTGTAGGTAACACATAGTTATAGGACTGATTAATTTTAACAATGCTTTCCAAACAGCCTTGGAAATGTTATCCAATTTGTTTCATAGGTTCATGGTGAATTTGTTAAAGGGAAAAAAACAACCCTTAGAAAGAACATGGAATTCACAGTGAAACTGCAAGATATAACTCACATGGGTATGCTCCAGGTACACATCATACTTTCAAGTGCCATTTAACCATTGCAACACTGGCTTATCTTTCAAGCCAATCAAAGAATATTTGGTCACCTTTTTGGGTAAAAACAGCATTAGCAAATTTATGCATAAGTTTCCACTGCTTCTCAAAACTCTGCCTAAGTTACCATACTGTAATTGGGGGTTTTGGAAAAACAGAAAGACTTGGCAGGCGCAGGCACTCAAGCTTAAAAACATTCCCACAGCATTTTCATTTCATGTGTCAGAAAGATTTGGCAACATTTGTTGACAGGCAAGGCAAGACAACTTTTTCTTCAACTTTAAGGATGTAATTCAGGAAGCAATTGCTTTAAAGGCAAACCTGATATAATGGCATCAGAAGTTCTTGATTTTGCCTCCCATGCTCTGCTTGAACTGTTTACCATCCTCCCATTTGAACCAATGCAATGGCTTGTGGATTCACAGTATAAACCCTACCACTGAAATAATGCACTTCAGACATAGCCTGTCACCTGCTAGATGGTGAGCCAAAGCACAGAGATTTAAATTACTAGACAGGAATCTGCCTTCTTGGCTGATGCCATTAACTTGTAAAATTATACCCTCCACTTACAGGGTTTGTATCATAGAATCATAGAATGGTTAGAATTGGAAGGGACCTTAAAGGTCATCGAGCTCCAACCCCCCTGCCATGGGCAGGGACACTTCCCACTAGACCAGGTTGCTCAAAGCCCCATCCAGCCTGGTCTTGAACACTTCCAGGGATGGGGCACCCACAACTTCTCTGGGCAGCATGTTTCAGTGTCTCAGCACTCTCAGAGTAAAGAATTTCTTTCTCTTATCTAATCTAAATCTCCCCTCTATCA
Organism: Limnodromus scolopaceus; assembly: GCA_028565335.1. NCBI lineage: Eukaryota > Metazoa > Chordata > Aves > Charadriiformes > Scolopacidae > Limnodromus > Limnodromus scolopaceus. Next base: position 6,284,762 of record JAOXNO010000033.1, read on the forward strand.
ATTTAAAACCATTACCCCTCATCCTATCACTACATCCCCTGATAAAGAGTCCCCCCCCATCTCTCCTGTAGGCCCTCTTCAGGTACTGGAAGGCTGTTATAAGGTCTCCCCACAGCCTTCTCTTCTTCAGGCTGAACAACCCCAGTTCTCTCAGCCTGGCACACAGAAGGTTCGTAGCCTAAATTTGTTTTTATTCAAGTTAGCTTGGCCTCAAGCTAATAATTTTAATAAAGTTAGAACTAAGACCTTAAACTAGTATTGGAAGCTGGCCAGGACATAATGCAGGACTATGCATATAGCAGTAATATATTCTTGGAAGACCTAGTGTTGAAAGAGTCAGGCAATTTTGTTTGATAATAGTGCACAACAGGCACCATTTTCCTATAGAGATCCAGTAATGCAACCAGAGGTGACAAATGCATGGATGATCCCTGCCAGGTCCAAACAATAAGGATTCTTACAGAGCAGAAGGTATGGGAAGGATCAGGCTATTTGATCATCCGTGGCTAGCAATACATTCAACAGCAATTCAAGGAGTCTTGCAATTCCAATCAGCAATGTTTCGGTCAGCACTGGGAGATGAGAAAAAAGGGCAAGAGTTTCCGTGTGTTTGTCAATAGATGCACAGCAAACTCATTGAGCTTCGAACCTCAAAATTAGTATGTGTGCAGATGCCATCCCTGCCAGGAAACCAGGAAAACTTGGGTGTGAAGTCTTTTTATTCCCATAATAACTTTCCTTCCAAACTCCAAATTATTATTTTTACTAAGAAAAGGCAGCTCAGAATAAATTAGAAAGCAGAAATCTACATAATATTTGTCTCAAGAGGTAATCACTCCCACTTTACTACCAGCAGCAATCTAATGAAAACAGCAAGTGTTTGGCATGGCGTGACATAGGCTTGAGGGGACTTCACCGATCCTGAAAGTCCCAGTAGTAGTCGTCAAATCCTTGAGGCAATATCCCTTCCTACTCAAACTTTTCAAGCTTTTGAAAACAGCTAACAAAAATAAATCAATAATAGTGATTTTTGCAGGCATTCCTGAGTTTGCTTTTAGTTTAAATTATTTCCCCAGAAAATAGGTTTCTTGTTCTGTTTAACAGATGTGCAGCAGTTGCTTGTATGATCCCAATAGCAACTGGCTGCTAGAACTGCTTATTATTATTATTCTGTCCTTCACTGGAAGATTTCTTTTCCACAGTGCCCTCACATTTTTTCAGGTGTATATTATCTAAACTTGTTCCCCTTAAAACTGGTTGTAGGTATACATATATAATGCCCATCCTAAGAAATTTTAAGGGCATTATGTATTTGGAGCACATTTGAACTTGTTTAACTTGGAAAAAAAGTTGCAATCAACAGTATTTCTTTGTGCTTCATATTCATATTGAATTGAAAAGAAATAAATCTGACTATAGCACAAATAATATCAGCCTTTAGTTTCAGCACCTCTATCCTGCTTTGAGACATGTTTTTACAAGGAGGTAATTTAAAGGATACCCCTGAAAACATTTTGTCCGTAGTTGCATTTTCGTTCGTCCTTTCAAGTAAGAATGAACGTATCCGTGTTGCGTTGAACAAACTTAGTACACATCAAAAGAAATGCTATAAAAACAAAAAGTATTGACCATGGTACAATGATCAGACAGTCAAAACACAACACATTCTTGAAAACAGAAGTTGGGTCTGTGTGGAGTAATTCAGTAATATCATGGCATGTTAAATGTTGCTATTGCTACTGAGACAGTTAATTAGTTTAATATTATTCTTTGCTCATTAGAAGAGTTCAGAGCCCAGTACACTGTTTCGGCAGATCTGTGGCTCCTGGAATACTGTGTTAGGAAAAATGTCCAACTTTTTTGATTACATTTAAGCAATGGCATATTTCTTAAAGTAAATACAAATCTTCTCTGAAAACAATGTACAGTTTCTGGGTAAGAGATTAAAAAAAAGTAACAGTTAAAATTATCAACTAAATACCTAGTATTAGTTACTGCCTCACTTAGGTCACCTGCATATTTACGACACTGAAAATAGAATTGGATCAGTGCACAGATTCCATTTGTGTAGGTATGGCACATTCACTAAATTCAGGGTAATAAGCAGGGAATCTACAGCTTCAAGATAAATCCCCAGCATACTGAGAGCATGTATGCTGCCTTTCATATCCAGAAAATGCACATGAATTGCTAGAAACAATTGCAAGACTAAACACAACAGCAATTTACATTGCCAGAGCAGCTCCTCAGAAATGGGTCACCTTGAACATATCTCGCCAGAATTGTCTATCTGTCCAAGGCCAATGTCCAAAGCAGCCAGACTTGTGCCAATTTACAGAAGCCGAAATTCCACTTTTTCTATAACAGGATCCCTTCCCAGCTCGCCAAGTAGCTTGGGAGGCCACACATTCTTGACCACACCGGAGCACCAGCTTGCAAGTCTCATGGGGATGATCTGTGCTAAACCTGCTAGGATGGATATGCTAATTTATCTGAAATGTTTCTCATGACAGTTTGGCAGTCCTTGAGCCTGCTCAGGGTTTGGCAACAGAAAAGATACAAGAGGAAAAGGCTGGCAACGTTTAAATCACTAACCTCACAGCCCGGCGAGGCGCAGTCCCTGCTTTTGGACTGCTTAATAACTGCTGCATTCACCTCCAAGAGCAGTGTCCTCCCATACTGGAACCTGAATGTAGCAAACCTCTGTTGCAAAAGTCCACATATAAAAATTAATATAAACATATTTTGCCAGACAGAAGAACATGGCAAATAAGGTATTTTCAATACTTCTGAGAAAGTAAGAGGAACGATCACCACCAGGAGAGATGAAGCCTGAGAACAAAGGGAAGAGGACAATACCATTAATTACCATTATCATGCATTCTGGAAGCATTAACTCCTCACAATTTCACTTATCAGCACATATATAATGGCAGGAGCAGGAACAACCCTTAGAGGGCTACGTCTGCATAACTGTAGTCAAAGTTTCCCATTTTTTCCTAGTTTGCTGAATCAAATAAGTTTTGGACTATTAGGCAAAAAAATAGTTAAATCTGTCACAAGAGCAATGGAATTTTAGAAAGGCTACCTTACACTTTTAAAAGAAGTATTTTTTTCATGGCTCTAACAGCTAAAACAACAGGAGGAAGAAAGCTGAAGAGAAGACTAATATGGAAACATCTTTCACAGAAGAAGAATGTTATTAAAAGCAGGTTTCAGGTCATCACATGGCCATTCTTTAAAAAAAACCTAGACTACATTTAAAATGGGATTTGCAACTTTTAGGAAGTATCTGTCAGGGAAATTACACTCTGAGAAACTGTTTTTCTCAGGGGGGAAATCTAGTGAAGCTTAAAAAAGGGGAAGGCCCACAGAACTGTTTATATGATGGAAGGGAACTGGGCCCTAGGACTGAAACTTTGTACCACTGGTCTGTGCTGCTCTGTACAGCTGGTCAGAGGCAAAACATCAGTTGTAAAAGAACTTCTCCTGAAATAAAACATGGAAGTTTCTCAGAGCAGGCTGCTCCAGAAAGACCTTTGAGATTCTTGAAATAAATGGCTAATTTTTTGTTCTTTTTTCACCAAAGAGGAAACAAAAATTGCAATTATACTCTTAAAAGAAAACAGAGGTAATGTGAAGACTTCAAAGTAGTGTTCCCTGACTTTTGAGGATTTAAGAACATGTAATATTTTTTTTTATTTTTTATCCCCAGTATGAATAATTTATTATGAATCTAACATATCACATATTTTATTTCTTTGTGTAAAATTAGCTTGCTACCTGTTCTACTCAGAAGTGTCTCCTTTTTGCAGGCTGCATCTTTGCTTATTTTTCAATAAGACAATTTTTCATCCATAACTGACTTAAGGGTACAATAATCACCTAAGTTATCTATACCTCATCTAACATATAAATTCACTCTGTGCCTCCCAATTCAGTCTGATATCCACAGTAATGTTACAATCTATTTTCAAAAAAAAAAAAAAAGTGTTTATACCAAAGCAGGTAAATTTATGACATATGGGGGAATAGTAGCTGTCAAGGTAGTTTAATACTTTCACAATGAAACTATTGAAGTGTGAGTTATAAAAAAAGTTTGAAAGATTTAATCCTGATAAATTGTTGGATCTACTTAATATATTAGCACTATAAGGTTCATTAGTGTTCTGGCAATATTGTTGTGTTTTTCAGAAACAATTAGTGTATGCTACCTGGAAGAGTTGCATCATAGTTACCTTTGCGGGAGTTGATACCAAGAATTTCTGTCTGACGATTGAATCTGTCACTACCTGGGGCACAACAGACAGACCCATACACAGAGAGCAGCACAAGTAGTTTCAGTGTGGCCACACAAATGTTAGCCATGGAAAGAATACACAGTGTTGAAATATCTGGAAAGACAGACCCCAAAGATTCAGAGAGTTTTCACCCGTATCAAATTAACAAACAAAAACCAGCCCGTCCTGCATCTCAAAAAAAATAATTTTGCATAAATGGGAGGCAAAAATTAACACAGATGAAAACAAACCAGTAAAAGCACATACCTAAAAAAAAGGATAAAATTATGCCAGTCTCTCCATTAAGCTGCATTGTAGCATCTACTTATCTATAACCAAACAAATAGCTATAAAGAAGTTTAAAACTTAACAGATTGCCAAAAAATATCCTCAACTACAAATGATGTGGTTTCTTGTTAGGAATTCCAGTTTCCTTTTCCTTGAGTTCATTTCATTTCAAGAGCCGTTCCTGCACTTGACTCCAGCAGAGGTATGTGACAGAAAAAGGCATCTCTGAGTATATCTGTACCTCATCAAGCCTATCTAGCTGGATTTAAGTAATTTATCTTTCGTATTTATCCCTCAGAGGAACACCAACCCTCTCTAACAGTGCACTAATAATTGCATTGGCAAGCAGAGTTTTTCCTAGACCTGAAATGTCACTGGGCTTTTTATAAAGTCCAGTTCACTTCTCAGATGAAGTGTTGCTCTAGAATGGCTAGAAGTAATTTGCTTTCTGATTAATTTCCTTCTTTAACTCTGCACAATGACGGGTTATAAAGCCATCTGAAAAGCTGTTGGTGAGATCATGGTGATCTAACTCACCCAGCAGTTGTGATGTTACAGAAAGGTTGCTGAGCTCAGAAGCCTGCCCTTTAGGGCACCCGTTAGTGAGAACTGTTCCCAGACAGAAACGTGACCATCTATGCATTTGACAGCATTTATTTCCGATCCTATATATGAAGAGGGCACTGCTTGTATTTTAATACTCCAAGTCAGTGAACATGGGGTAAAGGTCAGCAGGATAAACACTGTTTGCTGTCACAGAATTGCAACAAACTGGGTAACTGCTGACTCCTGCGGTGATGCTCAATACTTCAGTTAGCTCAGCGCTTTCAAGAAAGGCTCTTTTTCCCTGAAAAATGCTTTTATTTCACCACTGAGCTCCATTCATTTTGAACTAGATGCCATCTTCCTTGCTGCTAAGTTGAAGGACTATTGCTTTTATTTCTATTTATTTTTATTGCCAGATTTGTAGCTGGCAATAGTTAGACTTCTTTAGGAGTCGTCTTCATCAGATATTTCTCAAAATTTCAGTCACAGGAAGGCACAATCACTTCTGATTCGTTACAAGAATATCTTCCCATGACAATCTAGCATCTCTTTTTCTTAAAATAAAAGACAAGTTAATAAGGCTACCCTGCTTTAAATTTATAACCATCTCTGCATATTTTAAGTTGTCATCAATAGAGTATTAGGAAATATTTTGAATTGCTGAAAATACTCTTGGGTTTTTTGCAAAATTTCTCATTACTGAGCATTACTACAGAAGTCTGTCTGAAAAAAATCTGCAGCAGCAACAGCTTTGATGATAACTTTGTGCTATCACCCACAATTCAAACCAGCCTATAAAAAGAAGTGATCCCTCTCTGATAGTCACACTAGGAGATTATCATGGCATTCAACAGCTACTCAGTCTGAAAGGCAGGTGTTATTGTCTTCCAGGAAGAACTGAGAAAGGTTGAACCACAATAAGGTGTGAAAACATTCTATCCTTTCAGTTCATAGACAGAAATGCAGCAACACTTTTGCTTTGCCCTGTTTGGTGCAACAGAGGACTTCCTTTGCTTAGAGACTTCACAGCAGTACCAGGGTCCAGGCAGTAACAGTATCTGGAGAGGACTGCTTTTCCAGCTCAGAGAGCCTCCAATACCCACACCTCACCTTCTCTCTGACATTTTTTATTAAGTGCCATATTGGCTTTTATAGATGCTACTTAGTCACCTAAATTTCGTCACATATTGCAAATAGGTTGATTGTTAAATTCAGGCTTGGGGGGGCATCTAAGAATTAGGAGCCAGTTGAACTGAAGTCCACCTTTGAAAACATCATCCTACATCCTACTGAGAGTAGCAGATGAGTTATACGTCATCTGATGAGTTCAGAATGAATAGGATAACTACGTGGAGAATAACTCCCCTGAGAATAAAACTGTTCTGAATTAGGGAGATAACGTTGCCTACAGAAACACATCAAAATAAACACTTCTGAACAGACCTGAAGATCGTCAAATGCTTGATATTCCACCTGTATTGTCAGGAACTGAACTTTAAACACCTACTGGGAGTTACTGTGATTGAACAAGGCGTTTATAAGCATTAGCCATATGGAAGGTTTTGGCAATATTTGATACTGGCAGCTAAAGCCTCCACAGAAATATTTGGCACAAATGTCCCACTTTGGAGTCTAAATTAATGAAAATTAACTGCAGAGTAAAAGCTGAGTTCTGACCTCTCAAAGCCCAGCCTTGAGCACAAGGACATCTAATTTCTACTGTTTAACAAACTCAGAGGCTAACACAGATTTTCTTCTTCACCTGTTCTTTCAACAAAACTGCTGTGTGTGGAGAGCCTTTCACCTGAAGAGCGGGTGCTGACCATTCACTTCAATAGCTTTTTTTTGCTTCAGCTTCTCCCGAGTCACTTCCTGCCATTTTCCTTTGAGCTATTAGGACCATGAATCCGTGTCCTGTGGAATGAGAAACAGGGAAGACTTGTTCTGTTGAAAATTACTGTTAAGTAAAAGCACTATGTTCAGACAATTCTGATTTACTCAACACTTGTGGATGCTCACTTCTATCAAACAGTAGATTGGGGTTCTCTGGATAAGTAGGAGAAGAAAATCTGTCTCTTGCTTAAATTAGATTCTGTTGAAGTTTAACCATACTATGTCATTAACACTTTGTTTTAATACTCAACACAGGCAGCATAAGCTGAATGGGAACCAATCATCATATGCAAATTTCATCAGAATATAGCAAGTATAATAGCTCGAATAAGATTGTGTAATATGACTTTCAATCAAGGTAAACATCAAGATTTCTTCTGTTTATCTAGTGTGACTATAAATACATCCTTACAAACCATCAGAAATACAAAATGGCTTTGTCCTCAGATGGCTGCAGTCAAAATTCCATCTGTATTTAAGAACACACACGTCAATAAAACTAGGGACAACACATGTTTTATCTTGTCAGGCTTGAATTAGATGCAACACTTGGCAAGTTGTGTATCGAATTGGTTCTAACTGCTCCACTGCTGTTGCCTACAAAGGCAATATAAAAGCTCTCTGAAGTTACACAAACATCTGTTATACAGTTCTCACCAAAGAAACTACATAGCAGTGACCCATTTCATTTTTGTACTGTCTGTTGGCTTCATCTTCCAGGGGCATCACAGACAACATAAAAAGTTCATATAAAGTTGTCATGAGCATTACTTAATGCTATGAGTTCAATATAATGCTTGGTTTGATTTGGTTTGGTTTTTCCAGAGAAATGGGGAAAAAAAAAAGCATGTTAATACTTTAGGCTCCATTGGATCTCAACCTACTTTATTTATATGCATATTAAGAAATACTTTGTAAATTTTTGTTATCTCAGGATAACATGAACGCACAAAAAAAAAAAAAGTCACATGGATCTGAACATTTCTAAAATAATGAAAAATCCCGAGATTCATCCCTTTCCTACTAATCACTTCAGTCCTGTGTGTGTATTTCTTCCTTCCACTTTGCGCATTTTGCCTAATTAGTAAGCCAGTGGTTCACCCCTACTCTTACTTCCAATTACAAGGTTCAAAAAAACACAGTTGACACTGCTTTCACACATGCCACAGGTTATAAAAATGTCCCTGCTTTGACTCTTGACAGTGATTATGGAAAAAAAAATACTGGAGAAAGTCCAAGATTCCCTCAAAGACAGGTTTCTATCTGGTCAGATATTGCTTTGCAATTAGTTTCCAGGTCTTGAATGATATTTTAATTTTGAATGGCCTTTTCATCGTCAGAATTTCCAGGAACTTTAACAGCTCTGAAGGTGCTTCAGCAACAGCAATGCTGGATTACTCCTAGCCTCTGAAAAAGGATAGCTGCTTTGAGCTGTCCAGAGTGTGCCCAGTAGGTGAAAGCAAAATAAATTTATAATGGGTGTAAAATTTCAAATTTCTTTAGGTAGGGTGGGAGCTTAATAAAGCTTTTAAACACATACGAAGTTTCATTATTGATATTGTCGGCCTTTCTCTACATGATTTTTCATGAAAGTAAAATGAAGAGAATAAATACCGAGTACATATAAAACTAGTCTTATAGATTACAAACACAGCATGTAGCATTAAGTAGTGCAGATACTCTGTTTCACAGCATCAGTGCAGAAACTGTGTGGCATATTGATAGACAATGATCTAATGTGTTTTGGAGCAAGGGCTTTATTATAAAATGTAACATTGAATTTGCTGGTTTGCCCAGATTTCTGGGTGATGAAAAAAAGACATAATCTCTTTTAAAAATTTTTACCCTCTTCAGTCCACATACAACTTCAGATTTGCAAATTAACCACACATTATCCATTGCAATATCCTTTGATCTCCACCTCAGCTACACCCCTATTGGGGAAATGCCCTTTATCTATATCAGCGTACTGGCATGTCCACTAGAGTATTAAAAGCACCAGACTGATCGTGTCACAGGGTTGGAGCCTGCAATATCCTTCTAGAGCAAATAACAGAACACACCACAAACAGAAGTAGATGAAAAATAAGGGTCATAAACAGTGCATATTTTCATAAGTGCAAAAATAAACTGTCCAGCTTGAACTGGCTTCAAGGAACAATCTGTGGTACAAGTGTTGGACAGCCACAGCTGTCCAGTCCTATTTCACCCTGCAGAGTACCACATTGCCCAATCCTGTTAAACCACTGATCATGTACCAGCATTGGTACCAACACCACTAAGGGCTTCTTCTCACCCCTAATCCTCTCCTTCCAGCCTCTCTGGTGTCTTGCAGGTCTCTTCTGGGTTTATTGTATAGATTCTTCTAAGTCTTTTTTGTTAACATAAATGTAAGTATCCTGAGACACATTTAAAAGGCCTTAATCGGATACAGACCTAATGATAGTGAATGTTTTCCTGTCATTACCACAACTCAAATACATCTGTATTTTTCCAGCAACCTTTTCAATGCTTAAAAGCCTCCAGGAAAAAAAGAGACAGTAACTAGAATAGGAAACCACTACAAAGACCAAGAAGGGAGAGTAAGAAAAGCAAGAGAGGTGTAAAGAGTTAGAAGCAGCAAAGAAAAGGAAATCATAGAATCATTTAGGTTGGAAAAGGCCCTTAAGATCATCAAGTCCAACCATCAACCTAACACTGCCAAGTCCACCCCTAAACCATGTCCCTAAGTGCTGTGTATTTTAGATAACTCCAGGGATGGTAAACCACTTTCCTGGGCAGCTTGTTCCAACACTTGACAGCCCTTTTGGTGAAGAAATTTTTCCTGACGTCCAATCTAAACGGCCACTGGCACAACTTGAGGCCATTTCCTCTCATTCTATTACTTGTTACTTGGGAGAAGAGACCAACCCCCACCTTGCTATAACCTCCTTTCAAGTAGCTGTAGAGACACTGAAGTCTCCCCTCAGCCTGCTTTTCTTCAGGCTAAACAACCCTAGTTCCCTCAGCCAGTCCTCATAGGAGTTGTTCTGTAGACCCTTCACCAGCTTCATTGCTCTTCTTTGGACATGGAGAAAAGGACCAAAAGGAAAGGAAATGGGAACAAATAGTTACTCTTAGTAATTCATCTCTGCTGCGCAAAAATAAAAAAAAAGTTTCCATCAACTTAAAAAATAGAGGGGGAAAACAATCACTTGTTCCTTAAACTGAAAGATTAATTAAGAATTTAATTTCATTTTAAAGCTTTTAAGAGGGAATGCTAGCAGTAGTCTTGGAGGCCATTATTCTTAAAGCGTAGAATTACATCTTATTTATGGGTGTTCAATACAGCCCACATGCTATTTCAAGCTCTTAGTTCTTTTAAAAATTCAACTACAGTTATTCATCATACCATAAAGGAGATGAAAAGAATTACCAAGGTATGGAAAAGAATTAGCAGCTGCTAAAAATAATTAGCTCCAACATCAAATGCAACTTCAGAAAAACTCAGGGGAACATTAATTTCTAATTGCTTTCCTCTGTTAATCACCACCTGCATTGTACAACTTGCACTCATTAGTAAGAAGCATTTCTACTACATCAGGGGATGCCATTGTATGAGCAACACAACACTGACTCTCAAAAGCTGTCAACAGGTCTTGATGAGGTGTGGGCTGCTCCTTTCACAGGAATTATCAAAGTCAATTGGCTTATTGCGCTCAGCCACCACACCAGGGTGGGGGACGGCTCCCATGTGGCACAGCACTACCACCACCCTCCACCAAGATGACAGCAGGTCAGAGGCTGCATGGGTGGGCTCCAGGCTACGGGAAGGTGTCCCTGGGGAAAGACAAGTGTTCAGCATAAGTGCATTGGCTGCCTTTGGAAAAAAGCTTTTTTCATCTTTTCTGCTCCATTTTTCTATTCTAGTCATATCCTCTCACAAAGGGAAAAAAATCTCCTCCCCTTTGGTTTCCACCTAAATCCCTTTTACAAAGCCCAAAGAATTTAGTCAGTCTAACATGCTGCAGTTATCAGGAGGCGTCTGTTTCACAGAGAGAGAACAAGACTATTATTCCCGAGATGGTAGTAGTAGCAGGGCAGTGACTGAGTGACATAAGCCCTGACAGCCCCAGCAGGAGAGCTGCTCCCCAGGCTTCAGAGAAAAGTGGAAACCTGTGAGATCCCTGTGGGCCAAATTCATTTCCTTCTCCAAATCAAAGATGCTCAAAGATGAGCAGATATGTGGAAGTAAAAACAGCAGGTGAAGATGAGAAAAAGGATCCGTTTAGCCACCTCAAAGGACTGGCCTACCAGAGTCTTGTGCCCCACTTTCAGCTAAGATCAGCCCCAATGTGTCAGAGCAAGGCAGTAAAACAATCTTGTACCACTCACGGCCGGAGAATGAAACATTCCTAGCCATTACAGGAGAGCCATCACAATAATTTGTCTTAACACAGAACCACAGGACTAAAGTGAAGGCAGGCAGTGAAAGCAACTCCAATTACCAGATGTAATCACAATTTTAAATTGCGGAATGTAAGAGCTTGATTCAAGTAATGAATTCCAGTCTTAGTTTGCACCTGCGCTTTTTAGCAATATTCTCCTTGCAATTTTCTCAGAAACCATTGGGATTTGCAAGTAAAACATGAGCGTAGCCACTGCATTGAAAGCAGTGCCACTTTTCCCCAAAACAAGAGGGCAGATTTAAATACATGCATGTTAAAATAGCAGTCATGAAACTCGATACTTATTTACAGCATGATCAGTTGATATTTTGTTTGTTTTTAAAAGTGCAGATTATGTGCCAACTCCAATTGAAATCATACTAACATAGGGTTTAATATTTATAAATTTAGCCAACCCTGCTTTATGACCATCCTGCAGGTAGTTTCTCATGGGCATCACAAGCATGCACTAGTCCCTCAATGTGTCATTTTCTTCTTTCCCAAACTGGGTTGGAAAAGCTGTTAATGGCCTTAGCCCAGTGTAAAGCAGGATTTGTCTCACGCACTGACTGACACGCACTGACTGATCCGTAGCACAACATACAAATGTGATTGTGAACGTTTTATCTTGGCAAACCACAGTTTCCTGAAACAGTGGTTTAAAAAGCTGTTATTTTGCACACCAGCCTATAAATTTCATCCCTTGTCACACTCGAAGATACTACCTTTACCAGCACAAGCATGCCCTATACATGAGATTGCTTACATGATTCCCTGGCAACCTGGTCTTTAAATTTCCCTCCTTGCTATTGTTTCTAAACGAGCACAAGGGTTGTGCATACTCACACACAGCCTTAGCAGCTACAAGGTCACCCAGATTAACTTCATTTCCTTGCTTGGGGGTGGAAGTAATTCAATTACCTTATATTGGCCTTCAGTGACAAGCACGTACAAACAGTTACCACACACTCTTTGCTCTCTCATTTACTTCCAGAGTAAGTAAATTTACTTATCTTGAAAAAGATCTCTGAGATGTCTCATGTTGTAAGAAAACGGTTTACATATTTTTAAGCTTTTCATACTTTAAAACAATTCACCCATCCCAGTTGATGTAAACAACCTATGTGTAAGTTATATAGCCCAATTGCATAGAAACTAGGGATTCCATTGAATTCTCAGGGAAACTAACAGAAAAATAACTGTCCAAATTTACATTACATTTAACTTGAAAGTATTTATTTCTCCTTTGCTAGAATTAATTTCTTCATATAGTTATTTTTAAGAATGCCAATGGTGGTTTTTTTCCTGCTGATAATCTTTTTCTTTATAGCAAGAAAACTTTAAACATTCACACTTCTGTGACTTCAGAAACTGTGTCTTTGGAGTCTATGTAAAGAAACTCACCCCCACACACACTTTTTTTAAAAGAACGTGCTGTTTTAAAAATATCATTAGTTCACAGGCCTAGAAAACAGTATTCCTTTTCATGTATTGATAGATGGTGACCATAAGAACATGTGATGCCAATCGATTGGCTTCAGCAAAGACAACAACTACATATCACATACCTGTCACAAAGCAGGGAAACTTACCATGAGCATGCAACGTAGAAAATACAAGACTCTTTTTGCCTCTGTGTGGCACTCAGAGTGCTTTCAGGGAAAGTACCGCCCACCAGGCCATTTCCCTCCTAATTACCTACTGCCTCAGCAGTAATGACACTCAGTACAGATC
>JAOXNO010000033.1:6298029-6327595 GCA_028565335.1 Limnodromus scolopaceus
AGGGAAAGTACCGCCCACCAGGCCATTTCCCTCCTAATTACCTACTGCCTCAGCAGTAATGACACTCAGTACAGATCTTGAGAGTGAGAAGACCAAGGCTTATCTGCAGGATGCCGTCCAGGAGAGCTCCAGAAATGTGGGGCACGCTCCCCCCACCTGAAATAATCCAATGCATGTTACTTTCCAGAAACAACGCCAGACTCTGGCCAGGGTTCGCAGAAAAACCTGAATGTCTCTTCCTGAATGGTTTTGGAAATGAAAGGCTTCAATGGACTACTTCTGTTTTCATCTGTTGGGCTAAATCAGTGTTTTCACTGGCGCTGGATGGCAGAGTTTATTTATTGGTACATTTTTCTTCACGCTGCTGGGCAGCAATTGCAAATCTAATTACTGCCAAAGTGGCTCTCAGGGCTTGTGCACAGGTGTTTTGTTTAATATTAAATCTAAATAAAAACCACACAAATAGGGACCAGTTAATAACAATTTGTGACATGAATGCTCTCAAGGAGAAAAGGCACAGTTTTCAACCACCTACCCTCCCAAAACAATGCTATTTAATTCTTCAGGCAGTAGCACTGTGCAAATCAGCAATTATCATCACACCATTTATAGGTGACAGTTTTCATAGCTGCAAGCAAGCATACTCAAGTGGGGCTTTCCCTCTCTGTCACTGCTGGCAACACAGACCTAATTGATTTGTGAAGCTTTATCTCAACAGCACAGCCTTTTTCATTTTCTTCAACTCATGTTCTCAGTGACACCTATATAGTCCCTCAGATGCAACTGCCAGAGATTAATAAATAATTCCATTGGAAAAGTACAAGAAGAAATTGAAAGTAAGCCAAAATGCTTCAAAAAGCAATTTAAAATGCATTTGCTACTCTACAAGGCACACTTTTTTTGTAAATACACAAAGGTACACGTTGAGTGAGAAGTTCCCTTTTAAGCATACTGTAGTATTTCTCAGTAACACCATCAGCATAAAAGCCTAGAAGTCTTGACACAAACAAACAAAAGTGTGCCATGTTTTTCATAGAGTTTGATGCCAAAATTGTGAAGAGCACAGCTGTGACCAATAAAAGAAAAATATTGTAGGTGGTGTTGACACTCACTGTTCTTCATTCTTTCTGTATATATTTTCACCCATGCTTCAAGATTTGATATTAGATCTCTGTGTAGGTTAGAGGAGTCTTACATGAACTGTTAGTTTACTTATTTTCAGCTGTGCTTCTCTAGCTCTTACAGAAATGTATATTACCTGATCAGAAAGTTATGCTGAGAGTTATTTAACTAGTTTTTCAAGCTTTTTCCACTTCTGAGGAATGTAATGAGTGTAGAAAACAGCAGAAGAATAAACATATACCACAGTTTCTTTTGCTTACTTTGAAGAGGTTTATGCTTAAATTTTAGCTTCTTAAGAGTCTTGGATGTCATTTACACATTTTAAATCAGCCAGCGATACTCCCCTTGTAGCTCCATCATTGATTACTTTGCACTGTTCGTGCTGTTCAGAGGAACTGGAATAACCCTGTGAACAGCCTCCTGTCATTGCTGCCTTCTATGAGCCAGAAAATTTTTTTATTACTAACCCTGTCAAAAGAAATTCTCCAGCCATTCTTCACCAGTGTCTATTACACTATGGCAGTGTGATGCTAGCAATTGTGGAGCTTAACGAAATAGAACACATGAAACCCACCCACAAACTCTTGAAAAATCCAGATGTTGGGGTGGGAAAAGGAGGGGTAGTAATGTCATTCACAAGTCCTGCAGCACATTCAGCTCAACCACCCTGGGAGAAATATTTTACTTTGGTGTTTCATACAAACCAGATTTGGGGTGGTTGTTGTTGTTTTCAAGCAATCTTTTAATTTCTTCTTTGAAAAATATATTTGACAGTTTTGCCAAAGTTTGTTTTGCCAAAATGAAAATCTCTTCAATTGACCTGAGGCAACAGCCTTGAAAAGAAATGCCAATAGCAGGTTTTGCCACTTTTTCACTCTAACATGGAAGAAAGGCAAATTTCAAAATATTTGGCCAATAATGACCCCTCTTCCACAGGTTTCTATCTGAAGAATTTAATCAGATTCATTCAAACAAAATCTAAAGTTTCAATTTACAGGCATTTTTGTTTCATGAAACAGCTCTTTAATCTTTTGTTTAAATAAAACCAAACTTGAACAATAATTAGCAAAGATGGCAATTACATTTTTTAGCCAGTGGACAGGCAGGGTCATAATATGCTTCAGTCTGTATACAAATTTATTATCAAGAAAAGAAGGTGTTTATTCCTTCTTTAGAGAATAAGTTTCTCCCGAATTAAGTAACAAATTAAGTAACCCTTTTGACAGGGTTAGTAATAAAAAACCCAATCCTTTAGATATTTTTGTCCTAGAACAATAGTTAAAATCAACAATCATAGAGGGGGGAAAAAAACCAAGATCACTTTAACCGTGTCATGACTTACTTGCAACTCCCAATACCCTCAGAAGGTAAAAAAGATTTGTATTGTCAAGGCAGACAACAAAGAAAGAAAGGTGTGGGAGACTTGGGAAAATATGATGGGGATCCAAATGAGGTGCTTCTCAGAGAAAGGCAATAGGAGACCTTCTCTTCTACTATTAACTCTTCTGAAGTTAGTGACTTGCAGCAGCAGGAGAGAAGAATCAGGTTCAAGACTCAAAAATAATAAACAGTAATAATGATGCTCAGCCTGTCAATGAGGAAAATGTGGACTCTCTTCAGCATATTCTTGTCATCTTTTTCAGACCTTTCCATCTGAATGAGAAGTTGGAATGCTGTATGATATTTGATGACAAGAAACTCTACCCAAGTGGCAATGAGATTTATTTGCGTAATACTTAGTTCCAATATCAAATGGAAAAATATTTGAAGAAGATACAGTTGTGAGCCTGAAAGTGTAAGAATCGACAGTACAAACCCATTTTGAAGATCAAGATGTTTTCCAGGAAATCATGAAATGCCAACAAATTTCTAATTCCAACCAAGAGAGGAGGAAATGCATTTTTTAATGTTTAAAATCCCAACATTTTTAAAGGTTATAATCAAACTATTTCCAAAACCTCTTCTAAAGGAAATTGGAAAGCAGATGAGTGTCTTGTCTAACAAAAAGCCGTATCCAGAAGAATGAATGCTGACAAGCATAGGTGCTTATTTGAAATTACTCAATTGCTTCTGTTTGTAATATTTGACTAAAAGCTTCTTGACAGCTTCACATTCATGATTTCAGATTTTTACTTCTGATCTAAGAACATCTTGTAAAATAGTCTTTCATGATACTACCCTACACCTACTTTGTTCAGCATTGATAGCAGACGATTTGTGGACAGAGGAGGCAATTTTCTGTGCATTTTAGGACTTCCGAAGAAGTTTCAATTAAATTTGATTCTAAAAATAAGTTAAAGTTGTGGCTGGAGTGAGGATTCATGTTTAAAGTCAGCTAGCTTGGCTCTCAACTGAGTCTGAAAACATTTCTTCTTTGTAAAAGTGTCACCTTTTATGAAGAAACAGATTTTAAATGAGATTCTATGATTACAAAAAAGGGGATGTTAGTCATTCTCTGTGAAGAATCATGAAAGAAAACCTGAAGCCATTCTACAGAGCACTGGGGGAGAAGGAAGCTCAAGACTTGTGAATTCCTGTGTACTGCTTTAGACCATTACCAGAAAAAGAATGAGTGAACTTTATGCAAGTCTAATGAAACAGGACTAGACACGGTAACTCAAAAGCATGGTGACAGAGATGGAAGGTGTCCTTATGTGTAGAGATTCAGCTCACCTTCTGACATGTGATTTCATTAGGTCTTTAAAGAGTAAGGTTTTACTTTAGGCAATTGAGGCTGGTTTTGGCAAGTCAAAGACTTGTAGCAATTTTACCATTGACTGCAGAAAAAAGCCAAAGTGAATCCTTTCATCTTTCTATCCCCGGGTAGCTGACCTACTCACTTACTCCAGCCACTTATTTTTAACTTTCTTTTCAAGCTTCACAACAGAATGGAAGGCTTTGAAAGTGTCTTCCTTTCCTTTTTGTGTTTAGAGAACTGGTCCAAAGAAATTTAGGATCAAGAATTTGATATAGGTATATAATTTGATATCACCTACTTCATACTAGTAATTTCCTTACCCAATTTCTTTCTTTGAAGAAGTTATGGCTAAATGAGGAAATGCTTGTCAGAAATGTTTATTTGCAAGGATGTTTTCATACATCAGGCAAACTTCTGAAATTCAACATGCTTTGAGATAATTGGTTTTGGTTCCTGCCATTTCTTCATTGGCTTTATTTATCTCAACTCTGCATTTCTCCAACAACAGAGATGGATTCTTTTCAGTTCACTCCTTGTTTCCCTCAACTTAGTGGAATCCAATTAGGAAAAAAACTTCCACACACAATCTTTCACCTTCTAGGGCAAAATTTGGAGGGTTTGGGACAACTTTAGAATGAAAAGGCAGCCTGAATTTCACATATCCCTCCCAGCAAACTATGAACTACTGTTGTGGTTCTACTTTTAAAATACTGTTCTTTTGTATTTTTATGAATTTATGATGCAGGTAACTAGGAAAAAAGGACAGATATTGTGTCTTCTTTAGCACATAACGAAGTACATCAAAATAGTAAAACATTAGTAACTCATTCAAGTATTTCAGTGAACAGCTTGTCCAACAACTATTTTTTATGCATTTTATATCCATTTACCTATTTAATAATGAATTTTAAATATAGAATCTGATTTAGAGTTCTTACACAAACCTTGAGATGGTCGGAGTCCTCACTGAAAAATTAGAAATTCAGCTTATATAAAAAGGTAGCAAAAGAAAATCTCTAATACCAAAACACCTGAAGAAATAGACACTTTATCCATTAAATGGAAAGCACAGCCCAACAGATTTGTTTATTCCAGCAAATATTCATGCTGAATTCATCTTACCACCAGAAATTACCTTTCAAAAGGTACTCACCTAATAAAACAGTAAATCCAGCTTACCTAATAGGTAGGTAGGTATAGAGGAAATAACCAGCACTTTTGAAAGGCATAAAAATTCATAAACAGATTAAGCCATTTCATTTGATTTAAGGAAGCTTCAGATCTTTAGGAGTATTTGTGCAACAGACTTGCCAGCACGCACCAGCACAGAGCAGACAGAATGCAAACTTCACCAGTCTGTTTAGTTCTTTACTTCTCAAATCAGCAGCTCAGAAACCTGTTTCTTAATAAGTCACTGTCTCCATTGTGTTTTGTTTTATGATACAAATGAGAAAAGCTATTTGAGATGTGTGGTTACTGACATCACAAGCAAATAAGCAATTCTAGATTCTTCATTTGTAAGTAGATAAAACTGCCAAATGCAAGGAGGTGGAGAAAATAGCAGATTTGGGGGAAGGGACCAAGGATGTGTAGATGTGACTCTAGAAAAATTATTCTATGGCAAGTGACCATAAATTCTGCCACCTTCACACAGTATCATCCAGCCTGCTTGTTCTCCTCTTCACCACTCTGTCTGGTTAACATTGTTATGTGACAAAGTCTGTTCATCAACACAAATCACTAAGCAGCTGTGGGGGAACAGAGCTTATGTTCAACAGGCACTTGCTTTGCCCTACCTTCGCTGTAACTTCCTCATAAACACCACTGATTTTATTCTTCCCTATATGTAATCTGGAACAGAAAGGCACAGGTTATCAGTTAAGCTGTTGCCTAACACACATGCAAGTTGCACAGTCAGTAAGAAAAATCACCAGACTACAGGGCCAAATAGTGAACTCGAAAGGGTTACTTTTCTGTGCCCTCTGGGAAGACCAGCTGTGCATGCGTTATTCTTGACATATATTTCTGCATCCTGCTCTTAAAGACTTCAGAGTCTGACAGATTTCACTCTTTCTAATCTATGCTAACTTTTCAGTGTCCTTACCTTTAAAAGTAAGGTCCTAGTCCAGTAAAGTATCCTCACCTTTAAAAAGCAAAGTCCTAGTGAGCACCTCTGAATTTTCTTCACTTCAATTTAAGCATGTTCATTCTTGCTTTACCAAGAACAGTCAGGCAGAACAAGCCGTTCCCTTCCACGCTGCAACAGTCTGTAAATATGTGCGAAGGATGGATCCTCTCAATCCTCTCTTCTTCAAGCTAAAGAAGGTTGGTTTGCTTCTTCTTTCCTCACATGTCATGTTTCCACACTTCCAGCAACTCTCTTTTCCTCTCTCTTCACAGTCCTCAATTGCTACACAGCTCTCTTAGATTTTGGTACTCAAATGCTCTAGGATTTGGTACCTGATACTCTATGAGAAGTCTTAATAATGCAGAACTCATTCATCTCCCTCTCAGGCTACATATCATGCTTACACCCCCCCTCCCCCTCAGTAGGATTTTTCTTTTTACAGTCTTTCTCTGAAACTGCCATCCTTTTCTGTTTGGATGCTACACAGCCAGCTCTCCCCTTGCCATTGTTATTCCTAAGCACAGTGCTTTACATATGTACCTGTTGGTGAAGTTTTATTCTTTTCAGACTACACCTCCAGTTTGTTTGTCAAGATCATTTCAAATCCTGAGCTTCTAATTCCCCTGCATATTAGTGGCACTCTCTCCACTTAGTGTGCTCTGAGGATTTTAAAAGGCCATTCTCCAGTTCTTTGTCCAAGTCATTAAGAAAACCATTGAGTAGCTTTCATTCCTGTCCTGTCCCCATCAATGTTATATGCTTATAGACAGCAACAGCTACCTGCAGACCTCCAGGAGTAGAGATGTCAGGGTGTCATACCTATACATAAAAGATGACTGAATATCGACAACTATTGTGTATTATATTTTATTCCTAGAAAAATGAGACATTTCTGATGCCAAGGAACACATGCATTTAAATCCACCCTCCTATGCCAACAGCCAACAGCATCCTGGGCTGCATCAGAAGAAGTGTGGCCAGCAGGTTGAGGGAGGTGACTCTGCCCCTCTGCTCTGCTCTGGTGAGACCCCACCTGGATTACTAGAAGGGAGACTTAGATTAGATATAAGGAAGAAATTCTTTACGCTGAGGGTACTGAGACACTGGAACAGGTTGCCCAGAGAAGTCGTGGATGCCCCATTCCTGGAAGTGTTCAAGACCAGGCTGGAAGGAGCTTTGAGCAACCTGATCTGATGGGAGGCGTCCCTGCCCATGGCAGGGGGGTAGGAACTCGATGATCCTCAAGATCCCTTTCAAGCCAAACCATTCCATGATTCTATGCACAATCAGATTGGGAATTGGGAATTTAAGTTTTGAAAGGATTTTGTTTGTACCTTATTACTCAACAGCAGTGAGACTTCAGGTCCTCCAGAACCAAACCAACATTGTATTATGAGCATATCTCTCTCTAAAGTTTTATCATTTCAATTTCATGCTTTTTCTTTCTTACTCTATTTATTGAACTGCTGCCTTATTGTAACTCCTTACCTTCCCAAATGCTTCACTGTTACAGTGCAGTTATAGTAATTGTTGAAAGATAAACATACATTTATTTTGAGAAACTAGCTTCTTACTGACAATGAAGCCCATTGTTTAAGAATAAGAAAACCATCTCCTGAAGATGCTTCTCATCTCAGAGAAACTTTAGTATTTTATGTCACCTAAAAGCGGTTTGTCAAGAATCTTTAAATTCTGGTAAACCTCTCTCAAGATTATCTCACAGATGCTCAGAAATTAACTGAATATAGCAGTGACAAAACAGAGAAAGCTTTGCCTCCCCAAAGTGGTTTCTAAATTGCAGCCAACTGCTATAATCTCTGTGCACAGCCAGAAACAAGCACAGGCATGGCCCAGAACAATTTAAGCACTTACAGTACTCCTAGAGACTGCATTGTACTCAGACTTGGGAATCCTGCAAAATAAATAAGAGCTTAGCAGACTTCTCTCAGAAGGTCAAGATGGAAGAGAGCACTTCCAGGACATTACAGCCTGGCTGCTCTCCTGACAGTGGCCGCAGGGAAAAGGGCTGACACAGCTGTATGCCAGTTCCACACCACCTGGGAAGTTCACCCGCAAGAGGTGAGGTCTCAGAGCACTACTTTCAACATTTGAGGGCATTTATCTCACCAAGGCAATGGTAAAGGACCTTCACAAAATTCAAAACCAGGTGAAATACTTCCGCAGTTTTCTCTATCACCCTCTGCTTCTGAGGTGAGGGGCAGCAGATGTCTAACAGAACCATTTGTCAACACTGGCCAAGCTGTGGACAGGCAACCCAAGTATCCCATCTGACTGGAAAGAAGAAGTCTATAACAAACAGATCAATCAACCAAACTGAAACTTGTTGCTAGCACTTTGTGGCTAAACGGGGAATCATAAATCAGGCTGCTGCTGGAGAAACACCCCAGGCAGTCCTACAGCCAAGTGAAGTACAGGCCCAGCTGTAGGGCATGCAAGATGGGAGCCAGATCTACGAGCTTCTTAGGAGGAAAACCAAAGCAAGACTGTATGGCAATGCTATTTTATCGGTAGGGGAGAAGGTGAGGAGCAGGGGAAAATTGCAGTGGGGAAAATCAGCATCAAGGTTTCTACCACAGATGTCAAACATATACCATAGCAATTTATAAGGTATAAGAGAGACATCTGAAAGCAAAGTAGCAAAACTCCAGCCCCACTGCAAGATGTCTGAGAAACTATGAAGCCCAAATAAAGGTGAGTCAGATTTAGAGTCTTAAGTCAGTTAGATGCTCTGAGAATTGTACACTAATGCAGGCTATATGCTGTATTAGACAAAGCTCTCAACACACTCCGTCAAGATGATCCTTGAAAAGGTTACAAAAAAGGCTATTACCCAATGACTAGTTATGTAATAGTCAGCTTAAGACACAATAATTGACTTAACATTAAACCTAGCATCATTTTTTTTCTCCAAGGGGGAGGGATACAGTCATCAAAAGTAGGAGATGATACGTAGGTAGGTAGGTAGGTAGGTAGATAGAAAGAAAGATAGATAGATAGATAGATAGATAGATAGATAGATAGATAGATAGATGTATATATATGAAGACTTTGGGAAAAAAATTGGAGGCTGGAGGCCTTTTATCTCCTTAAGTCCCAATAATCTCTCAGAAACTTTCAGAGTAGAATGGTGCCACCCATGCAAGCCACAAGGATATGGACAAATGGCCCTAAAAGTGCCCAGAACAGCTGGAGGAAGTGACTGTGAAGCACAGAAAGTTGGGCTGACAGGGGCGTAGAGTAATCGGGAAGGAGTATTTGTGACTGTGAAAACTTGTATACTACATGAATACCTAGAAAAGGTCAGTAATGATGAGAGGAAGGAATTAAAACCTCCAGCGAACTATATACTGGTTTCTTTTCCTCCTTTGCTTTCATTGGCTTCAGTGACTAATAACTTCTTCAGTCTAAAAGACACTTTTTCCTCAAGTTTAAAGAGCACAAAGGTGAAGAAAAGCAACTAAATTAAATCAGTTTGCCTTGAATATTTTTTCCTCTAAATATGCTTTGGCTGCTTGTCTGCACAACTGAGTCAGTGTCAGTGTAGGTAAATTGTGTGGAGGCTGACTCACAGGGATCAGTCAGTTCCAGGCAGTTTGTGTTTAAAGGGAATGTTTGGTAAGATCTCACCTTTTATCTGTCACCTTTTTCCAAGCTAAATATCTTACAAATAATGCTGACTGTTATTCAAATGCCTTTCTTTTATATCAAAATAAGGCAGAGGGAGTTTCAAATGGACATTTTCAAATCAGTAAAATACAGAAAGAGGTTATTTCTGATCTGCTGCTTTGACCTGTCATTCATTTAGCAAGGCTACACCACAAAGTCTATTTGTTTCTCTGCCTGCCACAGATCAACTTTTACAGCCACTGCAACAGGAAAACTCCCTTGGGACACAGACAAACCAAGCAAATAAACAGAACAAGCAAGTTGTTTGTAAAACTAGTCCTGTAATTCTGGCTTATTGAGCATCCATACTGAGCACCACTGAGCCTCAGTACTTCCATTTGAGCTGTCCAGACACTGACAGACTGCTGAGAACAACTAAAAATTGTAAAGTAGGAACCAAACTACTTTTTTTTTTCATAACTGTCAGCACATTGGTTTGCTGTTAGATCTCTGCTGTTTATTCCCCCTAATGCATATGTCATAATAAGAAACAGAGCTACACAACTCCAAGGTAAATAAATGTAAAAATTTTTGAGTCAATAAGGAAGCCAAAGTTTTTGATGGCTGACAAGTCAGGAAAACCCAGAAGTCCAAGCTCAGCTTTGCAATCACTTTTTTTATTTTGCAGGCTGTCCCGTATGTAGGTTTCTCTTGCTCCTTTGGGCACACAGAGCACAGAATACTGATCACTTACAGTTTAATTCAACTGTCTCTTATTTGCATAGCCTGCATTTTTTAATAAATAAATACAAACCTTGGTTTTCCTCCATCTGGAGGCACAGCAGGTTTGGCAAGGCACCAGCAAACTTTCAGTTGCTTTCCTGGGGTTGTGAGCAGAGCTGCAGTGTCTCCATTAACTGGGCAAGTGATAATAATCAAACGTGTGCTGGTCAGTGGGAATCAATAGCCAGACCAACCCCATTACCATGTGCCATCATTAAATTAAACACATTCCTCCTGATGTCTCATCACCTTCCTCACACCCATGATTCCTTTGTACTATTCTTAGTCTCCAATTAAGCAAAGCTCAGACAGTGCAAACTTAGCTCCTCACAGCCAGGGTCCCTACCATCCCTACCTACCAGGCTCCTTGCCTTTCTCGGATCAGTCAACACATTTATCATTGGAACCAATTTTTGAAGTGACATGCCACATCCCATACTGAAAATGTGGTTTGATTCCCAAGCAATCTGATCCAAGCACCTCCACTTCACTTTAGCTACTCTGGGTAAATGCTGAAAGACACCTGGAAACAGCACAAGTGAAGCTGAGGAACAAAACCCACAGTATTTTCTGTCCTGAGCTTTCACACAGATTTAGAAAACAACAAAGTCCATAATTTGGTTGATGCTGTACCTGGCGAAACAGACCCCAGGCCAACGTCATAGCTCCACTGACTATAAAAGGCTGAGAGATTCATAAACAGGTCTTGGAAATCAACAGCTGTACTTTAACCTGTGCCATGGTATAAAGATCTCCAAGCTGACTTGAACCTGGAAACCAGAAGCAGATTGTCTGCAGCAATGATAAGGCCAAACAAATTAACCTGCATTGATCTCTGTGCTGGCAGAGCCACACTGCCTGCTCATTTAAAGCTAGTTCAGCATCCTACCGAGGTGCCAGTAATCTGCTACAGTAGTTACTCGTATTTTTGTCTGTTTTTCTGGCTCATCAAGAAAGGAAGACCAACTATTTTAACTATCGTTTTACAAGGCATTCTGTTTTGCAGGGCTGTACTTTGAAAGTGTTATGCATACACCTGAACTTGAGTTACTGATAGTTTTTGTCTGGAGTTGGTTCATCTAAGAGTAATAATTGGTTGTTATTTGGCAGAAGACAGTTGATGCCTACAGATAAATTGCCTAGGAATCAGTCATCTGAAATGTTTCCCATGAAGCATCCTATTTTGCATTATTTTTCCTTCTTTCTTTTCCTTTTTTCTCCCTCCATGTAATAATGGTTCTCAGTGTAAACACACAATAGAGCTTGCTATCATCAGGTCAAGATGTAGTACCTTTAAGTGGTAAAGAGAAGCTTCACTCCTTCCACAGTCAGCATGCTGCTTTTCTGCCGTTCCTTCTTTCTCCCATGCGTAGAAAGCTGTTTTGAAGGAGAAAAGGTGATTACAGTATTTCCAAGGCGGGGAGGGGGGAGGGAGGGGGAAGTTATAAAGCTTTTCTGAAAATGTGTTTTCCTGAATGTTCCAGTCTGATTTTTCAGACCACAGATGTTTAAAAGCCTTAACAAATTCTTATGGTTTTGCTCATTGCTAATTGGACTTCTGCATTAATGATGAGTGTTGTTGCCCCAGCAGTACCTTGAATTTGGGTCTTCAGCCATTTGTTTTGCCAGCCTACATTTCATACTGGGTCATAACCCCAAACCATAAAAGTCTTCCCTGTCTCCACTTGGAAAATCTTTTATCATTCATAAGGTCATTTCCCACTTAATTCTACTTCATCCATTCACTCTACCTGTCCACTTGTTATCTGAGTTGTTATCTATAAAGACAGATGTCAATTGCCTTTGCAAACTAAGCAAGGAGCACATGTTTACCCTGTGGCTTTACTTGCTGCTCCCGTCACTCTTTTACCCCATCTCATATCATTTACCAAAGCTGCTAACACTGCAGGTAGCCATGGTAAATAGAAAAAACTATTTTCCTTTAGCTAAAGTATAAAAGGAAGAAATCTATTGGGACCAAATTTGTCTCTTGCTGATGCAGAACATAGGCCCCCAAGGGGCGACTGCACTGGATTGGATATTTAGTATCTCAGTACCACCTACAAAACAGCTGACTTAACTGCACACCCCTTCAGGGCAGTTTGTAAAGCTTATTAGCTTTAACGCTGGTGTCGTCCTGAGCCAGACCAGCGCCAGCAAGTGAAGTGCAGGGCAGGTAATGTTTAACATCCAGCAGTGCCCTGAGTTTCAGCGTGTTGTCAATGTAATTAAAGTTAACCATTTCAGTAGATGATTAATCCCAACGCTGAGATACTGCACCTGACAATGTGTCGTACAGGAAATAGTCTTTGCCTGCTGGCCGTGGTGGTGTAGTATAATCTCTCAGGAGAGAAATAAAGGAATCAATCAGAAATATCTGCATTTTATAGTATCTAATAGGCAAGTTCATATAGCACCGTAGGAAATGTTAAGATTGTACCAAATAAACTAACCCAAGGAGAGTGAGATACATATGTTTGTGTCTGGTAGATATTACCTCGTACTTGGCTTCTGCTTCAGCAATCATTGATTTATCTTTTTCTAACCATGGAAAACTAGGATCTATTTTATTATCAAATTAATCTGAAGGGAAGCTTAAGGTTTTTATGGCATTTAGTACTCTCCAGTACTTGAAAGTCTCAACACTGTCTTTCAATCCTTGATTTTTTTTCCCCCAGATATTTTTCTTGTTAGAGATGTAAAGTTCATTGCACGTTCCCCTAAATGCCAGGAAGAAAATTCTCTGTAGACGTAGTAGACTTTTCCCTTCATGAGCTCACAAGCATTTTTCCTCAAGGTGATTAATATGCCTTTAAAACATATCAAACAAGCATCTTTTCTTCAGTTTCATGCCTCATACCAGAAATCTAGACTAGCATTTCATGTCCTAACCCCAGCAAGCCCTATGAAGAGGCCGCAAATCACTTGTGTTATACCTGAACCAGTCCTTGTTTATTCCCCCAGTCCGAGGTGCAACCTACAGCAGTTGAGACCAGCAAATATGCATTTTCTATTTAAAGTCCCTGGGACTGTTAACTTCTCTATTGTAATAAAACTAGGCTCCAAAACTGTTCCCTTTTCTTACTGTCCCAAATTTCATGTTGTAAGAGGTAGTATGCACACAAACTTGGAAGTTAAGGGTAACGGTCGTGCAGCTTTGTATTAAGCTCACTAAAGGGAGCAAGCTAAGTGATTTTGTGATGTTGTGAAAGTGTTACCAAAAAGAAGAAAGCTAAGAAATGTGTTCTGCATGAAATTGTAAGATGTTGTGAATGACAAGGTCTTGCAATTGAAAACACTATAGCAGAACAGTGGTAGACTAGCTATAGATTTAAAGTGTATTCACAGAAATTTCTGAGCAGAATTAAATTAAAAATAATATTTCAGTGATTTCTCAATATTTATCTCACTTAATTTGTTTGTTTTGCTGAGCACTCTTTTTCTGCTTGATTATGCCATATGGGTTTGAATTTTACAGATTTAAGTATTTTTTCCATCCATCCAATAACTGAAAAAAACCTAATCAAGAGTAAAACAGAGAAAGTGAATTAGAAGGCAGAGGCTGTTTTTAATCTTACATATTGTGTACATATGTACATACATAATGTTTTACATATTACAACTCAAGATAATTAAAATTCATTATGCAATAACAATGAAACAGGTAAAGTGGACTTGATCTTTGTGAAAGACATGTGAAAGCCTTTACACCTGGCAGCAGCTCATACTACATTTTCCAGTAAAAGGAAAGCAAGCAAGGCTTCAAAAGAGTAACCGAGAGTTCCCATGTGCCAATACATCCTTGATGCTTTGGTTTTATCAGTTATAACGCTCTATAGCTGCTGTTACAAAGCTCTCACTATTGAATGCAAATGTTGGGATTGTGACTCCTGCTATAGCCAGTACCTTTTATAAGTCATTGATGCCCATGCCTTGCTGCTTACCACCAGGTTCCACCTCAGCTGGGTTAACTCTAATCATTCAAAAGGCAGGCAGTACAATTTACAGGTGATAATACACAACAGTCAGTAATAATTGGTAGAATAGCCACTCGTCACTTTTAGAAGAGCTTAAAAGTGGCAATCTTTACTAATAGATTTCCTAATAGTTTACTGTGTGTTAAAAACAGGCTTTCAGCATCAAAGCTTTCAAGTGACAGTATAATGAGTGCAACCCTGAATTTTAAATGAAATCCAGTAATGAGTACCCAAGGTTACAAATTTTAATGACCATCCTTGTTAGAGCTGCATAAATAAGCTTCACCTATTGCAGCAGTCTCTGCTAGCACAGCCTCAGGCTGCTGGCATCTACGTGCTAGTTCCAGGACTGCTTCTCAGGTGCTATGGCGAGCCTCAGAGGCTTTCACTGCTTGTAGCTTTCCTGCTACAAACTTTTTAGAAAAGGAAATGATGGAGCAATGAAGGAATGTCACTGACCTGATAAAGCACTCCTTGTTTAGGCTATTGAAAAGCTCATTCACTGGTCCTAAGCAGGGAAAAGTCCTCATAATGGAGCTACAGCATCCCTCTCTCTTAACAACGATTGTGTTTCTTTATTGTACCTTTACCAGCTTTTCATCCAGCCCGATTTTAAAACAGGCCCAGCAATGAGGTTTCAGGACTTCCCAGGAAGCCATTTACATAGATAGTAGTTCTCATCATGAGGAAATTTCATCCTAAATATTCAACCTAAATTCAACCTGGCTTAATTTCATCCTGTTATTTTGGCTGTAAGCAAATAAATCAGTCCTTCCTCCCTGTTCTGCTTAATCTTTGGAACACAGCGGTTCTTTCATTACCTTCCAATTTCTGTTAGGCTCCATCCCATTTGCCAAAAATTGTTACCTTAATGACATCTGCAATCCAGCCTTCTAAATTACAAAGATGTATTAGTAGAAGAAGGGTTTGCTCCCTGCTTAGTAACAAGGTTCCCAGATAGCCAGATTGGCTCCTGTTGCTGTTATACGACACTGCAGCTGCCATCTGCAAGCCTGTATTTAAGGTTTTTTTGTGTTACTTTATTTTCCAAGTTTCTACCCCAAATCTATCTCCTCACTTGGATTTTTTTTGTCTTTTCATATGTTAGTTTGCCCTTTTCCTAGGTAACTATAGTAGCCTATTTTCTAACCGCATAGCTAGATCTCTGCCCCTGAGATAGTGCTCTTGTGTCTAGAAGTGACCTTCTTACACAAATATTAGCTGGGGGCAGTCCCCTCAGAGCCAGAAGCGTATACACATCTCTTATCAGTAAGCAGTAAATCAACTAGTCAAGAGTCTCATATTCTCAATATGAGAAGTTAATTATTTTATTTTATTTCAATGAGTCTTCAACCAAAAGGAGATGATGATTCTTTAAACAGTCTTGTCATTTAAAAAAAAATAAAAATGTTGAGTACTCCTTGCTAAGACAATGTCTTTCATTTCAAAGTTCCTTGAGTTTCCTTTAACACATTAAATGATATAGTAAAGTAGGATAAGAAGATCCCAACACACAAGGAAATGCTGAATATTGTACATCACATTGCAACTTAAGCACATGTGAATAGGTACTAGAAGATTCCTTACCTGCCCCCCCCAACCTCAAAACCAGAAGCATACTCACAACACACATCTCCAAAATAGCAATGACCAGTGGGACACTCACCACGCTGCAGACCAGACTGCGTGGCTGGTCTTTGTCAAGAAGTTACTTTAACCTGACCCACACAATGTGAACTTGGTTCCCATTCCCACCAGTACAATTTTATGATCTTACTGCTGCCACGTGTGCTTACAGTCTGATGTGCCCTTTCTGCATGCTGATTGCAAAAGCCTATGGTC
Organism: Limnodromus scolopaceus; assembly: GCA_028565335.1. Taxonomy (NCBI): domain Eukaryota; kingdom Metazoa; phylum Chordata; class Aves; order Charadriiformes; family Scolopacidae; genus Limnodromus; species Limnodromus scolopaceus. The sequence continues at coordinate 6,314,207 of JAOXNO010000033.1, forward strand.
CAGACAGCTCTTACTTTTCTCAGGAAACAGAAGACATCGTGCCGTTGAGTATCAGTGCTCTGATCCCATCACACAGCAGCAAGATGCTCACTAGCCTACAAAGCACTTCATTATTTCTTTTCACTAAAGAAAATCCCCCCATCTGAATCCAGAAAACCTTGGAGGTCCTGAGGAGCCTGCATTTATCCAGTCTGAAAATCATAGATATTTTCTTGAAAGAGCAGAGCAGCTAAGGAGAGTAAGCTCAATTCTCCCTCCAGCCCCCTATGACAGCTGGGAGTCTGAAGTAATTGCTAAATACAATGAAATGCCTTTAGACATCCAAAAACAGAAGAAAAAAAAAATCAGCCTCCCTGCAGCACAATAACAGGAGGGAAAATAAGCTTGTTTATACTTATAACTTTCTTTTATGTCTTACACAGTTTGTTTGCTCCTGGGACACGTGGATTTATTGCAATCACTGAATTCAGAGATTATGAAAATAATTGTGGAAAAGAGCTTATGAAGCCAGCTACTCCATTCCCTAGCTTCAGGGCAGGAACAGCTAAAATTCTTCATTTCTGATATATTCTAACTTATTCTTAAAAAAAACCCTCCAGTCATGTAGAGCCCATGACCTTCCTGTCAATCACATATGACAGTCTTTTCTCCATCCCACTACTACCAGCAGGACTTTGACAGCCTAATTAAAAGCAGAACTGGCTTTCTGTTGAAAATGGAGTGAGATTTGCAGCCTATGATGTGCGATTCAAGGGAACATAAAATGCACTATAGAAGAGTAACATGCTGTGGTAGAAAGTATCTGTTCAATTTGCTTTAAGTCACAGAACTACGTTCCTTTTACAGACTGCCACTGGACAGCAAAAAAAAAGTAAAAAAAAAAAAAAAAGTAGCTCTTTGCCCAGTCCCTGGCTGATGCTGTGGAGCCTCCAGAAGGAACTGAGATTATACATCGGTTTTGGCAGCATCTGGGCAAGCACCAGAGGGAAAAGGTTTTAAAGACCAGAGCTGTACAGGCTGGGAAAGAGACTGAACTCCAGCCAGCAGCACAAAGGGAGCCTGGGAAACAGAAATGCACGCACAGAATCAAGTGTCTGAAGGGAGAGAGTGAGAGATTTACAGGGAGACGAAAGGGACTCCGTGGGATTTGTCAGCAAAAAGGGCTCAGAACAAAGGCAGATGAGCCCGCTGTGCTAGGACATAGGGAAAATAGCACTACAGCTCCTGCTTTATTCTGTTTTACCTGCCCTTGAAGTTTTGTTTTTTTCTACTTAAGAATATTAATCATTCTCATCTACAAGCAAATAAACACTGACTTTTAAATCTAAAAACCCCTTTTCAGTTTGCTGTCATTAAGGAAAAGAACCAGGTACATCTACCTGAAAGGCTCAGGATCTCATCATGCGTGCAGAAGCACAGACCTGGAGCACACCCCGGTGGGCCAGCACCGTCCCCAGCACACTAGGTAGCACAGTTACTAGAAGCAGTTATCACAGCACAGCAGAACACAGCAAGGGAGAAAAGCTGCTTTTTCTGCAGCAGCCTGCAATTCATGAGGCTGCACTTCCACCTGAGACAGAGATCTCACAGCTCCTGCTGCAGAGCCGTTCCACCCAGATCCTAAATGCATTGCTCTTCACTTTCCAAAGGCTGGAGAAAACCTTGCTGCATTTTCCTGTTGCTCTCAAAACGGATTGCAGACCGGGGTTCAGGAGCCGGAATGAAAGTCAAAAAAATACTGGAGAACGTTACACAGGATAACATCTTTCAGTCTCTGTTTTATATTTATCATATGCAGAGCTTTTCTGAAGCCTACATATTAGATTCTGAATACTGCTGTGTAATGCTAACCAGAGCACCAAAGGTCACCTAATCCCCAGCCACCACCTGCCCTGATCTCTATGTAGGCTGCTACAGGGATGGCAAAACAGCAGATTAAAGGATTTGTAGATCATGACAAAGTAACAAACACCACTTTGGCCCTACCAGGTAATGCCGGAGCAGACAGCTCTTTTGGATGGCGTGGCAACAAATTACCAAGATCACATTTATACAAAGCTAGTTTAAACCTTCATGGGCAGAGAAAAGAGAGTGATGCAGATCATAAAGCCACAGAGGGATCTGCATCCATATTCTGGTTGCTGCTGTGCATGGAGATCTGTCATGTGATGTCTTCACTACCATTACTGCTTTGCAAACTAAATTAAAATCATCAAAGATAGATTAACGTATAAGTCTTCTGCTTTAATATGATGTTACTGGGTATAGTGTCAGCGTCACATTTTCAAGTGGGAGAGAAATGTCACCTCTTACTAAGATACATAGGAGTTTAGATATGGACTCAAACCCATAAATATATTTTGAGCATCTGCACATCTTGCTAGACATGGAGCTTTCATTTTTTAATATTTCCGAAGAGTGTAGTACAACTCCAGTATAGAGAGACTTCACTCGTTTCATCACACATTAGACAGAGGCATAGGTGTTTTGGATTATGAGTCCTTTGTCTTCAGATACTGCATGCAACTTACTCTGCCACAAAGCTCCGCTCTGAAGTACCTGTAAGACACAGGTCTCGAGCCACACCGAAGTAAGAAGCCTTACACTGATAAGATATTAGAGAAACTTAGATAAAATTAGATAATTAACAACAAGTAAACAAGTTAGGATAGGATATTAGAGAAACTTAGGGAAAATCAGAGAATTAGTAAAAACACCCTCCCAAAGCATGTAATTCAGTAGAGAACAATTGCTTCTATGTCCTTTTTTTTTAAAAAAAAAACACAACTATTTTATAAGACGTTCATTTAGAACACACTGGAGTTCTTACTTATGATACTTATCACAGTGCATGTAATTAGCCCTTCAATTTCCAACTCCAATACCCAGGCTACTAGCATCTTAGTCACATCATATGTGAGTTTTCTCAGTTTTGCTCTGTTTGTCTTTAACTTCAGCAAACTCTTAGTAAACAACTCGACAGCAACCAAATCCTTTCCTCTAGGCCAGCAAGTCGTACACTATGCAGAGAGAAGTCATGCTCCGTAAATCTTGTTGCAAACAGAAAAGTTAGGAACTGTGTGGGTTTTTTTTTCATGTAAGCCAGTACAAAATGGAAACATGGCTATTCACCAAAGTAGTTTTGCTACATTATGCATCACAGCAGATAATTAGAGCCACAGGGTAAGGCAAAAACGTTGTTTACTATGCAAAACGTCTACAGCTAAATGACACCCAGGGGGTGAATGATTTGCACAATCATTAGGATTTCAAATGTTGCTCTGACAGATGTTTTGGGGAAAATAGTTTGAAAAATCCTGGAAAGATGTTTAAGCAATAAATTTGATGCCTGTTTTTTCCACCTTACAACTGTTTCTTGAAGGCGTAAGAATTCATATACATGAGCCTGGTTTGGCCTCTGATTCCATATTTCACTGCCAGTGCCTTTTAAGACTAATGAATGTTCAAAATACTACAGTGTTCAGACTTTCCACTAGGTTGACATCTCAAGAGCCCAAGTTTCATCCTATTTTGCAAAGTTTTATTCTTGGAGTGTTTTGAATCAAGCAATCTCCTAAGTAACCCTGTGACTTTGTTCTCATTAGACCATGAATACCCACCACACTGGTCTCTTTGGGAAAGGGATCTCAGCCAGGATATGATTCCCCAAAACGTGCATAGTGGTGGCAGTTCTTCACAATACATCATTTCATTGCTACTGCTCCCCACTACTTTCTCTAAGGCAGACAGTATTGAGAATTGCTATACCAGACCTCTGTAGTGCAATACAATTTCTAGTACAAATAATTTGTTGATTTTGACTGCTTTCATTCAAACCTTTACTTGTTCTTAATACTTTCAAATACCCCATTTCTCTACAACAGTCACTTCCCCCACTCCCTCAGCCCCTGCAAGATTAAATGGGGACCATGCAGACTGACACCGTAACAGGATTACAGCCGGTGTCCCCAAGGGCAGATCGGGGCTAAACAGGAACATTTTGCCAGACCTGCAGGGAAGCTCAGGCTCCTGAAGCCCACCTCACTGGACACAGCATGCTGGCAGCATTTATTCTTTTATAAGCCAACAGGTCCCACCTATGGACGTCTCTCTGTTTCCAATATCCTGCTCTCCTTAACAAATGTAGTTTTACTCTGAATATTACTGGAGATAATTGAAACATGTAAGTCATTTACTGAATTACAGAACAAGACGAGGAGTGATCCAAAGCAAACTCCAGGGGCTAATTATAAACACTAGAGCCGTTCTCCTTTTCTTCTGTAGTGCTGGCTTTGAATATTTGATCACAGCTTTCTAGTCTCAGGAAATACCCTTACTTTAACAAACAAAGCCCAAACTCAATGCGCAAACAAATAATCCAGCCACCAAATAATTTATGGCAGTCTTATTTTAAGCCATTTGAAAAACAGCGACTTGCCACAGATCTGAGAGTCTCTTCTTTTCTTATTTGAAAGGCACAGGATACGGCAAGCATCTAAAATAGCAAGAGGATGTTGAAGCCACAGTACTTTCACACCAGCTGGGATGACATTTTCAGTAAGCCAGCAAGTGTAACAGAACATGCTCTCCAGAAGATCACTTTACTTCAATAAACAAGTTCCAGATCATCTTTCCTTAAAATTATGCACCAGAATATGAATGCCAAATTATGCACCAGAATATAAATGCCAGGGTAAACAAAAAAACCCCCATGTATAAAAGGTTTTGTTGATTAAGAACCAAAGAAAAGCACACAATAGGAAGAGCAGGATTTAAGTCAATGTTACTTTTGTGCAAAACTGAAACAGCTTCTACACAAAGCCTGCACAAGGGAGAGGAGCACAAGGGAAAGTCTGCACTTTTCACAGCAGATGTAAGGAAACAGATAGCTGGTCAGGCTGCTCGTTGCCCTGTGAAATGTTGGGAGTTTGCGTGACATCCTTTCAGAGCAATAGCATTAAATCCTGCAGATCCCCCAAGACCTCTTCTGTCCTTAACCTTTTATGCCTGTTCTATGCCAGCCAGCAAATTCCAAAATAAATTGCCTACAGCGTCTGCCTAAAATGAACCACCATAACAGCTGCCTTTCCCCACAGTCCGAATAAACAGATTTCTTTATCTGGAATTTAATTTTGGATTATTCATTACAACTCAGGCAGGAATTGCCAACAGCATGCCAACAAAAAGAGAGCCGTGCATGGCATAACACAGTGTCGGGGGGTGGCTACAGAAAAGAAAAGCAGCGAGTAGCTCTTTTGCAGCTATCCTAGGAACTTGCTTGGTACATTCAGGTTTAAACAGGCGGCTCAAGAAATATCCTTGAATTAAAATAAAAAGTCCTGCCAGTCATGAGGTATTTTTCCATTTATTGTTAGGGTACAGTGTCTATGATTTAGAGCCATATGTTGGTTACTTCCCTTTACAGATTCACCATCCAGATTAGCATCCCGTATTATGATGAATAAGGATTTCATCATTTGTGTTTGATTTCATTATAGGAATCTGCACAAATTTGTGAAAAGTTATTTAATGAAATTCAAGTGGAGAAAATAAAATGAAATGTTCATCACTATTTGCAATCTGCTTTGGATACACACCAAAGAAAAAGTAATTTCTCTCTATTCATTAATAAATGCTTACTGAAGCTTGGCTTATAGCCAGCCAGCCAATATGAGGCAATAGAAAGAACTTATTGACATTTTTGCATTTGACACCTTTGTTCACAAAGAAAAACAAAGACGCAGTCAGACCTTTCTGAAGACATCAGACACTTTGATGTGGGGGTAAAAAAAGCAGCTTTTTCCCTTCTTAGAGTAAGAACATTTTCAGAATATACATGAAATTGTCACCACCATACTACTCACCACTTTCTCCTACTGTGCCATTATTACAATATTACTCACACCTTTATGTGGCATCCATAAAATTGTGACAGCTAAGAAAGCCAGCATTAATTTATTCCAGTAAAAAGTATGAACTGCTTTTTCTTCCTCTAAGCAGTTGCAAAGTCATATATAAAATCCTGAATGAGGTCCCCACACAGCAGCAGGGAGGAGATTGGAGAAAGGGGATTGATTGATTCTTTTTTCTTTAGTGTGAAGTTTTCCCTGTTTCAAAAGCCAGAGTTACCTAGTGTGATTCTTTTAAACTTTTGCCAGAAGTCATTCCATTTCAGAAAGCTTGGAGTCAAAAATGCCTTAAAAACAACTCAAAGCTATCATGTGAAGTGATTTACATAAAGACTGTGGCATCATAACCTGACCCAAAGGGCCCAAGTTAAGAGCAAGAGAGACAGAGCGTGCAAATGAGAGCACAGGAAGGTACCTTACAGACCTCACCCCAGTTTTACAGCCACATTTTCTACTTACATTGTATGGACTTATTTTTCCTTAATCAAATCTATCCGCTAACTCATATTTTAAGCAAAACAGTTTTATTGTTTTACTTTTCACTAGAAACAAGCCATTTTTTCATAGCATTTGCTGACAGCCAGTGAAATATTTTTGATTTTCATTTACAATAGCATAATAAAGAATCCAAAGGTAGAGTTTGCTCTCCTGCTTTTGACAGTTTCTGCATGCTTTTATAATATTTAGTGGCTTTCTCTCCTTGTCTGTCTTTCTTTCTCCACTCTGCTTGCGCTTTGTAGAATCTTGTTCCCATTTTTTCATCCTTTAACCATTTCCACTTTCTCTAACCACTTTCTCTTCCCACCTTTTTCAACTCTTTTCCTTTCCTTTCCCTTCCCTTTCTTTTCCTAAGGGAAACAAACTGCACCCAGTGGGGCAACAAGGGTAGGGTTCCAGCTGCCTTCTGCCACTGGCCTGGTAGCACTTCAGTATCTCTTCCCCTACCTCAGTCTCCATGTAAAGCTCTTCCTCTCTCTACTCTTCACACACTGGAGAAAGGGCTGGGACTTCAAGCTCACAAGCTGGGTCACCATGCAACTGCCAGCCTCCATCGGTCCTGCTCCTGCTCACTGCCCCTGGATTCAGCTGTGTCCTCGTCCCACATTATAGCAAGGTGAAGGTCTGTTCCTCTGTGTTGGCTTCCTAGGAGAGAGATACAGGAAGAGAGGTAAAAGAGTAGATATAATCACTTCTTTAATCTGAATGGCACGACTGCAAGACACTCCAACACTGGTCAATCTACTCAGTCTCTAGCTGTTTAGTTCAGATCAGCTTTGATATAGAAGCATCTGGTGGACCCACGTGAAGAAGTCGTGTTCTAGGGTTTCCACTGAGGCTGTGCATTGTGGACATGCCTAATACCATAACAGGGATGATTTTTTGAGCGCTGTTTAACAGAAGACAGATGTAATCACTGATTCTGAAGTAAAAGAGATTTAAAAGCAGAGATTAATACAAATGGGCACAAGCTGCAGGCAAGGAAAATTCTGACTAGCCATAAGAAAAAATATTTACAGTGACAGCAGTTAAGCACTGGAACAGACTGTTCAGCAAAGCTGTAGTATATTCTTGGAGCTACTAAAAACTCAGCTGGGCAAGTCCCTGAATAACCTGCCCTTACTTTAAAGCTAGTCCTGGTTTGGACTATATGACCTCCATAGCTCTCTTTCAATGTAAATTCAATGCAAGATCAAAGATCAGGTAAATATTGTAAGTTTGTGTGGCTACAAATCTTTGTAGACCTATACCTAAAAGTAGCTCCATTCCCCATGGAATTGAGGCATAAATCATGCAATGTAATGTCATTTCTGTCTCTCTTGTTTCTTACCATCTTCTTCCAAACCTGCAATAACTTTTGAAACAACTGAGCCAACATCAAATAGATTTGATAGATATAGGTCGCAATCATGTTTCTAAACATTTCAAAATACATATAAACATTCACACACACCGGGCAGTCACACAGTTGGAAGCAACCGGAGCATGTGATGCTCCTTGCCCAGCTAGTAGGTGGAAGACAGCACAGGTACCGCGAGAGCACGAAGGAGAATGTAACATATTGTGGCAATAAGTGGTGCAGCCATCAGGAATAAGAAGAGCAGGAGTTTGTTCTGGGAACAACTGTGAAAGTTCACAGAAAACTTGAACTTCAGTTTACTGTTCATGGAATACCTTGTTGGGTCTGTCTATTTTGTCTTACCAAATGAGTAGCAGGTCATTCAGAAGGCAGTACAAGAAGCTTGCAATAGAGGGATGAAAAGAAATCTTCCCTCCATATAGGAGACACTGAAATTCAGCTGATCAGCACATGGCCCATGGTGTCCGAGTCATTCTTCCCACAGGGAAATGGGGCAGGTGAGAAAGTAACAGTATATTAGATCTTTAAGAATTAAGCCATGTACCTACAGATAGGATGGATACTGAAGGGGAAGGCTGGAAACTCCACAGAGCAGAGTTTTCACTGAATTTTTAGAGTTGGAAGGGACCATAGAGATCATCTAGTGCAACTCCCCTGCTGAAGCAGGATTGCCTAGAGCATGTTGGAGCATGTTGAGATCCAGTTGAAAAGAGCAAATGAAAAAAGCAATGAATCCACAACTGCTGCATGAAGACTTAGGGCAGTGAATAAGTGGGCAAGGCAAGAGATTCCGTGTGAAATGGGAAGGTAACAGGCCACCTCCTCTCCACTGTGCAGATGGCAGCTGCAGCCACTGCAAACACCAGGGGCAGCTGCCAGCATGCCAAACCCTGCTGTGCCCTGAAATGCCGTGGCGTATGTGGGGCGGTATAGCTAGGGCTCTGCCATTAAGCATTTTACAATGTTCCTGTCTCTCTGCCTAAGGGCTTCATCCTGAATGAAAAGCAGGCATAAAAGGACTGGCAGAGCAGGTCGGCTGCAGCACCGAGGCAAGATGTAAGACAAAGAGGATAAGAATGTACCTGAGAGGTGTCAAAGAAGTTCAAGAAAAAATTTGGGCAGGAGAACGTGGATTTAGTCCCTGCATGTGCGCTGCTTTTTCTCCTCACGTGTCAACTTCTCTTACGTCTTCCTATGTCTTGGTAAATACCTTATCTTTTATAAAACAGAAAAAAAAAAAAAACCCTTCAGAAAGAGTCTTGCCCGGTAGAATAAGAAAAAGCAATAGCAGTGCAGTATACGTACGCACTCCCAGCCCGACAGGCCCCTTGTTATTATCAGAGGGTTACCTCAGCACAGACAGCGTCCTAGGTGAGTATGCAGCTTTTGCTGATTTTTTGTGTGGTCCATATTACAGACAGAAATGGTATTTTAAACAAGATATCTAAGAGAAACTCTTCAAGCTTCCTGCTGCTTCATGAGAAACTAATTAATTGATAGGGGTCCACAATCCAAATCACTGAGAAAGTAATTGAAAAACAGATCAGAAGCAGGTCATGTTAGAGAAGCAGGGATCAGAGACAAGAGACATTTGGTGTGCCTTTCCTTTTAAAGCTCCAGAAATCTAAAGTGCTTCTCACGTTGTGTCTGACAAACAATGTTTTACAGAATACACTGGCAAAACGCAAAAGCTCTAGAAAGCTATTAGCCCCAATTTACCTGCAGGAAGCCATTTTCTGCTTCTACATACAGCCTTCCACAGTGAACAGGAAAGTCTCATATAAATCAAATAGTGAGATCCATTCTACTTTTGTTGAGAAGAGAGATTCTTTTGGGTTCAGTGTTACAAACACAAATACATTTGCACAAAGAAGAAACTAAATAAGTTTTCCCTCTGCTGCACAAAATTTTAACTACTTGAAGGTCATATAAATGTGAGATCTTCTTTAAAATGGCGATTCATTTGGTTTTCACCAGAAGAGTGACTTGGGTCCCTACTTGGAAGAGAAGGTTCATAGCTGTACATGTCAATCTTTTCTCCAAAAGGTATCATGCTCCAGCTCAGATTCAGGGGCCAAGATTTCAGACACAGGTCTCTCTCTGGGATTCCCTGCCACCAGCCAGCCAGCTCCTGCTCAGCATGCCGTCAGCTGAAGGGCACGGACTGACCTTCCCCACACGTAGGTGTGTAGGAGTCTTACAGATTGGAATACCGTCCACATCACTTGGGTTTCTTTGTGAACTTAGCTCAAACTCATCAGATCCATTAACTGAATCAGTAGATTTCACTGTTTAACAAAGGAACTCATCCTTGCTGCGTAGCAAAGGCACAGCTACAGAGCTCTCTGTAGTCAGAGGGCTCTGTCAGACCTATTTGAAGTCAAATAAGACTTCAAATTTATCCATTGATCTGTTGTTACGGTGACTACTCAACACAGCATAATGCCACCAAGGCACCCTGCAGGGAGCAGAGCTCCTGAGTGCCAATTAGCTCCAAGATTCAAATCAGCCTGCCTTCAGTGGTAAGACATGACTCAAACAATTATACACACATTTTATCATAGCTTTTCTTTTTAATTATTCCATTTTCAGCCTTTTGGATTCTTAAACTGTAGGCTTGTGAATCAGCTGGCATTCAATAACTCCACTAAAGACCATAAAGTCATTTTGCATTTGTGCCATTACTACAAGTTTTTACTGCGCAAAATCATTGCTTCAAGCCTTCTCTTCCAGAGATAGTGAGCTCACTCTTCGATAAATGATAACAATTAATTAACTCTGCATAAGTTTACCATAAAATCAGGCCAAGATTTCTAAGAATCGTCTGTTCAGATATATCCAAACTAACAAACTAATTTGCTCTGCTCTACTGAGCGTCTAATTCACCAGTTAAATTCTGGTTCGGACTGATTTGAACCAGCAACAAATCTCTCAAGCTTTTTTTTGTATTTCCGTGAGACTTCCATTTGCCTCATCTAAATTCTGGAAAGAGAAAAACAACACACCGCAGCCCTTCCCCCACAAAAAACCCAAACAAACAACTTTTTTAAAGAAATATAAATTAAGATAGACTAAAAAACTGTAAGAAAAAAAGTTTTTTTCCCAAACTTTGGTATATAGAAGAAAATAAATAGCCCAAGGGTACTGTATTCTGTGTTTTGGAGAGTTTTTTTACATTATGAAGTAAAACTTCAATCCTTGGTTTCCAAGAGCTGTCTTAATATATACTGTATTAATTCATGTAAATTTAACCATAAAATCTAATTTAATCTTTCTTATTATGCATCATACCAGCGTGTTAGCATTTCATTTTCTGAGTGTTTGTTTCAGCTCTTTTTATATAACAATCTAGAAAAACCAATATCTCCTCACATTGTTCTAACATTTTTCATACAAAACAACAACACATTTCCTTAATCTTCAATGAAGTCTCCCTCGCATGTTTGTCTGTACTTATTTATTGAGCTGAGTTTCACAGAGCAGGCTAAATATCTGTCACCCATTAAATTATTTCTTTTTCAAAGTCCCAGAAGGTTGTAAGCTAAAGAACAAAAAGTCTCCTGTCGTACCACCATACAGCCTCATCTATTCCACTGGAACTCAGAGAGAGTACTAGAGTGGAATACACATTACAATTATCAAAACAACAACAAAAAAGATTATTTTGATTGATTATTCCACCGTGTTTTTCAGACCATCACGTAAATGCATGCATTCATTTTTTTCTACCTTCTGCCCAGAAAACTTTTCACCTCTCCTCTCAAAACAAAGCTGTTGTCTTGTTCAATGCTGACACCGGAAATACATTTTGAGAGTGAGACTGACAGAGAGTAATATGGGATTGTCCTGGTGAGTCCCTTTCCTTCCTGGATTGATTTCTCAGCTCTGCTTCTGGAAGGCAGAGCTCTTCCTTGATGCTCCAGTCCTCCTGCTACTTACTAGCCCACCAAGGGTGCCACCTTTCTTGCTTAGTTCCCTCTGCTGCGTAAAACATGTGAGAGTTTGCTGCATGTACCTTTCTCACAGCCGTCAGACTTACCAGCCCCAGGTCCTGACGCTGCCTACTCCTCTCCTTACAGCCGCTTTGGGACATGCTACAGTCTGTTCTGTGCTCATACCTCATTTTTGTGGCTTCAGGTTGTGGTTGTCAGGCTGATTAACCCAGAGGCACCTGATGACAGAGCAGTCACACTCTCCCTGATAACAGATGGGCTTGATACTCTGATACATGACTGCCAACCTGATGCAAAAGTTAATACGTTGCAGCTCCCCCCATTTCTTTTGCTGTTTTCGTGATTTCCCGTCTCTTCTCTCGTTTCCTTCCCTCTTCCTTCTCTGCTGGTCCTGGAAATAGTCATATATTTGAATAAGGACGTTGTGTTACAGCCTCTTTAGAATATCTGCTGTGACTGCATATTAGAAGTCATAGCAAAAAAAAAGCAGAATTCAGCTATCATCCAGGAAAGGCCTTATTGGTTATCCACATTTACCTTTTCAAGAAAAGCCACCTCTGTATTTCATGTGATTATTTAAATGTGAATTTTCCTGAGGGACCCCAACCATAGCAAAGTCATGAGGAACTGCAGTTGCCGTAGGCTAAATTTCTGTTCTCAGTTACTGTGAGGAAATCACTGCTATAGACACAGCCACAGATTCTCACAGATTTTAAAAGTCATCATCACATTTGGGATCATTTTGGCTGTCTGTTCCATGGTCTCATGCCAATAACTACATGAGGCAGAAAGCACTGTCCCTGAACTTGCAGTAAGTGAAGCAAAATACAGGGCACAATTTTGGGCAGAGGAAGGTCCCAAGTATCTCTACGGCCCAAAAAACTACCACAGAGAAGAGATGGCTCCGGGTGGGAAGGACAAGGTTGGCAGATTCGCTGCAGCCCTGATGGAGGGAGGCAAGAGGTAGCCCCACAGCAGGCCTGAGTGGGAACCTTGGAGGGGCTGGGCACCACCACCCACCACAGAGCACCAAGGTGGGACACACCACAGTCCTGCTGCTCCAACCCAGAGAAGCAGAAGAACAGCAGCAGATAGTTTTAATTTTGTAACAACGTTGGTTCCAAAATGGCAATAGTATCTAAGGAAAGCCAATTCTAAAACAGCTTGCAAAAAGATTTTACTAAAATAGCCTACTCAAGCATGTCAGAAGTCACGCATTTATCCCACATGATCCCAAGTTCTCGGTAATCTTCATGTCATTTAATGGTTGTATCATCTTGTTAGATGCCTCTATCGCAGTCCACACCTGAAACTGTACCTGCGTAATACACAGTATCTGTATAACACCTGTGGTACTCTGCTAAGGTCTGATTCCTACCTATCAATGTGCTATTGAAATCTCCTGTAAAATAGATGATCAGAGGGATGGAGCACCTCCCCTGTGAAGACAGACAGAGAGCTGGGGTTGTTCAGCCTTGAGAAGAGAAGGCTCCGGGGAGACCTCCTTGCACCCTACCAATATCTGAAGGGAGCCTACAGGAGAGCCGGAGAGGGACTCGTCAGGACATGTAGTGACAGGACAAGGGCTAACAGTTTTAAATTGGAAGAGGGGAAATTTAGATTAGATATTAGGAAGAAATTCTTTACTGTGAGGGTGGTGAGGCACTGG
>JAOXNO010000033.1:6328567-6367221 GCA_028565335.1 Limnodromus scolopaceus
CATCTATGCGTAACAGTATTGCCATTAAAAGGACGGATAAGATGACAAAACTTTACATCTTCCTACTTCCAGTCAGAGTTCCCACGTGACATACGGCCATTAGCAATTCACGTACAATACTGACACCCCACGAGCCATCAATTAACATTTCTGTGGTGTTCTGAGCATATTGTTGGTTTAATAACCGTGATGCCAGAAAGGGGGAAACCATCACTGATTTGCTGTGTTGAACTCAGACAAGATACTTAGGCTTTTGCTTCCACTTTCACAACCGCAAAAATGACAAAATCCAATTTTCATTTAGGAAAGGCTCTTTCATGGATTACACTGGTGGATAATGAAATATCAAAACATCTTTGTTTCAAATTCCATTTGGGTTTCAGTGGGAGAGCTGACTGAGCTATGATGGGGGTGGTGCATTTCTGGGCATGCCCAAAAACAGAAATTAAGCATTTAAGCAACTTCATTGTAGATTTTCAATATTTTTTTCTGTATCTGTCTAAGAATGACTGACATTTTCTGAACTTGAGTACCTGTAACTTAAAGATTCCCTTCAGTGACATCACGTTCTGAAGTTGGCAGTGAATCTCTAAAGCAATTATGACTACAGCTATTAAATTAAAAGTCCCATTAATTAATTATACACAATGTTACCAATAAAATGCTGTCTTCAGTCCTCCTTTGAAATGTACCTGTTCAAACAGTTGTGTGCTGCTGCTTCTTAGCAAACACAATCAATGCCAAACTCCGGCAAGAAACAGCAAAAGCACACATCTGGAGGAAAGGATCAAGATGTGGGGAGCCACACCTGCAGAAGGAAATACAGATTAAAGATGAATCTCGCATTTACGTCAGTTACCAGGATCCCAGTCGCTCCTTTATTTCATTAATTCTTAAAATCATTACCTACTATGATTTCAAACTCCAAAGTCAGCCTGAGGTTTAGATATCATCATGTCTCATTTACATCAGCTATTTTTCTTCTTGCACTAAAAGCCACAATTTTCACACAAACATCTCCCAGACTTTTATCACCAATCCCCCATTCCAATCACTTTGGTTTCTGAAGAGGCAAACTCGCAGGACAGCCACAGAACCCGGCCAGGGCAACAAGAAATAATGAATTGCATCTGGGCTGCTTTGGCTACCTACACTCTCCCGGTGCAGCGTGCTGCCGTCGGTTCTGTTTTGTAAGTACTAAACCATAACAGTAAACTGGTACTTTTCTGAATGACTGACAATTCAAAATGGATGTTCTTTCTCTCTGTTCCCTTCCATGAGTTTCTGTAACATACACGCTGGTAGTGTAAATCTTGCTAGAAAAAGATAAGTAAAAAAGTAAGCTCGCTCAGTCTGATACCAAAAGTAATTTTTTTCAGGCCAGCCATGGCGTTCTGAGAGGTTTTCATTATCTGGGGATCAAACAAGAATGAAAGGCAATCAAAAACTGCTCTTAAAGTGCCGTAAAGTCTTGATTTGTTCAATCACCCCATTCTCATAGAACTTGCCCACATTACAGTTTTTAGTGGGTGTGACTTAACACAATTTAACCCTAATCATGGCGCTCTCTCTGTAACCACATTGCCACGCTGCTTTCTTCAGGACTGACAGCATGTTTCTGGAATCCAAACCACCTCTCCTCATCCACACCCCAGGTCTCTGCGCAAGCTAGCAATAAACGACCACATCCCTCCTTGGAGTAAAGAGGTATCATGAGAGAAATGAAATGTCACCAAGTCAGTGTTTCCCAGGATAACTTCAAGGTAGCATAATGCCCCGAATACTGTAATTGTTCTGATCTAAGGCCAAAGTCAAATCATTCCTCCAGAATTTAGAGGACTAATCCTTTGCTATATATTGTTCTGCTTATTCAACTTCTCCCTAACAGTGGACGGAGCACTGCCAGTATTGCAACTGACATTCTTTTTATAATACAAAACCTCACAATCTTCCAGCAAATCTTAGCCAAAAGAGGTGTGCAGTTGAGCGTGCTCAAAGGTCCTTTTATGAACAAAGGCTAATTTTAAATTCGCAAACATTTTTGCGAATGTTATTTTCACAGAGGAGCAAAGAACAAAAGAACTTCTGAACAGCAAATTAGCAAGCCACTGATTTTCAAGCTTGCCTCTTCCACCACTCCCGTGAAAGTCACACTTCTACTTCAGGGAATGCAGAGCTTACAGCTCCCATGGAAAAGTATATCCAGGGCTTGTAAAATGGAATATATGTAAAAATTACAGCCCAGACAGTCTCTCCCTTATTGTCAGTCAATTAGTTACACTCACCCATGGAGCCCTCAGAGCCTCTGCATCAGAGGGTCCTGACCAAAGTTCAGATTTCAACGCTGTATCTTTAATGCATGGTTCAGCCTAACTACTCTTCCCAATGTGGGACTCTCTAACAAGGTATCTTAAAAGCCTAAACCACATCAGTCTTCCAGCGTTCTTCTTGTGTGCTTAAATCCACAAGGACTATAAGCCAGAGTGTAAGTTCATGTTTTGTGACAGTTTCTGAAGTGTTGCAATCAACATACACAAGATTCTCAGAAATTTAAGGTACGTGGTACACGCCTGTGCACTCCTCTCCTGTGCGAGGCAGTGGCAGTAGCCACTGGCCCAACACACCCAGGCAGGCAGTCCCCCTCCTGCCCCTTCCTTGCCAGGGCCATGGTGTTGCCAGGCAGCTCCCGGTCACTGAGTCTGTGGGGAATGGGAGCAGACCCTGCTCTTTGAAAAGACTGGTTTCCCACCACTGGGCACAGAATTTACCTTCAAAACACCAGAGATACCAGGGCAGTCCCAGTCTGCAGAACCTCATTGGAGAAATAGACATCTGTGGAGCTCAATCATGTTGGTCCTTGTTTGTGGTGGAGCAGAGACAACTTTCTGCTCAGTTGAGAGAGCCTCTTGCTTGTACTTGTTGCTGTGACAACCAGGGTCGGCTGACTTGGTGGTTTATCCCATGGAGGGGTCAAACCTGTGGGGAGGAATGAACAGGATAGTTGACCCCTAACTGAACAATATAGGGTAATCCATCCCATCTGCAATGCTCAGTATAAAAGCTAAGGGATCAAAGGGTCTGGAATCTTCTTCAATGGCTCTTTTTCTTCAATGACTGATGTCTGAGGAGGACCCCGTCAGTTTGTCTATCTTTGATCCTGATCCGTGGGCTCCTGACTCAAGATGCAGAATCCAGTTTACATTCATCACTGAGTCCAGTCTGGAACTTACCCAGGGCCTGCTGATGACATCTTCCTGGGAAATTGATATGGTTTAAATATAGAGAGAGTATCTATTCCATTATTTCCTTTTTATTTTATTGTTAATATTTCATTAAAGTAGTTTAGTTTTTCCTGAATTCATAGATCTCTTTATCTCTCTTCTTCCTCTCCATGGAGAGGTGGGGGAGAGCATCTGTCATCTCATCATTGGCCAACCTGGCCCAAACTGTGACAATGTCATGGAGCAAAACCCCGTGCTCCAGGGAGCAGGTTTTATACAGCAAAAACAAAATTTTAGGGAGCAGAACAGTGCAACTGGAGGACAGTCACTGTCAGGAGCTCGAATTACTCCAGCAGGGAAAGACCGGGATCTACAACACAATTATGTCTCTGTCCTTTCTATATATTTACTATTTCAGACTGAAAATGTAGATTGTGTGTTCAAAATGGTGGTTACAATGTGAACCAAAAAAAAGGACACTTTGATATGGTCAAATATCAACTTGACTGTATTAAAGCAATCTGCTGTAATGATAACTTTAGGTTTTATCAGCACCAACTATTACAAATACACTAAAGCCAACCAACCAATGCCGAATGACACTTCTGTCTACATGAATCTGACTCCTCTTGCACCACAGCTCTCACATCTACCAGTGTAACATTCGCTTTTTAAAAACAGCAAGTTCCCTGCCTCGGGGGCTGTGGAAGCTCGATGTCGCTGATGCTGCTGACAATTTGACCTTAACCTCGCTGTTACTAGGGGAGCTGCATTCACAAACTACAAGAAGTGAGTTCAAAAACCAAACTGTTCAATTGTCAGGCCCTCAAAAGTAACTATGTCCTTGAGCAATCAGCCTGTGGAGCAAGAAGGGAATGCGGCTGGAGAGTAACAGTTACGGCTTTTAGCCTGTGCGTGGTCAAACAGAAACGTGGCTATTCCCACTGGCAGTTTTAAGTATAATTTAGTCTGTTCATTTATCCCCTGGGGTGGTTGTTACAGGCCCATCCGTTAGGCGCTGGCCAAGTTCAGCATCCTCCACAGAGAGCTGTGGGCATTCTGAAATGTGTAAACAAGAAAAAGAAAAAGACAGACCTGCTTGTGTTGATGTTAGATCTTTAGTGTCCATCCGTATTTGGCGTTGCTGCAGACAAGCACAAACCCGGGTGAGAGTGCAGTGGGGGTGGGATACCTCTCCTCATCCGTTGTTTCCAAGACCAGCAACTGGCAGAAGTCTGCTGAAAACAAAACTCCTTCAAAACTGAGGTGTTTCCTGCTGTATCCAGTAAGGAGTAACAGAAAAGGCGTTATATAATAACGTTATAAAATAACATTACTTACCTCTTCCCATTCAGAATAGTTTTAAAAAAACTAGCAGTGAGACTACAATTAGTGCATTTTGTGAGCAGCAAGAAAACTACAATGCTGCGTTCAGCCCTGCAAATGAGCTCGGGGAAAGACAGACGGAAGGGTTGAGAGCCAGTGCCCAAACCCTGTAGGTGCTCACGTGAGACTGACACATGCCTGTACCTCCCACCAACACCCTTGCGCTGCAAAGAGGGGCCACTGGGTGTTTTTTCTCCCCCTTCACACCACAGAAGAGGTAGGCCCCTTGAGCAACCGGTGTTATCTCAGAGATACCAGAATACAGCCTACAACAAACCACTGCAAGCACCTGTTGGAAAGGCCTCATTCATCTACACACACACACATACACAGATGAATAAATGGGAGGGGCTCAGACAGAAGAAACAGGTGCATGTTCAAAGCTTTCCTTCATTTTCATTGATTTTTTTTTTTTTTCCAAATAGGTTTAGGTGAGCCTCCAACTAAAACGGGTTGAAAAACACTGCCCCGTCTTCTCCCCTCGCCAAGGCAGGACCAGCCACATCTACAACACTCGGGACAAAGAGCTGTCTCCACTGAATCACTTCCGTTCATCTAGGCATTCATCAAGGTCACTCCCAAGGGGCCATTAATTAACAGCCTCCTGACAAATGCAGCACTTCCCTGTGTGAAGAAAGTCTTATGCTTTTTTAAAATGTGAATTAGCAGGCAGCCCTGGGGAAGACAAACTGCTCTCCTAGGATTTAACAGGGGAAAAAATAAAACCTGCCACCTGGGTCAGAGGATGGGCCATTTAATCCAGTAACTGGTTGCCAGCAGCAACGGTCGTGAAAGAGCATCAGGAACAGAACAAGTACAGAGCTCCCCACTAGCGCCCAGAAAAAGCAGCTGGGAACAGCGTGACACTGTATCTGGTTTAAAACCTACCAATGGGCCTATCTGCGTGAACTTGTCTTTTTATGTTGTGTGTCATTTATAGTCACAGTCTCCACAGCACCATGTAATAGCAAGTTCCATAATCTAATCATGACATGAATTTTTTTTTTCCTTTCATTTTGTTTCTAAGCTTACTACCTGGCAATGTTGCTGGGGAGCCCTGGCGGTAAAAAATGACTCCTCTTCTCCTGGTCATCTCTCAGTTGGTAGTCTTCTCTCATCCCTCCTCCCCACCAGTCATTTTTCTTCTCAGTGGCAGCCCCCGCATCCTTTTGGTCTCGAAGCAGCAGACAAAGCTTACAATAACACGATGAGGCCACAATGACATCAGGGCTCTACCTGCACGTGGACTGAAGCAAACTGTGACAAGTTAATCTTTTGTTTAAATGCAGTGTTAACTTGAACCACACGTGCTGGGAGGGCTGCTTGGATCCAACTCTGCAACAGAAAAGCCCAGTGTGATAGATCAGACAGAGAGAGACTCCAAATAAATACAGATTAAGATACATCAGCCTTGAGTGAAGGTGAGACAGTGGGTTCTGAGCCAAAGCAAAACATCATGTAAACAGATTAAATAATCAAGCCATCATTTTGACTTCTTTTTGTTCCCTCTAGCCAGAGGATGTCTTTAATGGATGTCAGTACACTTCTACTTGCTGTAAATGGCATTATGAGGTGGCTGTTACATTATATCCTTAAGGTTAGCAGATGTTTTATACCCAGCTGTACGGGAGAATCACTGCATACGCTCTTCACGAAGCAGCAAGTTAGATTACCTGAAGATAACAGGATCCATAAAATGCTTAAAAATCTTAACATAAAGCAGGAGGAAAAAGGCAGGGAGGGGAGGGATGACACCAAAACCCCAGCCTCAATCTTCTCTGCACCAGTCATCTCAACTATGCCTATATCATTGCTAAGGAAAAATTTGGTTGTGTCTAGTAAGGAACAACCTGAGAGAGACTGTTTCAAGCAAAGTCTGCATATGGGTCTGCGTGCAAGGCAAACAGTGCTATTGAGATGATGAATACGATAAAAGTGCAAGTTGTAATTAAACTCTAGCTTACTGAGTTTGTTAGCAGCAGTGGATGGCAACACTGTAAAGTCAGTTCTACTTCTAAGCTGCCATTGTTGAAACACACTAAAAACTATTGTTTTTTTTTTAATGTTCATATTTACTTTGTGGTGACAACACAGTCAGGATCTATAAACTCATCATTTTCTCCATCCATCCTTGTCATCAGAGGACTGTTTTTGGAAAGTGAATATAAAATGTCAGAAGGGCGAGCACAGATAAGATGCTAAAACATAGTTAATGAAGCTTTGGAGGCATCCACAGAGTAACTGATTTAATATTTCCGCACACAAAGCGCTCAGTGTGAAAGAACATAAGATGGGATGAATACTTGGCACCTAATAAGACTTCTAATGACATTTTCACTACATTACAGAGATGCTATTGTGCCTCTTTGGCCTCATTATATGTAGCCTGTAGCCTGTTATTCCTGAAGGAGGCTTTGAGAACAGGGAGGGTAAAGTACAATTATACCAAGGTGTGCAGAAATAATAATCTATACAGGTTGGCTTCCTTTTCTTCCTTCAGGTTGCCTCACTGTCATGACACACTTCATAGATGCGTGTAAAAGAGTGACCAAGACTTGGACCTCTTGTTCTACAATACTGCTTCCTATTAAAATTAAGGCTAGAAGTAGCCAAAAAAAGTTTAAAACTATTCAACTATTCTGTGGATTAGATTCTATTAGCATATGCTCTAGATTCAGGAGGACTTAGGAGCCCATTTCCCCTAGATATCAATGGAAAATAAATGCTAAATACTGCTGTTGTGAACCTGGGCTGAAACTTTTGTGTACCCAGAATACCACAGCATTTAACCCCTTGAATCTAGAACACCTGCTACGAAACTGCAGAAAAACTTGAGGATGTTTATTTTACTTTTCCTTCTGGTAGGAGATCGATGCTTTTCCTCTGTGCATCTAAAGCTCTCCAGAAGTTATGCTGGGACATGGACCAGCTGCTCTGCTGTAGCTGATGAGCAGCTAGATCTGACAGAAAGAAATCAAGCACACAGTTCCTCAGCCTATAGAAGCCCACAAGAAAAAATGGCCAAAGCTTTCGTATGGTAGCAGACTAGATTAGTCCATGTCTTATGGCATCTTTCCTCTTTCCTGCTCCAAGAGTTTGTCATCACATCATACAATTACCATCTCCGTTACCACAACTGCTTGAAATGTAAAAACAAAAAAAACAATTCAAAACCACATCTTTCCACTCATTTCTGCTTCTTGAGAGTAATGAGTTTTTCCTGCTAATTACACAGTAACTTTCTAAAATACCAGATCCCCCATAGCCTTTCTGTTTCTCTACACAGTGCAGGGCAGTTACACTGGTGCTTGAAAGGTGTGAAAGGATGCCACAGGCTTCCTCAAACGCAGTAGGAACTCAGGGACTGCAAGTTAGAAATCTCTGTACAGAAAAATAATACTGCACAGCAAAATCTGTTCCCTACACTCACAAGTTTTAAATGCATGAGTTTAACAAAAATTTATTTTCTAACTTCTCACAACTGTGACTGGGGAGGAATAGTGGATATTGTATATGTTCAGATTGTAGAAGGTAAACGTTCAACATCAGAAAGATGTGATGTTCATAAACCCAGTTTCTATTTCCAATAAATTATATTGTTCATTATTCCCCACACATCAGCGCTCTCTCATTTTATACTGAAAACAAGATTCTATTAAAGGATTCTGAAAATATAAGAACAAAAAAATGGAATTGTCTAACCTATGCTTTAGGTTGAGGAAACCAGAGAAAGAAGTCTGAAAAAGTACAAAAAAAACCCCATTAGGCAAATGATAATGAGACCATCTTGAGCACCACCATCGTCTACGTGAGATTATTTGGAACAACAGCACCATCCACTGCCTACATGGCAAACGGCACAGGCACCGCCTGGAGAAAATGACTTTCCTGTTCCATGTGGGAAATGGGGATTGAACTGTCTCAACTCCATCGACACACAGAGGAACTTGTGCTTGAGCTACAGGCACTAAAAGACTAGAAACGAGCCCTTCCAATTAGCTCCTTTTGCCCCTATGGTTATTGCAGGAAGTATTTCTTAAAGTTACAACTAGAAAAACCTTTTGTGGTTCATTTCCTTTCTGAAGGACGTAGGCGCGTTGCTGGGCAGGGAGGGAACTCTCGCTGGCCAGACTGGGAGAAGGCACGGGGTGCCCTCCCTCAGGTGCTGGGTACAGCCGAAAGGGGGAGACCCAGGAGGGCTGCACCCAGCCAGACACGCACATCACAGTCGTTAATGCCTGGGATTCAACTTGGGCCTCACAGCATATTCCAGTCGTCGCGTTTTTGATAATAATTAGTGAATTGAAAACTGCGCATAATTGAATTGAATCAGTGAATTGAAAATCCGTCCCCACGGCAGCCTTTGTGCAGTGCCACCAGCCGTGTCCCTGAAGGCAGGAATCACACGCAGCCACTCCAGCAGGCACCAGCTCGGTCCTCTCCACCTTCCAAGGCACTGCTCGCACAAGCGTAGGCCACAGATGGCTGCTCATGGTTGTGACTGGAGCCCTCACATCAGTGGGCTGCCAGCCCAGAGACCTCCCTGTGAGGTTTCAGCATTTCAGAAGATGCTTTGTTGAACAGGGACAAAAGTAACCATATGATTAAAAGCTTTACTCGTCCAAGAGATGAAGCCTTTCACTTACAAGTCAAAAATGCAATGTCAATAGTAATGGACTACAGACAATTGATGGGTAAGTTATCTACAAAGCGCTTCTTACTCACATTCCACATACCTATTCTAGGCTCTGGGTTCTTTTCAACGACAACATCATTTTTAATATACTCTTTTTGAGGATTTTTTTTTTTCCATATAAAACTTGAAAGGCACAAAAAGGATTCATTTCAGCGGAGAAAGTTACTATTTCTGATGAAAGCAATCCAGAGCAGCTGCACGTTCTGCACCCGCCACATCACCTTGCCTCGAATGGCAAATGGACGGAGATAAGAGCCTGCCTGCTCTGCCTGTCCTAGGCAGTGGAGCCAGGATTATACATGAAGAGTAATTCATTTCTTCAAAGAACAGACAAATGTATAGCTATGGTCGCAACGATGAAATGGGAAAAAAAAAAAAGAAATTAATTGAGCTCTGAGAAGGTCCTGTTTCTGAGGCACTTGATTTTACTTCTGACAAGACAAAAATCATCCTCAAAGTCAGCATCTCTACCAGCAGCTTCAGCAGAGGAACAAGTAAAGGACTGATCTAATCTCATTTCTCCGCTCTCCAACAAGCTTGAAATGAAAATGCAGTAAAAAGGTTTGTACCCTGTTATTGGCCCAGCAGCCCCACCTCTCCCCAGCCCCGTTCCTCTTTGGAGGGGCGGGGGAAGAAAACATCAGCTTTGACTGCTGTCAACTTGCGTTTCTAGAAGATGCCAAAAATACCTACTCAGAACACAAAAGCCACCATCCACACTCTTCAGCTGAATGACTCACTCACCAACACACTGGACATACTTTGGTCTTCTATGACTTTTAGAGGTTTTGTTAACTAAATCAAAAAGGAGAAAAAAATTATTATTGCTTAGGCTTTTTGTGCATAGTATTGCCTTATTCATAAATTACTGCTTTTGAGACAGATTTGAGTAAATAAATGCCCACAGAAATTTCAGCTGTCACAGAGTTGAAATGGGATGAAGAAACAATATGAACAGCACCACACTGGGTGATCCAGTGATACACGTCCACAAAATCCTGTTCAATTCTTAAAATTAACTCTATGCTTCAGCATGAGTCTTTTTTTTTTCTATTTTAGATTTAAAGGCCTCAACCAGAATATTTTCTCTAAATGGCTGGATTATCTAATAAGAAAATAAACAGCTGAATTTTGTTTAACAAGCATTTATCATTAGTCCAAATAGAACAAAATTATATTTTTATATGCATTAACAAAAAATGGAAGAAAAAAATCAAGTTAATAAACTAGTAAATTCCACTTTTTTCCATCCAATACACTGTATGTAAACACTTTGTGATGAAAACAAATAGATAAAGAGTATCATATTTCTAGTAGTAAAATAGTATCTCCTAAAACACTTTTCCGTGTGAGGGAGAGAAAAAAAGGAGGGCGAGTAGGCTCTTCAGGTAAACCCAACAATATTTGATTTTTTGAAGTTTCTTTAAAATAGTCTCCATAGGCAAGAGGTTTGATTTTACTGCTCATGTTACAATTTGATCTTGACTTCCCAAAGAGGTTGACGGGATTTACCAGCCTCATGAAGTTCAACCAGGCCAAGTGCAAGGTCTTGCACCTGGGACACGGCAATCCCAGGCACAAATACAGGTTGGGTGGAGAATGGTCGGAGAGCAGCCCTGAGGAAAGGACTTGAGGCTGTTGGTTGGCAAGAAGCTCAACATGAGCCAGCAATGTGCACTGGCAGCCCAGAAAGCCAACTGCATCCTGGGCTGCATCAAAAGAAGCATGGCCAGCAGGTGATCCTGCCCCTCTACTGCGCTCTGGTGAGACCCCACCTGGAGTACTGTGTCCAGCTCTGGGGTCGCCAACATAAGTAGGACGTGGACCTGTTGGAACAAGTCCAGAGGAGGCCACGAAGATGATCAGAGGGCTGGAGCACCTCTCCTATGAGGACAGGCTGAGAGAGTTTGGGTTATTCAGCCTGGCAAAGAGAAGGCTTCAGGGAGACCTTATAGCCCCTTCCAGTACTTAAAGGGGGCCTACAGGAGAGATGGACTCTTGATCAGGGAATGGAGCAATAGGATGAGGGGTAATGGTTTTAAATTGAAAGAGGGGAGACTTAGATTAGATATCAGGAAGAAATTCTTCACTGTGAGGGTGGTGAGGCACTGGAACAGGTTGCTCAGAGAAGCTGTGGATGCCTCATCCCTGGAGGTGTTCAAGGCCAGGCTGGATGGGGCTTTGAGCAGCCTGGTCTGGTGGGAGGTGTCCCTGCCCATGGCAGGGGGGCTTGAACTCGATGATTTTTAAGGTCCCTTCCAACCTAAGCCATTCTATGATTCTATTTATAAATTCTGACAGTAATTTTGATCATCCAGTTTAAGCCAAAGCATCAGGTTTATGACAATGGTCAAACTCTGCTGGAATAGCTTCACATGTGAACCAACCATCACAGATTCTTCTGCCTTTGGTGAAGGAAACACACCAGGAGCCTTCTATACACAGCACACACTGAAGGATGCGCTTCAAGTGTCAACAGAAAATACACGACGAATTCTACAAAAAGACCAGTAACAAATCATGAAGATCTGAGGCTATTTTCCTAAGAATTTTAAAGAAACTGAAAGAAGCTGACAAACTAAATATACTGTCTAACCTCCAGAGCAGTAGAAAGCAGCAAATGCAATGCCTTAGCAAAGACTGTAGAGGGATCTACTGGGCTGAAGCTACAGAGCAGTAGTTCTGACATCCACACTGAACAAAGGGATAAAAAAACCATAATCATGAATACCAGGAGTGAGGACGACAAAACATGATACATTGCAGAAGAGCCAGCACAGCTTTGGGGGGAAGAAAGTCAATAAGCATAGAAAAAAGGAAGAGAAAAAAGCAGAGAAAAAAGGAAGATCTCCGGGTAGATCTGATCCCACACAGCCCTTTTCACAGCTGTTTTCAGAGCTGCTCACCAGCAATTATCTTGTACATGATGTTACCTTGGCAAATAATAACTCACTAAAAAAAAAGCCAAATAAAACAAAAAAACCCACCTAAAAAAGACTTTCTGCTGTCACAAGATTTCTAGGCAGTGGAGATGCTAAACTTGCAGTGTGTGCAACGTTACGATGATTAACTGCAAATTAGCACTCCTTGCTAACACATTTTGTAAGTACTTGACAAAAGCAAAATTTAGAAATGCTTAAAATTAATCCCATGAAAGTGGAAAAGAAAATAAAATCTGAACACATAATACAGTTTTTAATTCTGCCAAACATGCAAAGATCTAAATAAAAATATTACTTCTTGAATTTTATTAGTTATGTCTTGTTATTTGGAAAACATTTGATCATATTCCAAAACACTGCACTGTACCACTCTGACAAGCTGGTAAACACAAGATAGATAAGGTTTGTAACTGGTAAAGCAGCAAAACATACAAACAGCTCAGATATATCTAGACTGACTGCATTTAAGTCTTCATGCATTAAGTCTCAAATATATTTTATGTAACTTTTTAAATAGCTTGTCTACATCTGAATTCTGCCCCAGTCTCCCTCACCACCAAATAAAGGTGAAAGAGGAAATGTTATGACTAAGGCACCATCATGAGACTTATGCAATCTGATTTCAGGCACCACCTTTGACTGCACATTCAGCCTAAATTTCTTAATTTGGGTCTGTCCCTGCAGAAAGCCATTTGAAGAATCCCTTCACTAATACTGTGAGGCTCTTGTAATCCCGGGTACGGTTTATGACAGCAGACACCAGTCCAGAGCAACCCAGCTTCAGATCTATCTCCTTTTCCACAAACTTTCTTCTCACCCAGCACACGTTCCCAGCCTTTCCCTCCACCAGCAGCGGCCCTCACCAGCTGCCTCCATGAGTTACTGAGGGCATCAGCCTGTATCTGGTTGGATTGTGCCAGCCCAGGCACCCAAAGGATTAGGTCACCCAAAGGATCAGAAGAGCTTCAGTAAAAAGAAGGGCAGAGCAGGATTACAGCAGCACCATTTACATCAGCTTAAACTCTGGTGGAGATGCAAACCACACCCACAGCCATCCCCACATACAGCAATAACATGCAGAATTCAGTAAACTGTCCAGGAAGAGCAGAGAAAAGCATTTACCTGTCTTATTTGAAAACAAAATAAAATAAAATCAGTTGCTCTGGTTTTAAGTCTGTAAGTCTTAAATTTGGACAAAAACAAGCAAGGAAGAGAAAGACAGTGAAAGTGAGAGTGCATGAGCAAGAAAGAGTGAGTGCATGTGTGCGAAAGAATGGAAAACAAATAAGGTTTCAGAGTGGATTAGGTTTTAGTTAACTTATTTACTTATAAAAAGAGCTTTCACATTTTACATTGGAAACCAAGTACTTCTTAGCAAGAGATCATGACAGTAATAATTCAGAATTACAATAAAAAAAAATTAAAACTTTACATTTATTCAATATGAAAGATTTAAAGCTCTTAATAATCTGTGAAGAATCAATTTCAATGGGAGTATTAAAATGTACGTGACTAACCGATAAGCTAAGTTTAGAACCATGGTGTTTAGACCTTGTAATGCATGAAACAGAAGTCTCTTTATTCTCCTTCACACACGTCAATTTAATTTTCAAAGCCAGCCATAAATGATGAACTAAAGCAGTGCATTTTAGGCAGCCTATATAACAGACTGGTGCTTCTCTCGCACTGTGCTGTGCTCCCTGCTAACCTGGTGAGACAGCGGTGCTGCAACCATCCTCTTTTCACCCAAAAAAATCAGACAGATCACCGTCCTTCTGTCTCTTCTTCACCTGCTTCCATCCCAGAAATCTTCCATTCGTCCCAGGACTGCAGCATGATCTGCTCTATGTGGGCAGTGTGCAAACAGCTCTCCTTCCTGTCCCCGGCTTTAGAGGAGAAGAAAAAGACAAAGCAGCCCAAAATGAGAACACAACATCCAACAAGTACCAATAGTTCAATATTCCAGCTGTACTGAAGGGCAGCATCACCACAGCACCCGTATACTACACTAGACATCAAGATGTACAGTTGCAATACCATATATACATAGAATCTTGCGTAACAGTAGGAAAAATACACGAACAGTTTGAAGCAGTGGAATCATATAAAAGGGAAACTAGATCTTTGCCCATTAAAAACCACACACAACTGTGCTGAGAGGGAAAAAATTTATTGGTGCTTTAGATTTCCAATGATTGCTTGTATGATGTTCCGCAAATTCATTCAAATATTACATACAAAGGATATCGTCTCTTCATTTGCAGTGTTAAAGCGAGCTTAACATTCAGTGGAAATGTAAGAAATAAAAGCAAAAATTAAAAAAAAAAACCTTCAAATTGTTAATGAAATACATGATTATTTTTTTCCTATTTAAGCAAAACACTTGCAAAGAACTGGGTTCTGTGCTCGGTACTCATCTTCCATGAAGATGACTCTTGCATACTTACAGAAGGCACTTGAAATTCCTGGGAGCTGGGATGTCAGGAAGAGGAGGGACTGGCTATCACTTGGATAACAATATGCTCATTTTTAATAAGTGCACTACTAGTATAAATTCAAACAGCCACAAAGCACTAAGGTACAAAAACTTAGTTAGACATGCTATCTGAAGGGCTGCAAAGCTGGAGTACAACAAATCCTTCGTGTCACTGTCACCGTTACTCATCATCTCCACCACAGAGGAGCAGAAGTGCTTTCCTGTAGTCCCCAGATGTATCTTTCTGTTAACATAAGAGACCAGTCACCATGAGTCACCACCACAGAAATGCGAGGAAAAGCAGCAGCCAAGGAGAACTCCAACAGATCATACATTTGTCCCACCCACAGGAAATCCACTTGGATGACTCTCCACTCAGGAATGACGCAAGGAAATTCTCTGTCTCTTATGTTAGGGCTGTATTTACACAGATAGACTTTCAGAAACACAAAAAGCCTCCGAAAGCTTTACTAGAACTGAGCTACCCATTGCATATTAGAATGCATGCGTCTGCAAGTGAGGAAGTCCAAACAAAGGAGATGCCTGAAGCAGCACCAAAAGCAAACCCCCCAAAAAGTGCCAAGGGCACCTGCCATCGTTTAGAAAAGCCCCAGCCCTGATCCCCATAATTAACGGGAAGCTCTGGTACTAATTCCGCAGCACAGCTATATGGGCCTGACTGACAGTGTCAAAAGCAACTCCACCCAGCCTAATTAAGAAAGCATAGTGTAAGGAATGACCAAAAAAAAAAAAAACCAACACATAAAAAGCAGCATTAAAATATTCAAAATAAAACAAAATACAAAAAAAAAATTCCTAGGAAAAAAAAAACCAAAACATTTTGGCTTCAACTTTGCAGCAACAGCTGGCTCTGGATTTCTTGCTGGCTCTTTCCCTTCCTGCTCCTTCTCAGCCACTCAAAGGAGATTATGATTCAGACTGATTCCACAGTATAAAGCTTTCCACTTCGAAATGATGTAAAAGGTTCCACACTACAATCCAAGATTTAAACTTCAACCTCGTGATAATTGGGACTCCCAACCTCAGTATTATTTCTCTGGAACCAGCACCCTTCTCTGAAGCACCAAAAATTAGAAGGAACCCAGACAAGAAAAAGGAAATGAAGCAGTAGCTAAAAATGGTGCATGAGTAATTGTAATTTCAGAAAACCACATCTGCTTTCCTAGTGAACACTGGAAAGAAACCTTTAGCTTTTCATAGGGAGTGTCTCCCACTTAAATGATGCTACGCGGTACTTCACAAAACTGCAGACCAACCACCACTGACCTCGGAGTGCACTGTGCTGTCCTGCTCTACTCACATCCTCCACCTTCCATAAAAATAGGCAGTGGAAACAATGACGTCTTGATCACCCTTGTTTTCCCTCACAACGGAACAGTAATTTTACCTGAATCATTTGATGCAACGATTTTGCAAAATTCTTTCTGAATTCTTTTCTGATATCCAACAGATCGACTTCACTTCTTGAAACCATGACTCTGATCAAGGTATCATCATCAGTGCCAGCCCCCTAAAGAGAAAAGTTTAAATAATATGAAAATATGAATTTGTTCTGGACAGATGCTATAGCAAAATAACAAATACAAACAACCACAGTGCAACACGAAAGCACCGAGTTAAACATGTGGTGTCTCAAACACTCCAGCACTACATTTCTGCTCCAAAACAGACAATATTTGGGACAATATCACAAGACATTCACACCACAACGTGAAGAAAACAGAGGACTGAGCACACGAGGTGCTCTAATCCCTGGACTTCTATGAAGCGCCATATGGTCAGACCTCTAATTTCATGTTTCATCTCAGAGGCTTCAACCATGAATGCTGACATAAATTTATAATAACGCAGTTCCAAGATTACACAGTAGTATACTCGAGCACCATGATCAGAATCACATGCAGATCACCTTTTCAATGTAGCCTGAGACTGCAGAATCACAGTCGGTTCTGGAACTGAGCACATAAATCCTAGCAAGGACTAATACAAAGCATATAATATTGTACAGCAAGACACAGGCAGAGCAACTCATCCCACAAATTATCCAGCTGTTTATTACCCAGGCAAACTTCATAAACCTTTTCCAGCCACGCCAACATGCTCCACTCTTCTGTTCATCTTTATTGCCTTAAGCATTTTAAGTTCCTGTGCTGGCAGGCTGTGCCAGACTAAGGTCCTGACCCCTCCTGCACAGACAAGTCAGACTCCACACAAGCTGAAGCAATACGGATGTTCACACGCTGACCTGCTCATGCACTTCAGGGAAGGACTTGGCAGAGCCCCCACCATCATCTTCAGCCTCCAGCAGCACTTAATCCTTCGACTGGGTGAAATATTCTTGGGTTACATCTAAAAATGCCCTAAACCTGCTCAAAAGTTATGCCATGAGTCCAGTGCTTTCCGAGTAGGATTTGACATTAAAAACTGGTAAAATCCAGGCTCTGCCCCATCTAATCATGAAAGCAAATGCTGCGCATTGTATAACTTTGTCATGCCAAACTGATTAATTAGAAGTACAAACTCTCTGCCAAAGTAATAAATTATCATCTTTCTTATCTGAAGTGCTTAATGATTTTTATTTATATTAAAATGTATTTGGGTATGTCACCACCAGACATTAATCAGGTCCCTTGTAATAGAAATGTAAAAGATTCTAAAACCTACAGGAAAATGTTTTCTATTGTACTCTTTAAAAAATTAAAATTAATAAATAGATAAATAAAGAAAAAGCAATCCTCATACAGCTCAGCGCTGTGTATAATATTTTGTATTTTCCACTTAACTTTATTTTACACTGATGTTTATAAAAGCAGTAAAGCAGCTTTTAAAAATTAAGCTATCATTTCACCTCTTTTCACTAAATCTCATGCTGACACCTCATCAACACAACCATCTGGTGACAAACATACGTCAGTGCTCCTCAGCAAGGGGAAGTGAGGAATTCTTCAGGGAAGCTGATAACTTGCCTGAAAACAATAGACTACCTACCTCGGGTTTTAATTAATTATAGCCACTATGAGTTAAAAATACAGCTTCCCCTGCTTATCTCTCCCCATCCAAGAGAAGGCAAAGCCAACAGAAACACAGCTGTGTCGCTGATGGGATTCCCCTGCAGAATCTTTTGTAGCTGTTTAAGCCTCTTTCCTTTTTCTCTGGCAAGTTTCTTTTCCTTCTAAAAGTGGGATGGATACTCATCACAATGTGTTTCAAAGCTAACTACACTTTCAGTCTGTAAATACTCATCTCCAAAACAAAGAGCACTAAATCTGCACAACCTACAACTTAGTTTTTGGTCATCTTTACTTCCTCAATATATCCACCACCTAAAGACATTGTAGCCTTTCTTTAGTTGAAGGTGCCCAGTGGATCTAGCCAGGCAGTTTCCAATGTAACAAGACCAAGTCCAAAAATCACCGATGAGACTGATATTTCCTTTAAAAGATTTATGGTCTGACAAACTTACGATGAACTCGAAGTAAAGCTTATGAATCCTCTCCCAGATCTGCATTCCCCAAACCTTTGCAGATGCTGAGTGATACAGTATCCTGTTGGCATTTACAGTGAAAGAAGAAATGAAGAACAAGCGAAAGGGAGAGGAGTTGTAGCTGGGGGAGATGGAAAGTGATGTATGGAAAACACATACATACCTTCATTGAATAATAGAGAGTCTCGGCAAGATAGGCAGGCACGCTTCGGATGCATTTCACTGAAAAAAGGCAAAGGATTAAATTACTGATTGTTTTTCAATACAGAACAATCTTTCACTGTCAAGACAAGGTGTGTGTTACTGGATCATTCTCTCCAGTGTGGACAATTAAGTACACAGCTGCCAGGTACTCTGCTCCTCTGCTAGAACAACACTTTGGGTTCCAGGAGTTTGAATGCAGCATATATTTCTAATAGAAAAGAATCCTTGCTAGTCAAATTCTACTCCCAATTACAAATCTACTATAATATTGTCCTAAATGAGATGCCAGGAATACAAAAAAAGGCAGAATTTTGTCTCACTTTCTGATAGAGGTGCACATGACCAAACAGAACACAGCTCACTACCATTGCCTGTCCCACTTCCCCCAACCCCTCATCTATTAAAAGAAGAATAAAGGCCTATTCTCTAAATATAAAAATAGATCCCAGGTGATTAACTTTAAAAAGGAACCATGTTTTCATGCCACTTCCCATAACACCTGCCATTTAAGGTGGCCTGAGAATAAATAAAGAAGGCTAGTTCTAGATCTATTAAGACTTAATTACCAACTGCCAAAAGTAGCTTCTCCAAATCACCAGAGGTTTCACGGTCAATGGTCTCTTCAATTTGAAAGCCAGAAATAGTCATGTATTTGTCAAACACTGCAAAACAGAAAGTGTGCTCAGTCAGGTGTCTAGCCAGCATTTCTCCCAGGATCCTCCTCAGCACAGGTTAATGCCATCTATATCTCGTCATCTCACACGTGATCATCCACTCATTCTTCTCTCTGTCCAATTTTAAATAGCTATTTCCTACCAGATTGCTACTATGCAACATGTTCCTGTACCTGGGGAGGAACAACCTCGTGCACCTGCACATGCTGGAGATGAACCAGCTGGAGAGCAGCTTTGCAGAAAAGGAGCTGGGGGTCCTGGTGGACCACAAGTTGAACGTGAGGCAGCAATGTGCCCCTGTCGGAAAGGTGGCAAATGGTATCCTGGGCTGCATTAGAAGTGTTACTAGCAGGTGGACGAAGGTGACCCTTTCCCATCTGCTCGGCACTGGTGAGGCCACACCAGGAGTGAGGGGTCTGGTTTTGGGCTCCCCAGTACAAAAAGAGTTATGGAGCAACTGAAGCAAGAACAGTGAAGGGCCAACTAAGAAGATTAAGGGACTGGAGCATCTCTCCTATGAGGAAAGGTTGAGAGATGTGGGACTGTGTTCAGCCCTGAGAAAAAAAGGCTTAAGGGGGAATTTCATCCATGTGTACAAATACATGAAGGCAGGGTATAAAGAAGATAAAGCCAGGCTCTTTTCAGCGGTGCCCAGTGCCAGGACAAGAGACAATGGGCAGAGGAGGTTCTGTCTGAACATCAGGAAACACTTTTTTCCTGTGCAGGTGTAGTGGCACAGGTTGTCCACGGAGGTTGTGGAGTCCTTGGAGATGTGCAAAAGCCGACTTGGACATGGTCCTGGGCAGCCTGCTCTAGGTAGACCTGCTCAAGCAGGGTTGGACAAGATGACCTCCAGAGGTCCCTTCCAACCTCAATCGTTCTGTGACTCTGTGAACACACCCAGTGAAAGGGTGCAGGAAGAAGAGGGAAAGGGGAAAAAAAGAAAAGTTTTAGGAAATTATAAGCATTTTTTCCAGGGTGCAGCTATCATTTAGCCTGAATCTAAGCTCTTGTCTATAGCGGGCTACTGCATCAAATGAACTTCACATAAACAATCTGGCCTATCGGCAGTCTGTTCAAGTCTGTGTTCATGAATACCCACAAGACCTGAGTTTTCTATGAAATCTTACATTTCTATCATGCTAAGTAAATGTTGGGTACATCAAAACAAACTACAGGATTACTTTAATGCAAATAATTTAAAAAATTAAACAGTAAAACCACAAATCAAATTACTTTTGAAAATCCAAATGAAACCTAATATTCAAAAAGGAAAACAAAAACATTGGAGAACCAAAGTGAAACTTACTGGTCATTATTTCAAATGGCCTGAACAGCTTGGTAAACCAGACTTATGAACTTGTAAGGAGCCGGGGTGGGGGAGAAATTACTGTCTCTCTATTAACAGCTATTAAAGTATGAACATATAAAAGGGTTGATCTTTTCAGGGCTGGATCTCCATCAGATTATGATGACTCTATGATGACTATGAAACAGACTTTCAGCATCACCTCTGCTGCCATGACCTCTTTCAAATGGGAAAAAAAAATAGTAAACAGGCATCCAGAAATAAACACCCCAGCTGTCCCTCAGATCTATTGCACCACTCCTTCAAGCAGAAGATTGCCACTGCTAGGGGGAAACTGAATTACAGGACACAAAATTAAGTATATTAAGCAGAGGAAAGAGGTGATTAAAAATTTCTGGGCTTGACAAATGCGGTACCAGAAACAACTTTTCTACCATTTCTATTGCCAGTTGTCTAACACTGGGACTTCAGGCAGAAGTTTTCAAGCATACATGAACTGTACCACCTACCCCTCCTTAAATGGGAAACGCTTCGGGTTCCCAAGATGGTGATGAACTTTTCTTCATCTGTTCCCCATTTCAGCTCCCCAGCTCTAAACAAAACCTGTTGTAAATTCGAGAGATCAAAACAACAGCATTTGTTATGTGTCCACACACCCTGTTGAAAAGCTCTATTTGTCTCACTCTAAGGAGCATTAAACTTACTAACAAGCTATAGCTAGAGGAGAAAAAAATAAAATAAAATTGCCAAGTACTGAACTGACTTCAGAAAGAAATAAATGATAAATTCTGAAATCAACTGTGAAAGCACTCACATGAGTAATACTGCTTAAGGCCCTAAAATTGACTGCGCTCATAGTCCCTTTCATAAGCCTGAAGTTTCCTGAAACTGTGATAATACAGGAGATAAAATCCATTCCAAATACTGCTTTTTCTGCCTTTTTCTTTTCCTCCCTTTCCCTTCTTCAAATCAGACTAGCAAAACTTTAGTACATGATGACTCATATCAGTGGGATAACCATGCTAACTTGGCCCAGGAGGAAGTTTTCCAAAAAGGAGGGGAATATGGATTTATAAGCTCTGGGAAACAGGATTTGTGGGCTGCTAAAGATTTTAATCATTTAATCGTTTTAGCACATTCATTGCTCTTCAGGCAAGTCTTTCTTCAATATAGACAATGACAGGGCCACCAGCAGCATTTAGGAAAATAAAGCACTTCTAAAAGTTCGAATAAGCAACAGGAGGGGGGAAATGAGAAAGAAAAAAACCAACAAAACACCACAAACAAAAAAAAAACCAGAAAGTTAAATTATTTCTTTTTCCTGACACTCAGAAGTTTTTTTCCAAATCCTGTGCTAAACACCATGTAAGGAGAAAGATTTGTACATATTGTAGTATATGGTATTATTTTTCTCTCCTCAGCGACCAGAAGACAGGCAAACAGGTTACTACCTATATTCAGGCAAACAAATATTTCTTAGAAAAATCCCCACAACCAAATCTGTTGTGCTGCAATGCTGTTGGCCATCTGTCTGTCCATACTGGCCATCTGTCTGTCCGTACTGTAAAACCTGAATGGGATGTTATGATTTTCCTGCTTATGCTTGTACCACAATCCAGCTTGAAACATATTTGTGACTGCTGCATGCTCTTTTCAATATTAATGGTACAGACTAAAAAAGGGGCGGGTAGGGAAAAAAAAAAAAGCTATTAAGGCATTGCAAGTATATTTAATTCAAATAATATATGCTGAGCTCTTCAAATGAATACCAGCACTCTCCACCCAGTACCAAATGTGAAGTCCCAGCACAGCGTTTAGAAATGCCAGGAATGCATTTCTTTAGAGACACAGACGTCGTGAATGGCATTTTACGTGAGCTCTAAGTTTTTACCTGCCTTGCCCCTGTGCAATACCCAAAATGTACGCCAATTGCATGATTTTGAAAGCAGTGATATTCACAAAACCTCTTCCAAAAAGTTAAACTTTCTCCTTCAAGCATTCTCAGAAAAGTCTTGCAAGTTCCCTTCATATTCATGCTATCTTGCAGTATGAAGACCCATTCCCCAACTGCTTTGAATTAATGTTTAGTAATCATAGACCCCAAAAAATTAAAAATCACCACTGAGCAAAAAGCTTGCCCTCTGATGTATCAAATCCTTCACAGAGTAACATATTAGCAAGAGAAACACTGGGAAGCCAAAAATAGTTTTACAGTTGCACTATCATGTACCTCAATTCAGATCATCTGTACCTGGCAATAATAATTAGAAAATTCTCTGAGTCTGTTCCAGCTATGTTGGATATTGAATGTAAAGAGATCAATAAAGAGAAATGTGACAGAACACTGCTCTGTTTGAGTCCCAGCTCAAGCCAAATGTACATAGCAAACCACAGAGACCATTTAGAAAAGCAGGACTTTTCCAACATTTAGGTATGGCACCTCCTAAACATAGATGCTCATTTAAACTTGATTAAAGAGGCCAAAAGGAATCTGTCTACCTACCAAGGCCTGCGGTTCATGGGTTTCCTCAATTCCATGAGCCCAGCTAAAGACAAGACTGACACAATTTCATGAAACAGTCTAGTTCATGATTCAAACATTTGCCTCGCTAATTTTCAAGCTCCGAATTCCACAGGATTAATTTTACTAACAGAAGAACAATGCTTTGTGAATTTACATAACAAAGGACAGGCCTGTGCCAGTAAAACATATTTTGCTAGTCTGTCTCTCCATCTTGCCCTGCTACCAGAAGACTGTTTTATTGATCTGGTATTCTGCTTTTCCTCCTTGTCAACATGAAAAATCCATTTATTTTCTTTCATTTCAACTGACAATTTATGAGAGGAAAAGGTCTAGCCCAGACTTATCTGAAATAACCAATAAGAAACATGCATTAAATGAGTTCTGTAATCAACTTGCTGAGATATTGACCACCACTACAACTAACAACAAAGCCAACTGCATCCAGCAAGAGACTGCATCAAGGATACCCATTAACTGCTGGTATTCATTCTCCTGTCTAGAGCCCAGTGAAGTCATGGACAATCTCGCAAAGGGCAATATGTGAGTCCCAAGAAACTTTAGAGGCAATTCTTTGACTGTCATCTGGTTACAGTAAAGCAGAATATTTGGTATATTTTCTCCTTTTAGTATCTCTCCCTCTGTAGAGGCATTCCTTATCAAATAGCACTAACATTTCACTACAACATGTATATGACACACGGTATGTAAGAGCTGAATTCAGTTCAAATCAGAGATTAAGGAATGAACCATTTGCATGTCTCAGTTTTCCAGCAGCACATCTCAGCATCACAAAGCCTCAGCAATCGTAACTGTCTCTTCCAGTGATCTAATCATTGTTCCATTCAGGCACCTCATTAAGTAATAAGTAATGCTTTACACTGAAATGTGAAAGTGCAAAAAAATCTTGATCCCAAAGTTTCAGGTTTTGATACTTCTTTTGTTCAAAACGTATAAAAGCGCACGAAAACATATTAAGAAAAACACACAGAAAACCGTAACAATTTCTCTTTCACATTGGAATTCTAGCTCTATACGCTCTTTGCAAGATAACTTATAGAAATGCCCCAAATCCCAAGTCATTCACCTACCTGAGCATCCTGTTCAACAAGACCCTCATCAACTCCGCCGTCAGGATCTCTATTTGCCTAAAGAGAATTTTAAAAAGTTGTTAAACTGAAGAATCAAAAGTTGAATCAAGAAACAACTTATCTGTTATATTGAGTCTGTAAGAGGTACTGTGAGAAGACAACCCCTAATGCATCTTCTCCAAAATCACGTTATTTTTCCCTTTTGCTTGCATGTATCTTTATGAAATAAATGTTCTCTTCTCCTATTGCCTTCAAAACCCCACGTAGTAGGCACTCTGCTACACCCATGAGCATCACAGAAGTTTTTCAATTCAGTGATGTGGAAACGACCCATGACAAAGCCCAAGACTGACCCTGCGAGTCAGGGGAAGTGATTCAGTTTCACAACCAATCCTGCCTGCCGCTGGGCCTGTTTAGAATCCCAGCTTAGTAAGCAGAAAGTGACAAGGGTACATCAGACAGGAGAACAGAAGTGAAAATCATACACACATGCCTGTTGACAAAGAGACACTGACCTGCAGCAGGACCACCAGCATTCGCTGAAAATAGCCTGATGTTTCTCCTGTGATCTTATCCTCCAAGTTGGCCTCATACTCTGCAAAAGAGCAATACCCATCCAACAACTTACAGGCTTCCTCACTATTTTGAGGAGAAAGCAAGGAAAAGCAAAAAGTTAATTTGACTCACTGCTTGTAGAGTCATTTATCAGAAACAGCTTTAACAATTAGGACATATTCTGCTTTCACTTATAACCTAGCATTATCGTAAAAGAGGTGAAAAGATAGCATCTCACACCTAGTATCAGGAGCAGATTATTCAAAATATTTTTAAATACAAGGTGACAAGCACAGATTCAGCTCTTTAGGGACACTAAAGAGCATACAGATCTGTAGTTATGCTAAAATATGGCAGTCTCACAACTGTACAGCAACTGTGGTCCCCGAAAAGTCTAGTATAAATAAATTTCACCCTTGGAGACTCTAAGTTTTGCCTTGAACTTTATTAAGACATGAGAATTTCTTGTGTGGCAGGAATCTGCATAGAGGTAAAAGAAATGTGTTGAATTAAACACTGCCTTAAAATAACCCAATCCCACAATTACACAGTAAAAGCACATACTCCTATGGACAATCAAAGAGCTGCGCCTGCTTTAGCGTAAATGCATTTGAACAGAACACTGAGCAAAGGGCAAAAAAATAACTTCTGTTTTTTTCTGTGATAGCACTTTTATAGTTTCCAATTACTAAAAATCCCCTTTCAGTCAAAGGGATTAAAATAACGGAAAATGCATTTGAATCAATTCTAACTATAAAGCACAAAACATCATAACCTGCAGTCTTAGCCCCAAAATAAAAATTATTTTAGTTTACAATCCAAGCTCTAGTTTCTTTCAATACAAATTTCTGCAACACAGCAGAATGAAATCCCACTTATTGAATACATCCATCAGTTCATAGACAGACCTTATTTGAAAGATGAGCTAAGACCATGTTAAGAGGACTGACCAGACACCCTATATCTTTATTTTATGCAGAACTTTACCTTGCAGATAAACCTGTTTAATATTCCGCACTTCCTCAGGTGTTCTGGAGGCAAGAATTTCAGTCAACACTTTCTCATTGGTTCCTGCTCCCTGTAGGGGTGCAAGTACAAATCAGTTGAATGAATAACAAAAGGAAAACAGAAATTCCTTCTGACAATCAAAACAAACCATCAGCTTATATACTCAGACCAAATAAAGAAAAATTAATTTCTTCTTTCTGGTATATTGTGCGGGTTTTGGAAAGAATTTCTTCCAGTTCTGGTTTTATTGTTTTCAAAACCAACCCAACACTTAATAAAGGCTCACTGCTGCAGGATTCGGATGAGCCCTTCCATGTTCACGCACACCCAGATATGCATATCAGTTCTTCACTGTTACAGTCAGTGACATCAAGGCAAGTGAATGAATAGAATAACAGTTTTCATCTTAGCTCTAGTTCACATACTGTCTTTCAGCAACCAGTACACAGATAAACATAGATCCACCCAGCAATTATCTTCATCCTTCTGTGAATTGTGCTGTGTTAAACCCACTCTTCCTTTCACTGCAAACACATTTCACAACAGAATTGCTAACCCAGATAGTTTAAGCTGCTGTACTCTAATTACAGCAGGCACAACAGGCACTCTTCACTTCACAAGGATAAAATTTACAAAAGTCAAGCCAATATCTTGTTTCCACGAGTCTGACTGTACTTTGCCTGGAAGAATAAACCATTACTCTTTATGCTTCCAAAGAAGTCCTTTCACAAAAGCAACAGTGAAATACAATACTCTGTACTTTTTGATTCAGTGTGTTATTTTCAGCCTTTCCTGTAAGGAAAATCCAAATACTAACTGCATACATCTTCACCCTTCTGTGAATTGTGCTGTGTTAAAGCCACCCTCTCTTCCACTGTAAACACACATTTCACAACAGAATTGCTAACCCAGATACTTTTAAGATGCTGCACTCTAATTACAGCAGGCACAACAGGCACTCTTCACTTGACAACTGCATACAAAGATATTCAAAATACAAATCTGCCAGGTTACATGTAATCATTTTCAAAATACAGATTGTTTCACAAATGTGCCTACTCAACAAGTGCAGCAGGCACAGTTACGTTAGCTCTAATTTAAGTAGCAGCAGTGAAAACTGATAGGACAGTTGGCAGCACAGACATAATGCTCTTAGCAGAGTTGTTATCTTGCACTGGTCTCTGCTATCACATCTTCTTTACTGTTGTTATCCTCTTTAGCTGAACTGCAGACAAATATCAACATCTTTTCCTGAGCAGACACATTCTCTGAAATCCTATGGTCTTGTGTTTAATATAATTTTTTGTAAGTTACAAGAACAAAACCACTCTTGTTTCACTATCTCTGTTTTCCCTCCTACACCCATCTGTTCTGTCATTTCCCTGTCGGTCTTTGACTCTTAAATCAATAAGAGCAGCTTGGGAATACATTTTTTCCTTTTAGTCAACAAGGCCTTTATCAGTTTCTTTGTCAGGTGCCATCT
Organism: Limnodromus scolopaceus; assembly: GCA_028565335.1. NCBI lineage: Eukaryota > Metazoa > Chordata > Aves > Charadriiformes > Scolopacidae > Limnodromus > Limnodromus scolopaceus. The sequence continues at coordinate 6,355,639 of JAOXNO010000033.1, forward strand.
CCCCTTCCCCCACTGCATATAAAGACATTACAGAAAATTTTCAGGATTAAAGTTTCTGTTGTCTGAGATACTATTTGCTGGGTCATGGGTTCATGAGCACTAGCTTGCACAGTTGACTAAAACCTACATATTAACCAGTTTGTCATCAAGGTCCTTGGGAGTTTACATGTAAGTGTCACCCAACCAAGTACTACGTGACACTAGATAAGTTCAATGTCCTCTAATCAACAGGTTCTGTGATTCCAGGGGCATCCAAGTCCTGGATTTCCACAGACGGATGATATCAGACAAGTGTGACAGAGGAAAAAAAAAAAATAGGTTCACATGGAAGAAAAGATACTAAAATATCTACACACACAGATTGTAAATTGTTTACCTGGCCTTCCCAGAAAGCCACTAAATGCATTCAGCTCAATAAAAATGTTGGAAAGGTCACAGTGACAGGGCTATCAACTCCTCCCTCTGTATTACTGGAGGCAGCTTTTAGAACACATTCAGTAACACAGATAGTACCTACTCATAATTTTGGTGGACACCAGTTTACACAAGTATGCTAGGCCATCAGTTTTGGAGTTGCACTGTAATCCATCAAGGGCAAAACACTCTTTAGCTTAAACAATAGTCAAGAAGAGACATATAAATAACGTCACACTTTAATGAAATACGTTGAATTAATTTGCAGCCTATGCATACAGCTGTATAGCTATAAAACCTAGGCTGCTCACAGCAGAAAAATCTAGTGTCCACTGGATTTCAGCACTGTACTTTAGCAGCAAAAAGAATTTAAAAGCAACCTGCCCATCTACTCATATTTAAATCAGAAGGAACAAGTTTTATACTACGTAGATTTTATTCTGCATCTACAGCAACACTGTTCTCTTAAGATTACATACTTTCTCATTAAAATAATTTCACATAAAACATTATGCAGACTAGATTTCAAAACTACCTCTAATGAATTATTAGGATGAATAAGAAACCAGGCAAAATCATGGCATTAGCAATAATAGCAGGTGTTAGCATCACATTCCTAATACAAAAAAAAAAAAAAAGGCTACTTCTATTAGCATTCCCCTTATCATCCAAGAGTTCATTCCTAAAAAACAACAAAAGAGCAACAAACATTTCGTATAATGTATTAATTAATTTCCCACACTGCTCTTACCTTGATGGCATGCTTCAGTGCATGAGCATCAAAAATGTAAGTTGGTCTCATCAAAGACACCATCAATGTTTCAAATTTGCCGGTAAGTTCTGATTTCAGGTCATCTACAAGATCCTAAAGCAGAACAAACAGTGTGTAATGAACATGGACTAACCATTTTAAATGGATGCAAGTGTGTCTGCAAGCTAGAACACTCCAGAGACACATCAAAGAGCATAAGGGACAGTGCTCCTTTTGTTTTAATTGGTACCTGAACTGAAACAAATGTGGCCAAATAAGGCAGAAGAAAAGGATACAAGGGCATTTGGAAAACCTGAAACATAAGGTTTTAATATAGGAATTCTTTAAACCTTAGCTGTTCGCTGCACTTGCTATTAGAAACAAAGATTACCCAGCCACAATATTAAAGGATCCAACAACGCTGGAAGAAAGAAACAAACTGCCTTTGCTTTAAACGCACTTATGGCTTTAGCTACCTATACATTTGGTTTTGTTCTCTCCTACAATATTAGGCTGCTTTATTTTTGACACATTTTCTAGCTCTAGAAAATTCTTTTCCCTGAATCAATCATAGAATGAATCACAGAATGGTTTAGGTTGGAAGGGACCTTAAAGATCATCTAGTTCCAACCCCCCTGCCATGGGCAGGGGCACCTCCCACTACACCAGGTTGCTCAAAGCCCCATCCAACCTGGCCTTGACCCTCCTGCTATCACCTGACATTCCAGAGCGTGCGATACAATATTGGATAACTCACTCCCATATCGAGAATGAGGTCAGTACTAGAAGCACACTAACTGGAAAGTACAGGAGCTTTTGCACAAAAATCCATCTAAGACATATTGGACCAAAATACAAAAAAGGTAACTTACTTCTTTGTTCTAACCTAAGAGGAATATTCTAATCTAGCCAGCATTTAAGGATATCGCAGGGTGGGGGAGAAGGGAAAACAAAAGAAAACTAGATTTTCTTTGAAGGAATCATTTACAGGGAGCGTGATGAATGTGCCTCACAGTTTTAAGTAATCATCATAGGCCACATACAGCTCATTTCTAAAGGTATTTTTCTTCTTCTCACCCTGCCAAATAAGGTTTTAAAGGCAGCTGCAATTTCTTGACGCTGAGCATTGTTTCTGCTGGTAAGAATCTTCAGAATAGTTTCTTCATCAGTCCCTGAAGTTAGAAAGAACAAAGAGTTACAAACATACTCGAAAAAACAAACAGCAGTGGCACAAACTCAAAAGGCAATAAAAGATTCTTTGAGAGTAACAGTCTACTGACAAACAGCAGAAGCATTTAAGTAACAAATGTCGCCCTAGCCCAAGCGGAGCTGCCGGGTTTGGTGTTCTGCTGTTGCAAAAATATGACTGGAGGACCTATGTGTTGTTTGTTCTCCATCAGTGCTCTGTTCCAGACACTGCTCAGAGCACCCCGGGCATCAGCTATAACATTCAGTCACAGTCTCCTGGGAATAGAGCCTTTGGGCTCACCAAGGGGTTTACTTTAGAATAAACAATCTGCCCACTCACAGCAAAACTCAGTCCAGTAACCCCAAACACCCCAGAGTACAGAAGTGCAGAGCTATTATTCATTTTATATATGACAGTTTGCAAGGTAGCCACAAAGCACAGCATCTCACTAGCCCTACTGAATTTGCCAATAGGCTGAGGTGTATCACATTTCCCTTCTTCCCTTCCTTTTGCCTCCTCCCATAGGCGGCTTCAGAGAAAGTACCAAATTAGGATTTGTTCTTACAGGGAAATTTTGGGACAGAAAGCTACAGCATGAGTTTACAGGCCACTTGTTAGTCTACATTCATGCCGTGTGCTTGTATTTTTTGTTCACAGTAGCTGCAATGTGCTTACACACTCCCAGACTGAGGGAGCTGTCACACATTTTCCAGGCACAGAGCTTCTACTATACTGTCATGACTCTCCACAGTTGTTGCTTGTAAATCCACAGTCTAGCTTACTGTGCAGTAAAACTGTGTGCAGAGAAGCCTGTGGAGTATCAATTTTCAATGGGCAACGTGCAAATCACATTGAGCAGCACAGTCAAAACTAGGACACGCCCAGACTCCTGCAGTCCCGGGGTTGTCATTCCATGGCATGTAGACACATGCCCTACCCTTATCAGCTATTATAAAAAAAACTAGTTCAGAGAGGATGTTTTCAAACAGCTTTTTGTAAAATACATTATTCTTACCCATTCCCTTCATGGCTTTACGAAGAGCCTCTGCATCAGCTCTGGCATCAAAAGGAGAGAAGGCTGTCACGGTGCCTCTTGTGTACTAGAGAAGGGGAAAAAAGTGGGGGGGGAAAGGGAAAAATCCATGAAATAGAAGATAGCATCTTTCAGTTCTCCATACATGAGCTCAGACTAAATTTGAATCCACAATCCAAAAGATGATAGCATTATTCTTGCAATTGTCTGACGAAATGGCAGTCTGTGGGTATTTAAACACAGCTCGCACTCAAAAGGTACTACTATGGCTTTACTCAGCAGTACACCCGCTAAGTGCAGGTATATTTACATAATGGTAGTTGGCAGGATTGGTATTTACAACACTGGAGCCTGAATGCAGGAAAATGATAGTGAAATTATCATTTGTTAAAGTAATTTGGGAAATTATTTGCACAAATTGTGTACGCTAGAAGAGCTGCACAAAGATCCAAGACACGTTTGGAAATAAGAACTTCTCCTCAAGAGAAACCTACTGGAGCTCTCAACCAGTATCACACTGATTATTTTCCATCACGTTGCAAATGAGGCCTACTGAACTCTGCAATCACTTACAATTTTTCATCATGTTTCTTTTGGCATAAGCAACTTTTTACTCAAGTGATTCAGCTACATTTCTTATAGTAGTCTACAGCTAAAAAGAAACAACAGTTCAAATATAAGGATAAAAGATCAGCCCATCCAAATACAAAAATAATTCCACTAGGTTTCCATGGAACATGGCTCTTCAGGGATTTTCTCTTTGGGTCAAATACAAAAGGATATTCATTGCCCTTACAGAAAAGTCTTGCCTTTGTTTAAACATGACAGTTCAAGAACCTACACGTGTATAGCGCAGCAGTCCATTTGTAAACTATAAAAGTTATTAAATGGCCAAAAGGGGAAACAGCTGGGTTTTGGGAATAGGGAGGCTTTTCTAACAGGGAAATTTCTTGTAAGCATCGCTGTGTGAAACTCATAATCACTGCAGGCAGAGCATTTTTCCACTCTCAAGACAGAGGATGAAAGGAAGTGCCAAGACACCTGCTGAGACTGGCACCAGATTATTTCACAGGCAGCACAGCCATCTGGCCTCTGCAATACAGCCCTTCCCTCAAGTTAGCAATTTCAGCCACACAGTGCTTTGGTTTCAAGTCAATGTACTCATCCAAGATAGGTCAGCCAGAAGAGCACAGAGAGAACAGAGCAGGTGAGCACCAACCAGAGCCACCCTGAAGCGCTGCTGCCTCTCAAGCCACCTGTGTGTTATTGCCATTTCCCTACCCCTCCTGCTGCAAGAGCAGTAATGAGTTAGGTTTACCTCCACTGTATTTTGGCAAATCAGAACACAAAGTATCATGGTGTTTAGTAGCAACAACAAACTTTTTTTTCCTAGTAGATTTCCAGCATACTTCAGAGGCACGACAATTCCCCTGAAGTATTCTGCTTTTCCCATTACAAACAAGTTTTTTTGGCAGTAGTTCAAATTTAGGCCCAGAAATATGTACTTTCTGTCATTTTCCTAGCTAATTCCAAAGGCTGTCATGAAAAAATATCAAGGACTTGGGACTCAACTTCATAAATCAATTTTAATTTGGTAAAACAGATGAAGACTGAAAAGCCTCTGTTTTCCTCCTCCTCCCTTATTACCCCACCAGCCAGCATGGGGTTATTTACAATTGTACTTCCTGCTGTTTTGTTTCATATCATCTTAACGTAACTAATATCATAGAACTACCACAATTCTCCTTTGGACATGACCACTGGTCTCAGAAGAAACAGTTATTGATCTTTAAGTTAAAGTTTTCCTTTGCTTATCTTGTTATAAGCAAGTGGAATTCCCCTTCACAATTCCTAAGTCTTGTGACAACAGCCCAACGTCCCTCTGCGGCTGTTTTAGAAAACTTATGTGTGAGCACTAAATGCTAGATTAAATCTAGCTCTGCATCACCCTTCTCGTTTTTGTTAACTAAGAAGAATCTCTCCATAACTCTCTTTTCCAAAGTACAGCATGGAAAGCTTCAGCATACATGAAGCTTGATGAACAGTTCCTGAAATTTTTCTGGTGCAGCTGTAGTCTAAAAGAGCTTTCTTGATGTCTGGGCACCATTTGCATTCCAGGCATTCCCTTCCCATGTTTACTGGATTTTGGCTACCTACCTGCCACAGTCTCCCTCGATCAGTACCTGAGCTGCACCTAGCTTGTAACCAGAAACATTGCTGCAGCTCTGCCATCCAGTGTAAGAGAAATCTACATCACCTGGGTACCACAAAGCCAGCAGCTATAATGGCAGAATCTCCCGCTACATCTGCTGCCCGTGACTCTATACTGGTGCTAATAGAGCACAACCACAGCAGGGGCTGTTAGTGTACGACAAGCTTGGATACAGCTTTGTGGGCCCGACTCCAACCTACAGTCTAACTGTTCTAAACCACCATCACTGCCTCAACCGGTGAAGGCAACTTTCAGTCATGGAGATTGTGGAATAGGAGCTAAGAAGCAGACATTCCTAACAAAATAATAGACCCAAACAAAAGAGTTTTTTGACAGAAGCCAGACACTCATTTATCAGACAACTCAGATACAGTTTCAACATTAAGTAGAGTTTAAACTTTATTGAAACAAACTGGTTCTTGCAAATGGATCACAGCATCACAACCGCTACGCCACCCTGACCCAATATGAAAAATGGTGAACTGAAAGACAACTATTTAACATTTATTTTCAAATTTCATGACTTTTTATAGAGGTGAATAAATTATTTTTAGTATCTATAAGAGTGTTCCGTGCCATTTATGCAAACAGATACAAAATAACACTGCAGGCTCATGGGTCATTTTTATTTTGGTTAGTAAGTTTCCCATCCAGTAGAACCCAAAGCACATCAACGGAAAGAACACAAACACTCTTTTGGTATAAATCCTTTCAAAATCTGGAGTGATCTCTTACAAAATAACAACATCATACACCAGACAGTAACATAGAAAGAGAAGCACAACCCATCAGACCTCAACAGAAAGAATATAACAAGCTTCTAACACCCAAAACCTACCCACATTCTTTTCTTTCTACATTCCCCAATACACTGACTGTTGTTAAGCAATCATGTGTAGCGCAAGCGCAATTTCTAACTACACACTAGAAATAAACAGCACCTTCCATTTTCTCCAGACACCTACCAATGAGAGCAATGAAACCCCTAGATGCACAAAATTAGCAGAAAGAAGAAAACCAGAGGGGGAAAAAAAAAGAAAAAAAGAAAAAAAAAACGGGGAAGAAAAAAAGACTTCAAAGCAAAAGATGATTTTGTTTTTGAATTTATGCCCCTCCAAATGAGGACATTCATGTTCTCGGATATTTCTCTTTATTCTGCTCTAGCAAAAAGTTTGCAGAAGGAGAAGATGATACAATCTCAGGTGAGATGTTTCTAGCCAGCACATCAGAGCTACGTTAATTTCTCCCAAGAGACAACTTTGGCTTCATGATTTGATGTCATGTGGCCAAATATCCTGGCAACAGCATTATCTGTAAGATCAACAATAGCCACTTAACAAGGTTCCTTTTAATTTTTCCCACCAAGCACACAAAAAATTTTCCACGCGCAAGATCCCATGTTTAGCCACTGTTAAATACAAAGGGGTTTTTTTCAGCTAACAAAAGACCACACTTGAACTGATTCAGACTTCTTCCTGGCTGACCTTGCTCTGTACCCACTCACAGCAAGTTCTTACCAGTCAGATTTCCCATAGATGAAGAGCTAACCCCTTTTCTCGATGCTACTCTGCAGCAACAAAAGTAAGGTCTCATCAACTTGCCACTGGAAAGCCCAGTGTCTAGTGCAGAAAAGGTGGTATGTGACTTTTTTTAAAGCAGCCATCTGTTTACAAGATGGCCCAGGAAAACCGTGGAGTGGTAAGAATGGAAACAGAGAATGTTTTCCAGCACAGAGGTTGACAAACAGAGAAGGTAAGCTATTTTCAGAAGACAGGAGAGAGCCCAGAAGGTCACGTGCTAGAATAAATGAAAGACTGCCTTAAGATTTCTTACACAAAAATAGACATCTTGCAGAGAAAGCACAACACAGTGTTCATTGGTAAATTGAAAGCCTTTATGGCCATTGAAGACCACGGAGATCCCAGTTCAAATTGTGCTTTAAAACAAATATCATGTAAGAACCATTTCATGACATCCTTACCAAAATTTCATGGTCAATAGGATGTAAATTACATTGTGAGTGGGTGATATACACACAGATCTGATACAAATGCACAGCTATAAAGACCCCTCTACAAAACACGTCTCTAAGTTTAGTAATGCTTCAGATTGTCCACTTAAATGGAAGGAGTAAGCTCTGGTCAGCAGACTGTATTCACATCTGCCCCACTAAATTTAAACTCCTGACAAAAAACGGAATTACACAACATCTGTGTTGAACTCTGAGTCAGTACACAATGGCAATACCAAAGATAGGGAGGAGAGAAGGAAAAAAAAAAAAAGGGAAAGAGAGGGGGTGGGAGAGAGGGAAAAGAGCAAGCAAGAGCAATGTAGGAACCAACGCGGGGACTCTTCGCAAAAGAACCTGTTCTCACAAGTAACTTCACAAAGCCAATGAGCTGCTTAGGACTTGAAAAAGCGTTTGTACCCTGGAATGTGAGACATAATTCTCTGAAGCACCACTGGAGTTGGTGATACTACTCCCGTGCTTCAAGTCACACATGCACATTGGCAGAACAGGAACTCCAGATACAGTGCACAGCAGCCACACCTTCACCAGCAGCAAGCAATCCTTCCCTGGCAGCTTACAAATGGATACACCAAATGCTCCCAACTTCACATTCTGGGAATAAAGTGGGAGCAGGAGACCAAAACAGAGCAGCCCACAGCATGCAAGCAGAAAATATTGTTGCTTTCCTTCCAGATTTCTGAATTAGCAAACACAGGGTAGCATTTCCAAGGTAGGTAGTTCATCAAGCAGGAACAGGGCGTACCATGTTGCGCCTGTGCATTAACAAAAACCACTACACATACAGATGTATGAGAAAAGGCAGCTTGTTAGGACAGCAGCGCTGCTCCAAAGAAAGTAGATGAACACAGGCATGGAGAGACCAGCCTGCACAGTATATTACAGTATGCTGTAGCTTTCCCACAAAATGAATGAACCTTTTTGTCCTGGATGTGGAACACACAAAATCTTTCAGGTCTTTGGGGGAAGAAAAAAATAATCTTCCCATAACTGAGAAAATACTTCAGTGACCAAGACTCCAAAGATAACTCACCTTCTTCAAAGGTTTTATTCTTCAGTGATATACCTAGACTAAACTGGACTTCAGCACGCTGTGCTGTGCAGCCTTTTTGAACTCTGAACCTTTAGCTGTACATATAAATAACCACTGTCAATTGATGCTTGATATTTCATGACCGATAGGCATTTTCATTTTTTACCCCTACTTCATGGCACAACAAAATTTAGCCACCTGCCATGAGGAGCAGAGCTTACTCTTCAACTTCTTTTTAATTTTTATAAAATGAATTACAGGCTACAAAGCTTTAACACTCCCAGTCTTTCATGACCGCATAATCACACAAAGAATACTACTGAAATGGAAAGCAGCCCTCTGAACGTGGAAACTGGAGGACAAGACCTACCTAGTACAAGGTTGTTGTACCATTGTTCTAATGACTTCAGCCTGCCAACAGTTAGTAATTCGGCCCCAAGTGTTACTTCAGGAAGCAGAAAATTCTACTACATGAAGACAAGAGTAACTGGTTTGCACTAGTGAAGAATGAAATATTCCTTTAACAAAGATCAAGAATGAAAGTTTGTGTCTCTATGAAATAGACAAGAGAATTGCAAATTTCCATGTTTTTACTAAAAAGAAACTGCCCTCAAGCCTACCATAATAAAAGGCAGATCAGTCCGTTCAGATGCCCTGCACTGGCATGGGTAGGGGTCCCCGTATTCCTAAAATGCATCCTACAAACCAGGTTTGATGTTTAAAGAAAGAAAAATCCCCTTTTCATCCATAAAAAAAAAACACCACAAAAAAAACCAACCCAAAACTTCAAGGATTTAGTGCAATACTATTATAAATGTTTATTGTTTTTAAAGTGAAGAACCCTTTCTTTCTTTTAAAACTAAATCCAGACAGAGTATGAGTAAATATTCACAGGAGTGTTAAACCCCAACTAATCATTCCACTTATCGAGTTAAAATAATGAAACTACTAATACATTACTGTGCAGTTACCCTGACCTTTGTGAAGGTACTCATACAACTTGATGGCTTTCACTTTCTACAGCAGTATAAAACCCCTAAGTATGCCGTTAAATTCTTATTTTACTTTCCAGAGTGTATTTGATGCAACTATAGAAACAGCTGTAACAGCAGCAACACAAGGACTGCAAAAGGGGAAAAAAAACCCTACCAGATGAAGTACTGTGCAATAGCTGCAAGGCTGCCACAAAAATTAAGTTAGAAACGGGAAAGCTGGGGACGGGAGTACTGAACCCCAGCCTCCACAGGACATAGCCACGGCAGTATGTTTTTGTTTCTCCTTCCTCCTCCAGTGGAAGAAGCCTCCACCCAGGCACAATATAAACACACGATACCGAAAACTTGGCCGAATTAGTGGAAACTGGCAGGGAAAAAAAAAAAATAATCAAAATAAGTTGTGCCTGACGCGGCCCTCACATGATTAGCTGCTTTCCCCGTCCCCCTCCCCTCCGCGTCTCCCCAGGCTTGGGGATGGGTTGGTTTAAGGCAGACCGAAAATAAATCAGTGAGGAGTAAAAGTAAGGAAACGGGTAAGAAGAGAATGTCCCGGGGCCGGCCGCGGCCGGGCAGGGGCGAGCCCGCCGAGGGGCCGCGGCGGCCGTTCGCCCTCCTCACCTTCGCCATCTCTGGGATCCTCCGGGCCGGGTCCGAATCCGAGTCTGCAAAGAGAGATGCGACAGTCAGCGCCCGTCCCGTCCTGCCACCCTCCTTTGCCCGGCCTCGCCTCGCCTACCGCCCCGGTGCCCCTCACCACAAGCCGGTCCGCCGAGCCACCGCCGCCGCCCAGAGCTACCGGGAGCGCTGAGTAAGGCAGGAGGGAGGGGGCCCCGCTCCGGCCCCGCCGCCGCTTGCCTCAGCCGGGGGCCGGGCCAGGCCCCACCCAGGGCGGGCGGCCAGCCGCGGCCGCCTCCCTCGGGCCGCCTGCCGTGCCACCCCGCAGGGCCACGGGGCTCGGAGGGGGCCTGGCGGTCCGGTGGGGGAAGACACTGCTCGGTCCGAGCTCCCCCTCGCTAGGGTACTGGAGGGGCAACCCTTTGGCTCAAGCCCCCTCCTCCTCATGAAATGAGTTAAAAAAAAATTGAGAGAAAAAAAAAATCAGTTCTCATTAATCTGAAGAGGATTATAACCCTTCACTAATGGGGAAGGCTGTACTGAATTTTAAAGCAGGCACTTCAGAATCATAAAATGGTTTGGGTTGGAAGGGACCTTAAAGATCATCCAGTTCCAACCCCCTGCCATGGGCAGGGACACGTCCCACCAGACCAGGCTGCTCAAAGCCCCATCCAGCCTGGTCTTGAACGCTTCCAGGGATTGGGCATCCACAGCTTCTCTGGGCAACCTGTGCCAGTGTCTCACCACCCACACAGGAAAGAATTTCTTCCTAATATCGAATCTAAATCTCCTCTCTTTCAGTTTAAAATTGTTACCCCTTGTCCTATCGCTACACTCACTGATCAAGAGTCCCTCCCCATCTCTCCTGCAGGCCCCCTTTAGGTACTGGAAGGGGCTGTAATGTCTCCCTGGAGCCTCTTCTTCTCCAGGCTGAACAATCCCAACTCTCTCAGCCTGTCCTCACAGGAGAGGTGCTCCAGCCCTCTGATCATCTTTGTGGCCTCCTCTGGACTCACTTCAACAGGTCCACATCCCTCTTACGTTGGATGTCCAGAGCTTATGGACATAATGATGTCCCTCTTATGTCCAGAGCTGGACACAGTACTCCAGGTGGGGGTCTCATGAGAGCAGAGCAGAGGGGCAGAATCACCACCCTCGCCCTGCTGGCCATGCTTCTTTTGACGCAGCCCAGGATGCAGTTGGCTTTCTGGGCTGCCAGCACACATTGCTGGGTCATGTCGAGCTTCTTGCCAACCAACAGCCTCAAGTCCTTTCCTCAGGGTTGCTCTCAATCCATTTTACTAGCTGACCT
>JAOXNO010000033.1:6367321-6387365 GCA_028565335.1 Limnodromus scolopaceus
ATGTCGAGCTTCTTGCCAACCAACAGCCTCAAGTCCTTTCCTCAGGGTTGCTCTCAATCCATTTTACTAGCTGACCTTCTAAGTAAACTAGGTTAGCAAAATAAGCACAATGTTGGAAATGAATGTCAGGGCTGTAGTTCTAGACCATAGGTATGGTAAGCATTTTGGGTGATGACACTTTTTACTTCTCAACATCTTACAGCGAGACAATTTCACTGACCCAGGTGTAGAGAAGATATACCCAGTTTGGGAGAGCAATGAGGATGCAGTCTGCGTGGTTATTCAAAGAGCATTTTTGATCCAAAGAGGGAGACTTGCTCCCTCACCCATACAAATGCATTCCAGATGTGTGTCAGATGAAAGAAGGAAAAGAGTCTGCAAAACAAATGGAATTTAGTGTCTTTGCCAAAGTAAGACATGAACATAATCTCACTACATGAGTATTTTAACATGTAACGGTCAGCTCTGTCTTAAAGTGAGTTGTGTTTATCTCAGAAAACACCAACAGAAATGCAGATTGTGATGTAAATTTCAATGTTTTGTCCGTCATTTCTTTTTGCCCCAGAAGTGCACACACAGTTCAGCAAAAACACAAGATCCACCCAGCTGGCTTCCTTTGCAGGACTGAGGATCAAATCATTTACTAAAATGGCCTGATTTACTTATGAAAGTCTAATTTGAATCTAATCCATTGAAGCAGCATTCCACACGTGCTCAAAGATGCATGAAGGGAACAGTGAGTTGCTCATTAATACACATGTGGAAAGGCACATATGGATTAGATGTAGAATAACAATATTTAAAAAAACATTGTGTTATGAAATGGTTTAAAAACCAGTGGTTGACATTCAAATGGGTCACTTTAATTTAAGCACCACCTAGCTTACACACACACCCCTCTTTCTGCAAAAGTAAGTCTTCTTCTCCTTACATGTTATATCCAAAGCAGATATACAGCCATGCTGCAATCATGTTTCAAGCTTAACCATCTAGACAGTGCACACAGGCACACGCAAAGGAATGCAGTGAGGTCCAAGTCTGCCGTCTTTAACACACTCCAAAATTCTGTCGATCAGGTTGAGGCCCAGACACGGCAGTAGTTGTGCACCAGGTGCCAAATGACACAGGTGTGAGCACAGCTAAATGGAATCCAAACCTCGTTAGTGACTCAGACGCGTGATAAGGAGAAGTTACTGGGTAACATGAAAATTTAAAAAACGCTCTGTTAAAGCTGTCATCCTCATCACTTTGAAATATGTTAATACAATCTCTCTACTATAGCAAATGGCATACAAAAAGATTGATATAATACCTGTACTGATACAAATGCATCTATTAAACTTCACAAATAAAACGAATCCTTGCATAACTTGGAAAAAGGTGTGTATTTGTCTAACAAATTATTTAGCACTTAGCATCTGACCACCTGGAATGGAACTGCACTACCTCAGAAAGACAGCAGTCCTCCCTCCCCTCCCATCCCCTCTGCTGCAGCAAGCCCCTCCCAGTGCTGCAAGACAAGCTTTGAATTCTGGGCTTCCTGTAGTGCCAAGTATAACTTAAACCAGGCAATGAGACATACAATTTCTGCTAGCTTAATAAAAATGTTCCAAGTGGGTCATGTACAATAGCACATGAAGAGGCGGGGGGGGAGGGGGGGGAAGCTTGTTTTCTCCCCACTTCTTCTCCTATCTTCTGATTTATGAGAATGGATTTTTCTGGATTACAGGATTTTTGTTTCCTATGCCATATTTAGTATACTTACTCATTTATAGGAACTCTCAAATTTAAGGAAATTATCAAACAGATGTCTTTAATTCCACTTTTCCCTTTAAACTTTGTTTTGAAGGTTGTGGATTTGAAATCAAATTAACGCATGCCTTTTGTTCTGCAGTAAGTGTCTCCACATACACTTTGCTTCTCAATTCTAGTGGAGGAAGAATACTTTCCTCCATTTCAAGGTATTCAAAATGGTTTTCCACTCATCTACCTTTGAGCATCTTACACACAATAGCTTGTTATTCTAGTCTATGTGCACAGTCTTACCCTCAGCCAAACATGAGGTAATGTTCAGTCAATCGAAGGTAACCTCTGGTGAAGGACAGGGAAAAGAATCTTGGATGCAAGAACACAGAATATTTTCCTGCTCTGGAGAAGGTCTGAAATACATAGAATCATAGAAACATTTAGGTTGGAAAAGACCCTTCAGGTCATTGAGTACACCATTAACCTAGCACTGCCAAGTCCACCACTAAACCATGTCCCTCAGCATCATATCTACACATCTTCTAAATACCACCAGGGATGGCGACTCAACCACCTCCCTGGGCAGCCTGTTCCAATGCTTGATAAAACTTTCGGTGAAGAATTTTTTCCTAATCTCCAATCTAAATCTCCCCTGGCTCAACTTGAGGCTGTTTCCTCTTGTCCTGTTGCCTGTTACTTGAGAAAAGAGACCAACCCCCACCTCACTACAACCTCCTTTCAGGTAGTTGCAGAGAGCAATAAGGTCTCCCCTCAGCCTCCTTTTCTCCAGGCTAAACAACCCCACCTCCCTCAGCCTCTCCTCATAAGACCTATTCTCCAGATCCCTCACCAGCTTCATTACCCTTCTCTGGACCCACTCTAGTACTTCAATGTCTTTCTCGTAGTGAGTGGCCCAAAACTGAACACAATATTCGAAGTGTGGTCCCATCAGTGCCAAGAACAAAGGGACAACCACTTCCCTAGTCCTGCTGGCCACCCTGTTCCTGATACAGGCCAGGATGCTGTTGGCCTTCTTAGCCACCTGGGCACACTGCTGGCTCATGTTCAGCTGGCAGTCAATCAACACCCCCAGGTCCTTTTCTGCCAGGCAGCTCTCCAGCCATTCTTCCCCGAGCCTGTAGCGCTGCCTGGGGTTGTTGTGACCCAAGTGCAGGACCCAGCACTTGGCCTTGTTGAACCTCATCCCATCAGTCTTGACCTATCAATCCAGCCTGTCCAGATCCCTATGTACAACCATTCTATCCTCAAGCAGATCAACACTCCCACCCAACTTGATGTTCTCTGCAAACTTAGTGAGGGTGCACTTGATCCCCTCGTCCACATCATTGATAAAGATATTCAACGAAAGAGGCACCAATACTGAGCCCTGGGGAACACCACTTTTGACCAGCCACCGACTGGATTTAACTCCATTCACCGCAACTCCGGTGATGATGAACTGCAACAGCATGAAAAAGTTAAACATAGGAGAAGAGAACAATCTTCTTGCCAACAGATGAAGTTAGGAGTAAAATCTACTCTAGTAAATCTAAACTGTCATCAATATTTGTTTAAGCAAGCAAATATTTGCATAACTTCATGAAGCAAAGAGGCCTGGGGGAGGGAGAGAAATGTTAGAGTAAAATCATGTGAAAGATTTGCCAGTCCATTTGGCAAGAGCAGATGTTTGGGAAAAAAAAAAATCTCCCGATCATCACTGAATTTCAGCCTTTGCATTGATTTCAATGCAAAGGAAAGAGGCAGAAATAGCTATACCAACAAACCCAGAATGAACCTGAAGATACAAACATGTAACTGGAGGGAAACACATATTGCACTGACTGCCTTCAGTGGAAACAAATTAAGTTGAGCTAAAACAGTTGCAGATGGCGGGACCTTCATGGTCATCATGGGCAAGAATTTAACATGACAGCAGCTCTAGTATTCAATAGCGTTCACCCACAGGCCACAAATAAACCTTCTAGGTTTAGTACAACTCTTTTTTTTTTTTTTAAATGAAACCAAATTCTTACACAAGGGAAAAACCCACATTAGGTGAAAGCAATCTTTCTCCCTCTCAAGCCTCTCTCTGCTCTTTGCATCTTCAAACACTAGCAGAATCATACCAGTCTGCTTCCCAGTCTGCTGCTGCTGACACAGTGCACTTCCAGTCCTTCCTTAGTGCAGAGCTGCAAACACCTGGAACAATAAAAAGCAATAAAATATGATGAGAAACAGAGTGGCAGTGCCTTAAGGATGTATTTAGCTCTGGCACACATTGTGACCTTGCAATCAGGCCCCTGTCAGTTCCCAATCTGCTTCAAGGCACACGTTTTGCCCATAAAGAGTGAAATTCCGGTGTGGGTCTCAAAGTCACACATTCAGAGGAACACAAAATGCTCAAACACCACACTGAGGCTGAACATGCCTTGATTAAGCAACCAGGAAGTGTTCAGCAGCCAGAAAGCCAAGGTAACCTCAGAAGCACAAGTAACATTAGCAACCTTGCACCTCTTCAGGAGGCAAAGGTGGGATTGCATCCATTTGGGGATACACTCCAGGGTCAGTTTTTTGCTCTGGAGATACATTGGCTAGTGCTGCTGTGTCCAAGCTTACCACTTCCCTCACCTAAGCTGTTGAAAGGGGATTTTAAAAACCACACATTAATCCAAAACTGCATCATGACAAAAAAAAAAAAAAAGAGATGATTAATTCACATCAGGGCTTGCTCACTGTATGTTTCTGTTCCGACAAGGTGAGGACCTGGCAGACACATGGCAAGCCTGAAACCCTACTTTATGGGACTTCACAGCATCTTCCTGCAGAAGAGGTGACAGGAGAGAAGAAAGGAAGATTATAATGGGGACCCATCTTAATTTACTTTTAGGAGAACATGGGTTTTGTTGCCTCCCAAAGAAGTGTTCCAAAACCTGCCTTTTCTTCTTCAAAGTTATTGCTCTGTATATTGTTTTCCTTTAAAAAAAAATATCCAAAACCTCAGCATAACCTGCACCTCTTGGCCTAGGTTCAAGAGCCTGTAGGCAGGATTGCACGTTACATAGGACAAAACTAGTATGCACATGCTGCTCAAAGAAGCATGATCTCAGTAAACTTTCTCACTTCTGTATGAAATTCAGATATGTTAGTAGATCCAGGCATATTTATTTAAAATAAATAAGCAAGCAAATTTTCCTTGAGCACTGACCGAAGTTTAAACTCTAAAACTGCCATCACACCACATGTACACAACAGTCATTACAGTAGTAGAAGGGAGGCAAAGATTGCCCACAAGAATCATCAGATATGTGAAATAATTAATTTGATATGGGGTTTCTAATAAGGGGCTGGAAAAATGTTTTTAAAGTCTGGTTGTAGCATTAAAATGCATCTGCATATTTTTCCGGAAACAATGTAAAAGTCTTAGAGGATGAAAAGTTAGCAAAAACCAGTTAATTTCAAAAGTACACCATCTTGCAGTTGGTGTCAAGAGCAGGTTGTTATATCACAGGAAAACCCATAATTTAAATTTTTAAAAAATAAATAAATAGAAAGATGGATGGTTTGCTGTATCAAGACAGTCTTCCAGTGGGTATCCTCATCTCCTGCCCAAAAGCACCATTCATCATTTTGCTACTAATAATATTTCTGAGCTATTACATGACACTACATAGGTACCTTTAAGGGCATCACCAAAGACAAAAAAGAGCAAGGCCCATATTAAAGGAAAGTTTGCTTCTGCTAAGTATCCGATAGCTGCTGAAAATGGAAAGGTCCTTCAATTTTTATAACAGAGTTGGAGCACAGTAATCATATTAGAGCCCTTTTCACGTGATATAAAAAGGCCAAGGACAGTTAGTGTCCTAGTTAAAATATTTTCCCTTTAAAAAAAAATCCCATTGCAAAATATTTTAAGAGCCTATTGTAGAGGCACTGAAGTGCAACAGGCTTAACCAAGGGAGATTTTCAGGCTTGGAAAATTTCATGGAGCAGACAGTTTCTTTATGAAATTATAACCAAAGACCAATTTTAAATGCTTTTCAACACTTTATTCTCTCTTTGGAAGTGAAACAGTCAAAACTGCTTGATGAACTAGA
Source organism: Limnodromus scolopaceus (assembly GCA_028565335.1). Taxonomy (NCBI): domain Eukaryota; kingdom Metazoa; phylum Chordata; class Aves; order Charadriiformes; family Scolopacidae; genus Limnodromus; species Limnodromus scolopaceus. The sequence goes on from JAOXNO010000033.1 coordinate 6,373,162, forward strand.
ACTCAGAAGCAAAGGTGAGCGAGGAAAAAAAAAAATAAAAAAGAGCTATTTGAAGTTGATGCTTTGATTAATACTGACAGAGAAGAAATCCATTCTGTTCCAGACTGGGTGCCAGTGGATGGCAATTTCTCAGTGTCTCGTTTGCTGTCCTTGCAGAAGAGTGGAGGGAGACAGTTCAGCTGTAGGCACAAATGAAGAGAGCTTTGTGCTGCACATTGGGTGGAAGGTACAAAGCGGACGCTAAGCAGTAACGCTATTACAATAAGGGAGAAGAGGGAAGGATGATACTGTTTTACAGGCAGGGTAAAAAGTTCAAATTTTAATACTGACAAAAAGTTTATAAAATTCTTTCCATGCTGCATGTGCCAGCATCAGAGGGCTGCTGAAAGATAAACTAGGAGTACAAAGTAGAAGAAGATTGGGGTTTTTTTAAAAGCACTTTGAGACTTGCTTTGGAGACTAGATATTGGCTTTTTTCAGCAAAAGCAGCTTCCTCTAAGTGATTCATTACTTCTAATCCACAACCCAGCGCTCTGCCAGATTCTTGATTTCTCTTGGGATATCAGTACAATGTGAAAAGGTTAATAGGAGCTAAGAGCATTCATACCAGTTACAGCATCAGGCAGCTGAATTCATCTTACTGAAAAAATATTTTGTTTTCTTTTAGTCCGAGGAGGTGCAGGTTTCTTGGAAATCGTCTTTGGAGAAAGACACATCACAAGGATGTCATCAATGCAATAATCTCAATTCAAGCAAAGATAAATCACTTGAGCCAGATTCCAGCTCTTGTCTCAACCCCTGGATGCTTATCGTGATTACTAGGACAGCTCTGCAGCACTATGCTAAGGCAGGGTTTGATCTTTAGGCTGCCTAATTCTTCCTGAGAAACAGAATTTCCATCCCTGATGAATCCATCTTCTGGGGCAAAGGGAGAGAAAAGGAGCCAGGTGCTTACATTATACTTCTGTATTTCTAGCTGTTCTGCACTACAATTTTCCTTGAGCAGATCACTTAGGTTTTGTGCTCTACACACTTCCACACAGTGATGGTGTATTAGGGGACTGCCCATCAATAATAGCAGAACACTTGTTTTATCCCCCAATTCAGGAACTTGAAACATTGTGTGAAGAATTTAAGAGCCATCACAAACCTTTGAGATGGTACTAAGTAACTATCAAGAGTCACCAATGCAAGTTCAGAAGGATATTTCCCTTACTGAGTTAGGCCATTAATTCTACTTAGGAAAGAGGAGCAAAAAGGAAAATAATTCCATTCTGTTAGCTTAATGGAAATTTCAAAAATCTGAGGGAAAAAATTAAAAATCACCCATGAGTGGTTGCCTCCCTCTCTGTGAGGAAGAGAAATAAGAATCAATTTAGCTGAAATGAACTGGCATAATGTCACTAAACAAGTTTGGTCTTTGCATTTATTATTCCCAAATACTTCTAACTGAGGTCTTGTAACAAGACCTCTTTCTCATCAAGGGACCTACCATTAGCATCCCCACGAGAGTCTTGAGATACAGGAACACTATTATCTTCATTTTCAAATGGAGAATAAAGGTAAGCTGAGGCTCAGTGATTTCCCCAAGGTCACAGCCGGTGACTGGTAACTGAGCCCAGGTTTCAAGTCACAAGCTACTGACTTTGCGCTACTCTGTTCTTTCTCTCTTTACTTTGCTGAAAGGCCTCGGTGTCACTGAAAACTGCCTCCTTGGTTTACGCATTCACTGATGAAGAAGAAAAGAATCCATAAATTATTCTAAAGGTGCCGGGATAAGAGGCACTCTCCCACCTCTGCATCCTGCCCAGCTGTTCTCACCTAAAACAGCACAAGTCTTGACTCTCATATGTAAGAGCAGAATTAGGCCCACAAAATTTTAGTTTGATTAGGAGGAAATAAGTCTGGAGGCAAAACTGAAAAAAAAAAAAAAAGCCTACAAAAAAAAGACCTGTTTTCAGCCTTTCATTAAGTTTCTAAAACATGTTGATCTCAATCTTCCAAGCCACTATTCATGAAAACCCCGAATAACAGAGTGCTTCAATTGCAGACTGTGCGCAGCTTGCACCACCACCTAGATAACCCAACAGTCTTATCAAGAGGCATTAGTGTCTTACAGAGCTTTAGTAATTTTTCTGGAATTTAACTTACTTCCATTCTTTCTTTCCATAACTGTTCATATATTCCCCTGACATTGGATGTTTAGTGCTCCTGTAAACACAAGAAACATTTTTAGCACTTATCTCAAGAACTTAAAGCCCCTTTTCTGGTTTCTATGGTACGTTTTGACACCCAAACTAGGACAAATCTACCTAAACTGCCAGTACATAAGTCAAGTCTGTTTTAATGGCTCCTAATAAGTCATTGCCACTCCACGCCCAGACTCAAACACTCTAGATTAAAAGTGCCCCATTTCTTTCTTTGAGCTTGAAACTTTAAAAGGTAAGCAAGTAACTCAAAGGTTTATGCAAGGATAAAGCCACACAAACATGAGACTTTGGGTATACTGCTGTATAGGACAAAATTCCATAAACCTTCTCTCACTTGCTCTCATACAAGGTTGAAGGGCCTGCTACAGTCTAAACCCTTGCCTCAAGAAAAAAATTTAAAGACACTTTTAAATAGCATTTCTTAGCATTCTTGTGTTTCCACCTTGATCATTGCCAAGTACAAGGGGTATTTTCCTCCACGAGTCGCTGGCCCTACTGTTCAAAAATAGGACTAGGTTTTGAGTAGTGTGATACGCATTTCTTTTGTAATTCTCTGGATCATACTGTCAATCTCTTTCTCTATATCAACAAATGCTGGGTATTTGGCATTTTTTTGTTTTCTTTACTTTAATAAAAGGTGAGATTTACAGATGATAGTATGATTCAAGGTGTCCAAGTCTTAGCAAAGTACAGCAGCAAACACAATGGACTTCTGATAAATTTGTATGTATAGTTCACATGGTCAATAGCTTATACTTGTCATCCCCATCATGTTTCTAAGAGTTGGTTGCATGACACAATATTTCTGTTCTTCCTAAACTAGCTGTTTGTCTGAAAATGAAGAATAAAATTGGGAGAAATGCCTGTGGTCACATTCCTCTAAAAAGACTCCGTGCCTCTGCATCTCAGAGACTTTAGGTGAGGTTTTTCATAGAATCACAGAATTGTCAGAGTTGGAAGGGACCTCTAGAGATCATCTAGTCCAACTACCTCAATTTGCATTTTCAAGCATGAAATGATTAATATAGCACATCAAGAACTTCCAGTTACAGTAACCACAGAAGAGCTCTGGAAACAGATTAGGGTCCAGGAACAAAGTAACAAAGTACATGCTGATGCAAACTGCAGTTCTGTTTACTTAAAGGAGTTTCCCCACTCCCGGCAAGAACATATATAGTGTTATTAGTATTCTTAAGGGCAAACCTAGTTTTCTTGATCGTATTGACAGCTTTTTGTAATGCTAATTTTTCCAGAGCAGAACAATGAATTGGAAGTCAGGGGCTGTGAGCCCTTTTCAAGATCCTCTATTAGGCTTCAATGAAACCCTAAGTCTCTTTTTCCACGTGTGGTATAGTTAAAATAATATTTATTCTTCATAAAAGCACCTTGATGAAAATCTCTAGACAAGAACTAGTAACAAGAATTAAATCCTAAACTATGGATTAGCATTGTTTTCACAGTGTTCATGTAGCTACTGCCACGTATCCTGATCTGTTACCAGGCGAAAAACTAGACTGGTTTTTGGCATTCAGATGCAACAGAATGAGGACATTTGCAAGAGGAACCACAGACTGCCTTATGTTAAATGCCATTCCTTCCCCTCCTCCTTGTGTATCTTGAGCTCTTCATTTTGTTGCATCTATTTCCAGTCAGTGGTTTGAATGATTTCTCGTGGGCTGCCTACAACACTGCTTGCTTGCCCATGTCCCAGGTAATCAAAACCCTACAAATAAAATTGCTATTTCATTTCAGGTTTGGAGGTCATTGCTCAAAAAAGCAAACACCCAGATACATGCGTGTAGCAAGGAAGGAATGAGATGCTACAACCGAGTCAGACAAATCACCTTCCCAGAATGAGAAAAAAGAAATATCCAGGCCTCACTATCCCCTTGCGTATTTACCTGCACTTGTAGCAGCAGATCAGTGAAACTGAAGTTAGAGAGCACTAAAGTTTTGACACACAGGTATTCTAAACACATCAAATCTTGCTCCTATATACCTGCACACTTCCCACCTCTGGGCTGGGAAGACAGAGGAAAAGAGCAGAAATTCCTACCCTGATCCCTCCAACACTCTTAAAATCCTCAGGCCTTGTATTCCCGCTGGCAGAGGCAAGATCTGCAGCAGCAGCCTGTGAGCTGTGGAAAAAGCTGGTGCATTCACATCTGTGCAATGGCACTAGGTGAATCAGCACATTTAAACTTTGCATCCAAACTACCAAACATGAGCAGATGCACTTATTCTTTTAATACCTAACTTATTTGCTTCCTGGTATTATATTATTTGCTGAAGACAGCTGCAGACATAAATTACCTTTTTTCCTTCAGCCAAAATAAATAAATATTTATGGCTAATTAGGACTTCCCTTTCTCTGTTGTGAGTGTTCACCTTGCTGAACTGCTGCAATAAGAGGCAACACAGTGAGGCCGAGCCGAGCAGCCGTACCTCCCAGAAATGGGTAGCAGCCGCTGTGCCTCTAACCACAGGAGGAAACCAGTAAACACACAAGCTTCCTAGCAACACCAGCCTCCATCTGCACAGTCATTAGAGCAAGTGACACCCTTCCTGTCCCACATTGTGGCTCTGTGGGTCAGAGCTGCAGAGACAACTTTGCCACTCGCTGCGCAGGGTATCAGAACAAACTTCCACAGGCTTATGGCAAGAGGATAAAAAAACAGTCCTTTTGGATCCAGAGGCCAGAAACCCGTATTGGTTGTGCCTGCCTAGTTTTGGAGCCCTAGCGTATATAATCTGCATAAAGGCAGTGGTGAATGTCACCATCTGAATGTGTACTGGTGGTATTTCACGATATAATTCACATACTGCTGCACAGAGGCATAAACCTCCTGCTCAGACCTGCACACAGATGCGACACACAGCACAATTCATACATAGCTTTGCTTCAAAATTATTTTCAAATCAGAGGAACCCACAAAAACTACTTTATGACAAATACCTCCTAGTGTTAGAAGCTACAGAGCCAAGGGCTTGGGCTTTGTACAAGGATTCCATTAAGATGTACATCCCAGTGTAGAAACACTGCTATACAGCAATTCAAAACCAAGTTATCACAAGTTATTCTGCTGAATACAGTAACAGAGAAGGACGCATTCATTTTGTCAGACCCACATTCCCAGTCTCAGCCGCTGTAGGAATTTTAGTTAAACCACGTTAAACCACTCTTAGCGGCAAATTTTTCAAAAATAACTATGGGGAAGTGAAAACATGAATAATGTAAAAGCTGACTTGCTGAAATCCCTTCCCATATTTCAAACACAAAGTGACACCAGTGATTTTGGAAGCAGCGTAAACCTTATAGAAAACGGGACATCTAGTGGCATTGCACAGGAATTACAGTATGGAGGAGAGACAGTACCTCCTTAAACCCTCTTCCACGAAGACTATGACAAAGTAGAGGAATAACAGTGACAGCACAGAAGACACCAAAATCCTGGCAAATGGCAAAATTTTATTCCAGGAGTTCATTCAACAATTTCCCTTTCTAAATAAATAAAAAAAATACCACCAAGTGATCAGGCAGGTATTCCACTTGATGAGGTTTTCTTATGACACACTTGCTCTTTCCTTTCTTTTCACCCCCAAATAGAGTCAAAAAGTTTACATGATGCCATCCCACTGCGTCTAAATTCACTCCTCAAAATACCATGGTTTTGCCAAATTAAAGCAGAGAGCTCTGGCATTGGGGAAAAAGAATGGCTTCGTTTACCTACACTATCCCCTACACATCCGAGTATTTAATCCTAGAATATTTTTGTATATTCAGCATTCCCAGCAGCTCTAGGCAGATCCCCCGCTAGCTCTGCTCTTTTCAATATGAAACCGTGACCAGGTTTCTGTATGTAAAATGTTCCATACTGATAGATAATCTCATGCCAAGAGTTTGTCTTTAACACAGGAAAGCTAATTTTTGAGCTGGAAAGGGGCCCAATACAGATGCAGTAGGGTCAATGGACAAAAAAATAAAAGGTCCTGAGGTTTTCAATTTTTTTGTCATCAGTCCTTAATAAGACTCTGAATTTAAGTTTGGATTTTATGTTACATATTGAGGAAATGGATTTCATGCCTGAGAAGCTGCACAGTAGCAAATCCCACAGTAGTTATGAACAAATAAGGAGAAAACAGTAAAGCCTGTAGATCAGTCAGGTTACTTCAGTACAGACTGCAACTAAAACCACCACAATTCATAAAAGCATTTCATTTTTCCCTCTGCACTAGCACTGAATAGAGTTTCAGTACTTTCTCGCGTTCAAATAACTTCCTTCAAAAGAAAGCCAAAGGGGGAAGGATTTTCACAACAGTGAGCTGTCTGTACAGTCAAGTCAGATTTCAGTCAAGCAAAGTTTTTTTAATATGATATTCGTAAAAGACATCAAGCAAAATAGCTTTCAAAGAGTGAACGAGAAATCCAGTCATGCATTGGCTATGCTCAAAGGACTGGTCAAACCTGGAGATACCAGATTTAAAAAAAAAAAAAAGACAATTTAAATTTAAAGACAATTTAAATCTCTTTAAAATAATATTGCACAGTTCCAGGATTATGCATTTACTTTAAAAGTTGAAGTACTTCTACAAAAGCTCCCAGGTAATATTTTGTTTCTCAGAGCTGCAGGCTGAGACAGGCAAACAGATCAGTTTGTTACACACCTGCTCACATCAAACAGCTCTGCGCTGTCACAAGCATTTGTTGATGCTTGAAGTCTTTTCCTGTCTAAAATGTTGTCACCTTCAGGTTTTCCATAGAGCCTGCCATTACTTGTGGTGCTGGCAGCAGAAACGGAAGGTTGAACAGAAAATTTGTTTGGGGGCTTAGTGCTACCAGTAAAAGCCACCAACCTGCTATCAAAGGGGCGGACTGTTGTGGATTCATTAAGTAAGTTTCCTCAATGCATCTCCTAGTAACTGGCCAACCAGGTGGCAAAACAAGCCTGCATCACTGTAAACACCCTTTCCCCCCAAAGGGTTTCACCTGCCTTTCACACAGCAACAGGACAAGGGGAAAAAACGCTGCATTTTCCCTGAAGGCCAAACTGCAAGCTTTGTTTACCTGGTATTATAACACACTTTTTGGCAGTCTTTTGGGTTTCTGACCAGCATTTAAGCAGCAGATAACAGTCCACCCAAGCATAGCTCTGAGCCCATTACAATTTTGCTCCAGGGACCCAAAATTTTGGCTTCAGCCACCTCAAGCCACTGCCTTAAGGCAGGTGGGTCACCTCAGCCCACGCTCAGGTTTGGGAGGCACAGAGCTTCCCACTGGTGATCCCTACCAGTGGGTCATGTTGTGTCCCTGCCAGTAACTGACTTTCTGCATGCTCAGAGACAGTTTATGCCTCAGTTTCCCCACCTGAGGAATTAGGGTAGCAGGGTTTTGCCAAACATGGCATCCAGGAGAGGATAAGTAGCGCACACACAAACCAGGTGCAGCACATTTCCCTCCCAGCTTTTTTAGCCGTGTACAAGGTGATGGAATTCAGCTGCGGTTGAATGAGTTATGTGAATACAGGGCTGGTGTAGAGCAATGATGAATCATCTTTTCTTCCATGCTTATTTTTTGCACAATAATGCATTGCAGACCTCTAATTCCTCTGCTAAACATCCATAATCTTCTGACAGCTGAAGATCCTCTAGGGATTTCATATCTGAATCAAGGCAACAGACACAGACAGGTCAGTTAAGGCAGACTTCAGTAAATCAGACTTACAAAATTTAAAGACTTCTATTTTAACCAAACTGTGCATTTTAAAACGGAAGAGGTTTACATCACTTCAACTACTGACAAATTACCATAAATCACTCTTTAATGAGATCATTTCATTAGGGGCTTATGAAAAGACCATAAAGATAAACTCTCTTCTCCCCAGTTTTAAAGAGGGCACCTCACCCTAAGGTGAGACGCACGTCCTGCCAGCATGAGAGTGCTAAACTGTGCCCACAGACAGACAGAAAACCCCTGCACAGATGCTAAAAACCCTACAGAAGTGCTGGGGTGTGTGTTAACAGACTCCTCCATATCTCCCCCATGAGCTGGCTTGGGGTACCCCTGTTAGATACAGGGGTACTGAGGGGCCCCCCTTCCCATTCGTGGCATGAGGTGGCTCACTTCTCTTTGCAGGTGAAGATGAAGGCAGCAAGACTCATGCACAGCCCCAGGGTCCATCTTGTGTCCAGATTTGACAAAGCATGAGAAGTCTCATTATCTAAGGCTTTGTAAAATCTCACTATTTTCCTGGAAATTATTTGGCTGAAGAAGACAGAAAAAAACCTCCACAAACACATTTCCCTTCCCTCCATAGAGGTACTTCACTATACAGGGCCTCTGTTCTTTCTTACACATCAGAAACCAAGTATAGCAAAATACATAAATGCACCATCTGCTTTTCCTGAATCTCCTTTGCACTGAGCCCCTCCATCTCCCCGCATCCTTACGTGCTTCTCTTGATAGACACCTACCAAGGGGCTCCAGAGGCATCATTACTGCCCAGGTCAGCAGGCAAGACTTGGAACACCCCTCCCCAGCCCTAACCTCTCTCCAGGAAACCCAGCCAGGTGCCTGTCCCACTCCTCTTAACCTCTCTGTTTCCACCCTCCCCTGCAAGTAAACCAGCCAGCTCCCTTCTCTTCTGGCAACACCTGTATTTCATCCTGGTCCCCTCCACCTCCTGCCCACCCCTCACTGCCCACATGGCTCCCTCTGGCTAGCAGCATCCCTGAGTTAGCCCTGGGCTGTCCCAAAGAGTCAGCAAGCCATCAATACTGTCATAATACAAAGGTCTGAGCTGGGTTTTTGGAGGCTTTTATCAATTTCAGCAAGGGAATATCGAGCTTTCATCAGATGCCTCATGTTACATGGCATTCATGTCATGTAGAAAGGGCCAGTTTGAGTACATCAATCACCCCAAACAAAGAGAAAACAAAAGAGGAAAAGTATACACCAGCGATCCTTTCTTGCCAGGCAGAATAGCTAAAATTGTCTTCAGCAAGCAATCAAGGCTCCAGCAAAACCTGTTCTACCAAAGACAGATAGATGATCCTTCGAGAAAGAACTGATACCTCTGAAAACTTCATTACCATTCATTAAGACAAAGAGTTGCCTCTTGACAGCTTCCTTAATGCAGCATAAATTTTAATAAGGCGTTAACCAACCAGCAACTCACAGACTCTGATAAGCTTTAGAAAAACAATTCTCTGTGGCTCCTTTTTACCTCCTGTCCTGATATTGCTGAAAAACTCTCCTGCTAATCACAGGCGGGAGAAAGAGCAGCATGTGTGTGCAGGCTGCAGGTCTGGTTTTCAGTTTAGATCCATTATGCGCTTTCTAATAACCACTTGTTTCACATCAGCTGCTACAAAGACGCTTAGACAATCCAAATGGCTTTTCTGAATCATTAACTGGGTACCCAAAGCAGTATTAAAAGGGGACAGTATTAAGGTCAGTAGCAATGGATAATTTTTTTCTACAGGTACTTGGTAGGATAAGGAGCTAAGGAAAAAACTCTAGGTCATTCTGTGCATCTTAGGTCAATACACAGGTATTGCAGCCAAATCACAAAATTAATTTTTAGCATTATATTTCTCTCTCTTTTTTCTTTTTTTTTGGTGTATTGTGTGTTACAGATCACTTTGTGCAAAAGTTTTGATATAGCTGACGCTTTTAAATTTTCTACAAATATTAGTACTGTACCAATTTTAAAATTAGGACTTGTACTATATTATCAGGCACATTGATTATTAAATTCTGGTATCTTGATAGCACTGACAAAGAAACAGCTCACGGTAACATTAATCTGTATGAAGAATACCCAGACATGGGAAGGCTCACTTCATTTGGAAGGATAGCACAATAGAACCTCAGTTCAAAATGAAAAATGTATATGTAAGAGTGTGAGTAACAGAAATGTCTCACCTTAGTCTAGAGTTTCCCTTAGTTCCAGCCTCCACCACTGCCTTATGCTAACAGTTCCTGTTTCACAAACCAAGATGAGGTTCATTGCTTTTAGTCACTGTGGCTTGGAGGGCTGCCTGCACTCTGGAAAGATCATTACACAGCCTCTGCATGACCACTGAGGTACTAGGAGAAAGTGGCCTCCCAGCACGACGGGTATGGTTCACGTGGCACCCATCTCTCACCCCAATTCAGCAGTTCATGCCATTTCAGCATATACAGGGCCCCAGTCTGAGCGGGCGACACTCATGTCCCAGGTCACATACAGTCTGGGGTAATGAAAAGTTAAAGACAAGAGAAAGGGCCTTGGATGGGACCAGTCCAAAGCATCAAGCAGGTGGTGGGAGACAGGCAATGAAAGAAGTCCTCATGTTTGCTATTATCATCTTTCAACAACCTTTCCAGTTCATATTCTGTCTCCTGGCTGCACTACTGAAAATGAAATCAAAAGCAGGCAACTGAGTACTTTTTACTCTACATGTTGAACAGAGCATCCCTCGCTGGCACCGGAACACACCAAGCTTGTGGTCACCCCATTGCAGCAGTCTGGAGAGAGAGGTTGTTTTAGGAGGTATTTCACTAACTGCTCTAGAAAATATAAGCACAAGGAAAATATTTACAGCAAGGAAAGCAAGATTTAGCGTTCAGCGGGAGATGCATGCTAGCACACACCAGTCCCCGGGTGTTAAATAGGTGTGAGTATGCCTTGGTGATCACAGCAGACTCGCAGCTAATTCAGCATTTAAAGATATTGAAAACATATTGAATCTTCTTGGAAGAACAGAAGTGCCATTTACTAACATAGAAATTAAGTAAAGCCCTGTGTACAAAGACTGGAATGAAAAGTAATTTGTTTTTCTCTATCATCTGATATCTTCAGCATGCCATGACTCGGTCTTTTAACTCGTTTTGCAGAATGCTGTTTCTGTTACGACAGGTTCAGAAAAAGAGTACAAAATTCATTTCTATAAAACACTCATAAAGACGGAAATAATAAACTAAACTGACTGAGGACATACATTTTATCCTTGATTATTAAAAAAATAATCCAGGAAAAGTGGAATATCATTTTAAGACCATTGCTAATGACATGCTTTGTTCTGAAGAAATTTATTTTGCTGAAATCAAAAAGAAAGGACACATATTTTCAGAGGGAAGTTACCTGAAGCATATGCTGCTGAATTTCACTAAATGTCACACTGGAAACATATAACATTCTGATTTGTGAGGCTTTTCTTACACAATTCCTCCAATACTTGTCTAGGTCTGTCAAAGAACTGAATCATCCTCCAATTTTTGTAACTACATCAAGTAACATACACCCCATTTTCTAAAACTTTCAGCCATTACCACAAGGGAAGCTAAAATATCAAGATAACAAAAAAAAAAAATTCATCTGTAAGCTCAAATCATATGGACCATCATACCCTGTATTGAAAGCTTTGTGCATTTGGAGTCCTTTCCAGCTATCTGAAAAAAGGATATCTGCACAAGGAGTAAGATGCAACCACAAGACCTTGATTGATGACCTTCTTCTCTTTCAAACTTCTTCCTTGCATCATGGGACCTAGAGAGCTTTCTGAAAAAGGAAACAGATTTGTATCCACCTACCCAAGTCCAGGAGATGGGACTCTCAAACCAGCACCCAGTCTTCCGAGCGTGACACAAGCCACAGGAGTGCATGGCTCAGCTCAGATGTGCCAGTATGTCTGAACGGAAAACCTATTTGGCTGAAGTCCCACCAAGGCACCTCAAAACAGGTCTTAAATGACTGCCAGAGTTTTGATAGCCCTCCACAGAGGTGAATTTTCAAAGCAAAATTTGAGACATGCAACATTTGAAGGGAAGCAAAAGAATAAGGAGGGAATGTTGAGAAATTAAAACCACTGAGCAGGTCTTGCAGAGCTGTGGCTGTGAGTAGAACTACACTACACTGTTAAAATACTCATACCAGATTAACCACCATAAAAAAAACTAGGTTGCTGTTTTATAGTATTTGCAAATGCCCAAAGTAGAACATTTCTGGGAAAATTCTTCAGATCTCACCAGGAACGACTTTGGTTCACTAAGCCTTTGTGTCTTTTAATCTAGAGATGGGAAAAGAGGTGATTACTGTGCTTTACTGTGTAATCACCTCTTCATAAAAGCACAGCTTTGTTCCCTCTTGTGCACTGTCTAATTTCCAACATACAAACATTGTGTGTTTTCCTTGGGAGATTATTTCTCGGCTTATCACACCTTTCTCCTGCTATTAGTTTTACTAGTCCCTATCTGTATTGTCTCATTATGCCTAGTTATGGGTTATGCTAAATAAGTCATCTTCATCCTCAGTGTTTATATCTTTCAAGTATTTGCAGATGGTGGTATTCCTCTATAGCTGCCAGCTAACAAAAGCATACATATTTAACTTTTTCTTTCTTTCTTTCTAAATTCCTCAAAGGCTTTTCATTGCTCTTATCTGAATTCCCTCTGATTGCCAGCAACACTCTAGTAATGAGGTGTCCTGACAGCGCCCAGCAACTTAGGGCTGAACAGAAAGGAGACCTTCCTCCCCTCCTAGGACAGGATATCTACACCTATACAGTTCATCAGCACACAGGACATTTTTGTTGCTTTCCAAACTCAGGGTTAATTTACTGCTAACGATCACATCTTGTATTTCTCTCACCCTGCAGTTTATTTGCTTATGTCTTCCCAAGATGATTCACCTGCCTAATCTTTTAGAGCCTTCAGCTTACTCCTGACTCTCCTCATTGATTAAACAAAATGATGCATGTCTTTCATTGTGAAGTTGGACACTGGGAATTTAGGAACTTCCCAGAAGAGCTCTCGACAGTGGGACAGGCACTCTTTGCTGAAGGAGTGGCCTGTTCCCCTCTCTGAGAAAAAGGACAAGGGGCTATTGGCAGCATCAATCTCCATACGGAAAAATAATCAGATACAACATCAGCACAGAAGAGCTGGACCTCCATTCACCTTTCTGCCCTGTGACCATACCACCAGAGGGGAAGTTGTTGCCTCCACAGCTGTGCCCTAAAATCTGTATCAAGAAATGGAAATTCATTTGAATGGTGTAGGTGCTTGATGCCCCTTGTGTGTGTGATGTCAAACGACTCCTCTGGTTGTGTTTTCAAATTACGCTGCAGGTGACAGCACTGAAATATGGAGATTCCTGTCAAGGAGGGCTCATCTACTTATGTTGGAAGTTCAGGGTATTTATTCCTACATTGCAGGTATTTGTGAAATTAAGACATTAGAGACGCAGTACTAGTACCAAAACAAGACAAAACAAAAACCTGATAATCCAACTTCTAAATGTTTAACTAAGTAACCCCCCCAAACTTTTCTATTGCATCGTGTGTGTAAAATGCATGTATGTCAGAGGAAAATCATCTATTAGTTTCCATTTTCGAAATAAAGGTAACAGCCTGTGCCCTGTCATTTAAAAAGGTGTCCTCTGTGTTGGAAAAAGCTAAATTTAAAAATGCTTCAATCGGGTCAAATTCAGATCTCCGTGTGCCAAAGTAAAGCCAACATAATCTCTTCTGCAAAGAGGGCCCGAGGGGAGTTTTATAATACTTTGTTACAGGGTAAAAGCTGCAGGGCACGCTCACCTTCAAATTTCCCCTGAATTTTGCTCTGCAAAAGGAGCCACTCGAGAGAGCGCAGGGGACCAGAGGGCGGTCAGGAGAGAGCGCTTCAACGGGGGAAGCGGGCAGAGCAGGAGCGGCGGAGCCCGGCCGGTCGGTGCCTTCCCGGGGAACACGGTAAACCGGCGCCAGACCCCCGCGGGGCGCTGCCCCCACCCCCGTCCCTCCCTGCCTCTCGCCGCCGGGAGAAGCGGCGGACTCACCTGCGGGGCGTCCCGAGGCGGCGGTGACGGGCGGCTCACAGCTCCCGGCACGCAGCCCAGGGCTGCCGCGGCGGCGGGCGGCGGCGCGGGGGGCCGGCGGGAAGAGAATAATTTCTTAAGTATATATTTCTATTGGTGAAAGCATATTTTTAAATCTATGTTTTCTAGAGACAACTAT
>JAOXNO010000033.1:6388274-6398801 GCA_028565335.1 Limnodromus scolopaceus
ATTATTATTATTTCATTATTTATTTATATTTTCATTAAAGTAGTTTAGTTTTTTCTAAACTTGTAAGTTTTTTTTTCTTTTCCCTCTTCCTCTCCTCTCTTTTCCTTAGGGGGGGGAGGGAGGGGCCATCTGTCATTTGGTTGGTCAATTCGGTCCCTACGTGCACTTTTTGTGTACCATCTGTCCATTTGCCCACATGATTCATCTCGGCTCAAGTCACATCCCCAATGCCTCCACGGATTCTTATGCATTGGAACTGAAATTTCACAGAGTGAACACATGCACCGCTGCATACATTGCAAATATTTTCTGGGCCATAGAAAGTGTGTTACTTCCTGAAGAAATACATCCAAAAATGCATAAATTCTACTTCATAAAGCCTCTCAAATTCTTAACATAAGAGCAAGTTTGAGCTAAGGAGATAACTATGTAATGAGTCACCATTTTACACTGAATCTTCTATCCTTATTGGACCTCTAGAATAATACTTCATAATAATGCTCAATAAACAATTTGAAGCAATTTGGGGAAGTGATGATTCAACTTTTCTTCAAGTAGCAAAACTTCATTCTGACATCTTCATCAATACTGTAGAAAACACTATCTGGTAGAAGAAGGAAAGGCCAGCATCCATCATTCTCCAATGCTCACACATCCCAGCTCTGTATTCTCTTGGGCCCAATAATTAGCACTCTCCCATTTTGCTTGTATTGCTAGTGAGAAATTTAACTACTCAAAACACGGTTTTCTTATCAGCATTTCTTTGCAAGGAATTAAGAACTAGGATCTTTGGGAAAGGTGACAAGATTAACGCTTGCATTTGATACGCACAGAATATTGATCAGAATCTCCATGAGAGACAGTCTGCTCTCGTGCAAGACACACTGGTGATACAGTGCCCTGTGAGTGGCTGCTGTACATGACAGCAGGTACTTCCAAACCATGCTTTTAACCTTTAACAGTGACTGCATTTTAAGATACAACTGTAAACATGAAATTGTATTTAAAATTAGCTGAATCAACAAATACATGCATTGTTTGGGGGGCTGATGACCAAAACAGAATTCTGAAATGTCTTGCAGCTGTACAGTAGAGAAAATAGTTCATCTTCTTTTAGTATTGAAATGTTTTATAATCCTGTAACTAAACAATGCAGGGTGCTTCCTACAGTCTAAGCAGGAAAGCATAACATGCAAACTAAATAAGCAGGAATGCTAGAATTTCTCCCCACTCCTTACTCCTCACATGAAGAAGCAGTAAGGCTCTACAGAATAGCGGCAGCAGAATTACACAGATGCATATGTGTAAATTTTCTAAAATGTATCTCCTCATTTAAAAGAAACATTTTGGTATCAAGATTTACTAGTATCAAAAGAAGTCATCCATATGAACAACAAAAAGAGCTGCCTGGAAAGATTATGACTTTCAGCATTTCAAGTGACCAGGCAGTCAAGATCAATTTCTCGTTTGTAACAGATGCTTAGAAGGTGAACAAGGAGAAATAATTGAAAAGAGCCGTTCTGATTTAATGGTTTAACTCAATCATTTATTATTTTTCCCACTTATCCTGGGGCTGATACCACCTCTCCTATAATTGCATCAAGGCATGCACAGATGCCTTAGCCATCTAACTAAGATGGTTAGAGCTGGTGATGCCATGCACACACAGTCAGATTTTTCTCGCACGTTTGTAACCAAACATATGTATTCATTCAGTTATCACTCTGAGTCATGATGGAGAATCTGGGAATGGGGATGACTCTGGTTTGTTAGAGCTGCAAAGCTGGGCAGATTCAATTCATAGGCAGCAGAAATCCAGATCACGGTATCTGAGTGCTCTGTAGGTACTTCTTCCGCCAGTACACAAGCAGCAGCGCGATCTGGCATTCACGACTAATAGAACCGTGGACTGTGAGAAGGGTGGCAGAACACTGAACTAAATTATTCAAAATAATCCAGGTTTCAAAAGAGCAAATTATCCCCCAATTTTATTAAATGTGCTATCATCTCTTACGGATCAGATGTGACCTATAAGCTTCTCAGTACTCTGGCTTTCCTCTGCATTGTAGGAATATCAGTATATGGGATGAGATCACATCTATGTGGAATCAGGAACATTTTCTGTCTTCTCTTCCAAAAGAAAAAAAAAGTTTCCAAATTGATATTCCCTTCAGTTTCACACTCCTGAATCTTGTATTAAGCCAGTATTTAAGCTGTCTGCCAAGTATTATTTAAGACCAGGATATGAGAAAGTGGGGGTTTTTTTTTTTACAAAAATTTTGATTTATTTTTGCCTACTCTACATAAAAGCAAACTATAGTTTCTGCTTTAACATGAACATTTGTTACTTTTAAAGAGAATTTGAAGATGCTTCCAAAAGGTTTGAAAATCTTAAACAACACTGAAATCTTAATCTAGACATTGGTATTGTATGTTCAGAGGCTTCAACTCTAGTTGTAACAATTTTGGTGAAAACACGACACTTAACTCAGCAACTGTTATCACTTGAATCAATAAAAATCATGAATGCAGTTTGTCTGGAGACAGAGAAATTGCAGGATGCGGATACAGCAGACCTCTCAGTATTTAGCAATTGTGCTGAGACTCAAAACCTGCAGACTTGTTAACTGCACTCACAGAGTGGCAGGACAGCACTTTGACCATTTCAGTAACTCTTTGGAAGGCTTCAGAGTGAAATAGGCAGCAGCAAAAAAAAAAAAAAAAAAGAGCGTAATGTCTTTTTCCCCAACTTTGTTGCTTGTCTAGAATCCAGCCTTGCAAATACTTCCCACTTTCCCAAAAGGATTGCTGAGAACTGGGAACTGCTGAATGCAGCCCTGTCTACAGGATCAGAACTTTTGGCAGGACTCTTTGGTGCAAAAACCTTCTTTCACAAGAAGGATAAAACCCAGGAGATTATGTGATGGCTAAGCATGGGTGGAAACAGCAAGAACATTCTGGGGTTTACTCAGAAATCTAGTCCATTAAAGTTGATCAAACAAGCATTCAGCAAGTAGATGAAAGAGAAGTCATTATCAACTTGCTTTAACCTGGTATTTGGATGATTTGCTGACAATTAAGGGTCCCTTTTTTGGAATAAAATTACTTTACCATATATATTAGGCAACTCTACTTTCCTAAATTTTAGCCGTGCAAGCTGTGACAACTTCCTTCTATTAAGTAAGGGACAAATGTGATTACGGCTGTGCTTCAGATAAAAAGCTTGTTTAAGTGCTTCTCTGGAGCAGGGCCAGAACACCCCGCTCCTCACTGCATCAAGCTGGTACCCAAGCTGTACTCTTCATGCTTTATTTCTGCCGGCCCCATCGCTTGCAATGATTACTTATCCTCCCACCGGCATGGAACTGTAGCTGTTTCAAAGCCTCAGAGGCCCTCATAAAAACAAGTAATAAATTATATTATTTCATCTATGCAGAGTCTTTCTTCCCAAGTAATCTTATAAGCTGAAATACTGGATACATCATGTTGTGCATAGATGTGTAAATGTGTATGCTGGAGGCACTGGAGAGCAGGACTTGCAGCTAACCAGCAAAGGCACATTACAGTTAAAGCTACCATGAAAAAGAAGATCAATTTTTTATTTATTTTTATTAGGCTATAAAATGTGGTTGCTGGAAGCTTGCTGTCAAGAAGCTGAGATTTTGATGAAGTTTGTTTTTTCCTTCAGTCCTCAAATGTGATTTTCCCTCATGGCTCAGTTCAGTAAGATAATCCAATTCAAGTATTTCAGCCTACAGAGCATTCATCTCAAACGAAGAAGCACTTCTATGTGGGCACAATAGATCATTAGGCTCTTCTTTCTGACAAGTCCTGCTTTAGCCTAAGTGCCTGTGATTTATTCACTCATTTATTCACTCTGCAGTGTAAAACACTCATTCCTTTGCTTTCTGGTTTCAAACACCCAGAGTATTTCTATTACTTGATAACAACTGTAACTCTCCTTTCACTGTACAAAAATGCAGTAATTGCTCAACTTCTATTTCATTAAGTGATTATATTGACCTTATTTTCCATGTAGCCTGCTTCAGACTTCCAGTGCTGTGATTTTATGTCAGCTTAATTTGTGCATGAAATTCTTTACCCTTCCTAGCACATGTGCATGCACAAAATCTGCAAAGTAAACTTTGTGCAAAGAAGATGGCATGAATCAAAGGAGACAGCTGCTTTCCAGCCCCTGCATGCGACTTGGTTTCCCTGGAATCACATCCAGATCCTCCTGAAGTTCACCACCAACTCCTCTGTGTACTAATCATCTTAAACAGGACCAGCATCAGAAGCAAAAATCCACCTCCTCCTCAGCAATAAAGGTTTAGCACTTCCAGAAATGCTTCTGACAGGGCATGTATTAGTGCAAGAAAACCTAATGCAAATGACTGACAACACCATCGAATGTTCTGGTTTAGTGTCAAAAATGTGACTCCTTTGAAAATACTATTTCATCAAAGCTGTTATAAAACCACTTTTTGGAAAAAAAAAAAACAACAACAAAACTATTGCTATGATTTACTAAGCAACAAGACTGCAACTCCTCACCAGCCCAAACACTCAGTCACTCACTTCTGTCAAGAGCAGCGATGCCAAAGGGCGCGTTGCCACCAGCCCAACAGATGGAAGCACATGACAGCTCGCCGGGAGAGGAAATTTTCCCACTCGAGTCCCAAGCACGAATGTCAGCCTATGCCCAAGTTGACATTTTTGTAATTGATGGAGAGTAACATAGTTTAGAAGGCCCGACAAACAACACAAACCCTTCCAAGGTTGTCGATAGTAACTGAAGAGTTTCATGAAAAATTGTTTCATTTTGAAATGAAAATGACTGCCATGTTTCACAAAACAAAAATGTTTTCATTTTGACTGCTCTAATGAGCAATCACTTACAGTAAAAATTCCACTGTCTATAAAGCTTGCAAGATTAGTACATTTTAACCTATGTGAATGATTTGTTGAGTAATACATCTATTTCCAGATTTCAATCCTCTTTCTCAAGGGGCAGGCAATATAAACATTTTTTCAAGAGTATCAAAGTCATTTTAAGTATTACCATTCTCTTGCAAAACCTGCAAATGCAAACCAAATTATGCTAGTGAATGAGAACCAAGAAAAATGGATTAATTTATCATTACCGAGATAAGCAAAATATTAAGTAACACAGTGAAAGCTAAGCTACTCAAGGAAGCCCTTTTCTGATCAATATCCGAATTGCTGTATTACTGAGGTGCAGAATGCCCCATTTAAGTGCGAGATTCCATCCCATCACCTCTTCTGTAGAAGCTATCAGAATCAAGGTAAGCTGAAAAATGCTTAAATTCAATTGCTTGCCCATTGTGATGGAACTGAATACAAATACTAATGTTCCACTTCTCTCACTTGGGGCACAAATACAAATGATTCCAAACGGAGCTGATAGTAAGCAATTAGGCTATGAGTCTACACTCCTTTAAACCCATGCAAATAAGAAGAAAAGATCCTGAAACGAGCTTGAAATTCTTGTGAATCAAAGATGAGAAAACAAAGGTCAGGTCTTCAGAGTTCATTTCTTCTAAAAAAAGTAGATGGTCTCACTCACCTCTTAAATAATTGCTAATTTATTCTTGATAGTGATTGCCAACATTATACTTCTCTGCTTATCCAGTGAGTTGTACTTTTCTTCCCTCTCCCCCCTCAAAAAAAAAAAAAAAAAGAAAAAGAAAAACAGAGGAAAAGGTGGAAATAAATAGTAAGGTAAGTTGGGGTTGGGGTAAGTTGGATTGTTGGATTTTTGCACATTACTGCAACAGAGGTGGAGACTGTTCATCAAAGAGAAGTAGTGCTTATATCGCTGTCCCTAGCATTGTGATCAAGCAAGACACAACTTCTGAGAAAGGCTTTCCTGGTTGCACATTTAGCCTCACTGTGCCTGTATGGTCTCTGCCTGCTCTCCAATACATGTTTGGTTTTTCAATGCAAAACCTGATGCTAATGTTTTCAGCATGCATTGTGTCTTACTACAGTAAGCTGTCAAAGGACATAGTAAGGCACTACTAGTACACTGCTAAGGCACTAAGTCCCACCATCTTTCCTTTGAAATACTCCACAAAGGCAAACCGAACCACGACTTTGCAATTCAAACAGGGATCCCTCCCTGCTGCGCGTCATTACTGTTAATGATCTGGCTGCCTGCCAGACCAGGCATCTAGTGAAACCTCTGCAACCTCACTGATTTTGTGAGGTTTATTGGATGGCCCTTTAAACTGAATTTACAAACAAACAGCAGTAAGGAAATAATCACCTAGTTCATTTCTATTCAGCCACTTGAGCTGTGCATGCCATATAAAACACTTAATACTGCCCTACCACTACAATCAGTTCCTTTAAGCACAGCCAGGACTCAGATTCTGAGGAATAAGACATCTCATTAAAATAAAGCACAACAACTTTGCAGCACTGAACTAACAGCTTATGCTCCTCATGGGAGACTTTAACCATCCCAATATCCGCTCAAAAAGCAACATAGCAGGACTGTATTTACCAAGCAAGTTCTGTTCATTGACGCGTAAAAAGATTTCAGATCTCTTTTTATATTATAAAATGACAGAAATATTTCACAATCCTGCTTCCTGCAAATACTATGACTTACAACAAGGGTCAAAATGGGCTCCTAATAAGTATACAGACAAATACAAAATGACAGCACAAAAAAAGAGATAAGAAAAAGTATTCAAAGTGGTAATTTTTTGCTTTAGTTTGGGTTTACTTGAATATGCAAACAATCGTAATACTTCGCCAATGCAACTGAAGTGTCTGAAATTTGTAGTGAGTTTCTGTGGAAAGCAACATAAAGACTTCAGTGCAAAGAATGTAATGTATCAGTGTGATAGGAAATGAATTATGGCAATATATTGGGCAAAAAGTTTAAATTAGACATTCAAAATGCAAGGCTTATGATTACATCCCACTACTTTCAGAAGTGTGCCTTTTTGTTCTTCAACTTACATATTTGCCAAAATATTTCCACAAGTGTTTCCCAAGCTTTATTTTAGATGTTATATGTCTGCTAATAACAAGCGAAACAACTCAAAATATACTTGTTTTCTCTGATTTAGAAACACTGATTAACAGTTTACCCAACTGCACATAACTCAGAAATTAGCTCCGAGATTAAAATTAACACTTAGAAAATAATTTCCTACTTATCAAATCTTAAGTGATTGCAAGTAATTGGTACCTAGCCTTTACTTTTCACGTAAAAAGCTGTGCCAACAGGACTTTGGGCTACTAATACGGAGCAAACTTGGTCCCAACGGAAGCATTTTTTCTCAGTGATTGCAAAGCAGCCGGAATTTAACGCCAAGCCTACACTAATGAATATTATCACTGAACTTAAACAATATAAAAAGCAAAACCAGACAGAATTTCTACCTAAGGGCTGCCAGTTAAACTCCAATGAAAATACCTAATCAGCCATGTATTTGCAATGAGAGACAACCTTATGCCAAGCATTATCATATTCGTGGCTAAAGTTGCTAGTGTTAACATTGGTTTGCTCCTTATTGTTGCTTCACACGTAATGCCATTTGGAAAAACTATTTGCTTATTTTTGTCCTTATAGCAAGGGGCCCTTTTTGTAATCACGTCAATATTCTTGGACACTGAATATTTGTGATGATATTAATTTATCCTGATCTGAAAATATAAAACCAGCATGGAAAAATCAAGACAGCACTGTCCCCACTTGCACAAAACTTGGAAGTTTCTGAAATGTGACTCAATTTTAGTTTGCACTAGAACGTCATTGTGTTAACAATGTTTAAAAAGAGAATGTAACCAAGATATTTCAACAATTCTGTGTGAGAAACGTCAGAGCATCTGGGGTTTAACATTGGTGGGCAGATACAGCAATCCATTTTCTCATTTCAACCCAAACATAAACATAACAGCCACTTGTTTTTACTTGCAGCCTCAAGTTTTTACTTACAGCCAGCACTTCAGAACATCAGGGAAGGGTGTTCCTCTGACAAATTTGAAGCTTTTGTTGCATTTTGGCCTACAGCACTAACTGCTTTGCTCAGGCCACCATCCTGGCTGTTTTCCAGGGGCCGCAGGAGCACGCACACCTTGAAGGCTGGGAACTGGAAATGTCTGAGGCGCACTTTTTCACTTCCAGACGGTTTCCCCGGCACTTTAGCACCAGCCCACAGGCACCTCTGAAGACGCGCGGGGAGAGCCGCGACGGGCCCGGGTACTGCAACAGCCCCGTCCGAGGCCCCGCTCTTCGGTGAAGCAGGTCCTTCTGCTCACCTGTTGAAGGTGGTGCTGTTAAGATAAGGGCTGCGCGCTACATCGGCGACGACGTCGCCTCAAGAGAGCGCTGCCTGCCCTGAGGTGAGCCGCTCGTGGGCGGGGCCACCCCTGAGGGGGAGCGGCCTGTGAGCGGGACCTTTTCTGAGGGAAGCCGCCCATGGGCGGGGCCAGCCCTGAGGGGAGCTCGGCGCCTGCGCACTGGCACACCCACCGCCCGAGCGCCGCCGCCGCGTGGTGATGACGTAACCGCTGCGCGCGGTCGCCGAGCTGTTTCGCGCGCCGTGCTTCAGGGACCGCCATGAAGGCGACTCCGCTTTCCAACTGCGAGCGGCGCTTCCTCCTGCGTGCCATCGAGGAGAGGAAGGTGCGGCGCCGCCTTCCCTTTCCCCTTCCCAGTCCCCTTCCTCGCTCCGGGGAGGGTTGGAGGCTAGCGCGGGTCGCCCCCTGCCGCCGTCCGGGGGTAGGCCGGACCCCCCCCTCCCTCCCCGGCCCGGTTATGGCGCATTAACCCGGTGTGTCTGTCTCTGGGCCCGCAGCGCCTGGACGGACGGCAGTGCTATGACTACCGGAACGTGCGGATCTCCTTCGGAGCCGACTACGGCTGCTGCATCGTGGAGCTGGGGAAGACCAGGTGGGTGCGGGGGGCGAGCAGGCGGGCGGAGGACAGCCTGTCAGGCTGAAAGCCCGCTGCTATCGCACGAAACCGATTTTAAGGACTGAACCCTAAAAGTCGTAGCAATTGAAGGTTAAGACCATGGAGGAGCAGTGGGGAGGGATGGAGTTTTCGTTTTGGTTGTCGATTACAAATAATTTACAAAATTATCATAATTTTTCACCCCCTTATTTGTTGATCTTGCGTTACATTTTGCCCTCCTCCACAAATCAAACAGCCCTTTTTTGTGTGTGGAAGAGCATGTATAGGCACTTACATAAGCATTTAGTTATAGAGTCTTATGTGCTTGAGTCTGTTTTGTTCTGTGCTCTAATTCCTACACTTGGTTCTCCCAGTTGTTGACCAGACTTTGCATATGTATGATAGGCACTTAATGAGAAACTGTCAGGAGTGAGAAATACAAACTAAAAGCCTAAACGCATGCTTTTTCAAAGTATGTATTTTGTTTGTAGTGGTAGGAGGTTTTTTCTTGTTAAACGCTGTGAATTAGTGGTTTATTTACCTTTGCAGGGTTCTTGCACAAGTCTCATGTGAACTTGTTCCCCCGAAGCCAAACCGGCCTACGGAAGGTATACTTTTCTTCAATCTTGAGCTCTCACCAATGGCTGCGCCTGGTTTTGAGCCTGGCAGGTATGTAGCTTTCTTAAAAAGACTAAGCAAGGATGATGTAAGGAGCCACTGTTTTGATACGTGTGAGTATAAAACATGAATTGTATTCAGTCGGGGTTAATTTTGTTTTAACAGGCAGACAGATTTACTGGTGAGACTAAACAGACTAATAGAACGATGCCTGAGAAATTCCAAATGTATTGATACTGAATCTCTCTGCGTTGTTGCTGGTGAAAAGGTATGAAAACCTACTAATTTCAAGTGGTTTTAAACTAAAATATACATGTAGTCTGTTTTTAACGTGGTTCTGTCTTGTTTTAGAAACTAGAAATTCAGATTTTAGGTTAATGTAAAGATCCACGCATGTGATTTTACAGGTATTTTTACCTTACATGTATATATAGGCTTTCTGAAGTAGTTGGGACCCTGCACAGTTGAATATTTCATTGCAGAATAAAGTTTAAATTGTACTTAAGTGTTACGTATTTTGTCACAATTAAATCTAGCACGCTGAGTGTCTTGAAATAGACCGGGATCTTTCATCTCCCTAAGCAAAGCCCTGAAGAATAAATGCTGGTTCTTTTTATGGTTCTAAAAATGAAGTTATTTTGAAAAACAGTAACTTCCGTAGAATTGTGTCACAAATTGCCAAGCAGTTACATATGCTTTTTCTCAGGTTTGGCAAATTCGTCTGGACCTGCACCTGTTAAATCACGATGGGAACATTATTGATGCTGCCAGCATAGCAGGAATTGTAGCCCTCTGTCATTTTCGCAGACCAGATGTGTCTGTGCAAGGAGATGAAGTAACTGTGGTAAGTTGTACCAGATAAACGTGTGGCATTGCAGGTACCTGTTACTTTCTGTTGGAATCCTGGGCTGCATAGGGAAGAGTGTGGCTAGTAGGTCGAGGGAAGTCATTGTCCCCCTCTACTCTGCACTGGT
>JAOXNO010000033.1:6398901-6455244 GCA_028565335.1 Limnodromus scolopaceus
GCTTCAGCAGGGGAGTTGGACTAGATGATCTCTATGGTCCCTTCCAACTCTAAAAATTCAGTGAAATTCAGTGAAAGGGAGATTTAAGTGTTTGTGCAAGCAGATAAACTCCAAGATACATAGGTTTTAGGGCTTCAAAATGTGAAAGGATAGTAGGGAAGCCTGCTGAATTCAGAACTTTATCAACCTCAGTTCATGGTAATACTAATTGTAAAAGATTACTTTTACATTTTTACAATTACTAACTGTAAAAGTATTTTACAGTATTTCAACCAAATCACGTATAAGGCTGGTGAATGTGCTGTATTTACCTATGTAGGTAGTAAACAGTAAGATCTGCACAAGAAGAGTTAAAAATATTTTCTTTAATATTTAGATGACTAACGTTTGTGAGCTTTTTTTCTTTGTTGTTTTTTTTTTTCTTTAAATATCTTTGTACAGTACCTGACTTTAAAATTAAATGTGTTTCATAAATAATTGTCTTCTGGGCCAATTCTTTTCACAGTATACTCCTGAGGAACGTGATCCTGTCCCCTTGAGCATCCACCACATGCCTATTTGCGTCAGTTTTGCCTTCTTCCAGCAAGGGTAAGATTTCTAAGTCTTTTGAGAGGAGCAGCTTATTGTCAATTCTGCAGAGCTGATTTTAAACATAGAAGAGTCCAAAAAGTGTTTATATTGGCAAGCCAATTTCTTAAGACATTTTATCTGAAGTGGGATGCCCTGGGGAGATATTTATGTGTTCTGCACAGTATAACTAACCAGCAGCTTTCTACAGATGGCGTAGAAAACTTCTGGGAAGAGGGTATACTCATAATTATTAATACATAAACAACTTCATTTTTAAATTTTTTTTAAGGGTAATAACATGCCACAATTTTTTTACTGTTGCCTTTAAACTTGAATCTAGGACCTATTTATTGGTGGATCCAAGTGAGCGTGAGGAACGTGTAATGGATGGCGTCCTTGTAATTGCCATGAATAAACATCGTGAAATTTGTACCATGCAATCCAGTGGAGGGATTATGCTGGTAAAAGATCAGGTAAATCTTTGCCTTGACCAGTCTTTCTCTTGTATATAAACTGGTTCCTGTGCTGTAATCTTGATAGTGAAAGGTCCTTGACATTTGGAAGCTAAGAAATCAATTACCTGTCTGATATAATTGGAAAAGATCATATATTTTTAGTCCTAGTGGAAGTGCATGGTACTGTGCAGCATGCTGTAGAAGAGAAGTAGAAAAAGAACATTGTTTGGTCAGATACACAGCTTTTTTTTTTTTTTTTTCCCTGAGACTTGGCTGAGGGAGTTTCTAAGTTAATTCAGACTGCGCTGTCATGAGTAGCTAGTGGCTGTTGTATGAACCTGTTGCATCAACTCGTAGTGTATCCAACACTGTATACTAAGGTGCCATATTTTATTTTAAGTGTTTGTGACTCCTGTGATGTTTTACGGTTAAAAACATCTTGCTTTCATGATTGTAAACTGTTGTTGTGTGTGTAACAGGTTCTGAGATGCAGTAAAATAACAGCTGTTAAGGTTGCAGAAATAACAGAACTAATTCAAAAAGCCTTGGAGAATGACCAGAAAGTTCGGTGAGTGTTTTGGAAAAGGGAAATGGGTATTTTTAAGAAACATACTAAAATGTAATGCCAACCTGTAGTTGGGACAGCAAATTGTTTTCACTAGTGTTTGTTTTAAATAGCAAGTACTTATATATTTGAACTTGAAAAGAGAAAGCATTTTTAAGTGTGAAACGTCCTGAAATAATGTCTGTCACTGAATGACTAGGAAAGAAGGTGGGAAGTTTGGCTTTGCAGAATCTATACCGAACCAAAAGATCACTGCCTTCAAAATGGAAAGTGCTGCTGTTGATACTAACAATGTGGAAGAACAAGCAGAAGAAATCATCACGAAAGCTGACCCTCCTTCAGAAGTGTATCTTTTCTGTTGTATTATTCAGGGGAAAATCAGGCTTCCCGCTCCCTGCACTAGGAGCTAAACACACATCCAAGGTTCCTCACAGCTTAGGTAGCCTGACAGCCTTTGGAGGAAACATCAGCATCATACTGGTTTTGGTTTGAACTGCTTTTAGGTAACTTAATTCCTAGCATAAAGTGCAAAACTGAGGTCTGAAGTGAGTGTTACAGTAACTGGAGAAGTAGTACTCTCTCTCTCAACTCCCTTTTGAGGATGTTCTCCCCTCGGGAGAAGAGATACAGCTTCAAACCCAGTTGGTTTGCTCTCAGAATACAAAGAGTTTACTGGCAAACCAAGATTTTCCTTAACCACTTCAGTTCTACCACACCAATATTGCACACTCCTGGGACAGCCCAAATTGGGGAAGGAATAGAGAACTCCTGGGGAGACCTTGAAGAATCTGACAAGGAGGAAGCAGCGGAAGAGGAAGGTGAAAGTGAAGCTACTGCTTTTGAATGTCAGAAAATGGAAACCGAGGATACAAGTACAATGTTGGAAACTAAGAGGGGTAAGTATCTTGATAGCAGAGACGCTTATTAAACACTTTGTTAAACAGTCCAGAATTCAAATGTGAAAAAAGTCCTTGGTAAGAAAGGAAAACCATTGCAGCCACTTTCCACTTGAGAGGTGTGTCCATTTGCTACTTTCACTTCACCTGGTATCTTGTGTTTTTTTCAAAAGATAACTTGATTTCTGTGGTAGATGGAAGGCTCTAAGTTAAACGCTGGCCACTCTGAATCTTTCTTTAAAAGCGCTGTGGTTGTTAGTTACAGTTGTTTGTATAAAACTGATCACCAGTTTGTGGGTTGGTTTGTTTGTTTTTTTCAGATGAACCTATTGTAGTGTCTGACAGCGAAGAGGAAGAAGTTGTCATTCTGGAACCACAGGAACTACCGAGGAAAACAAGGTAACCATTGTGCGAAATTAGGCATATTTTCAGGAAGCACAGGATTTGGGTAAGGCCAAGAAAGGCCTCAGTTGATCAAGGGGACTATGCAGATAGCTGAGAGTGAGGAAGTTGACATCTAGACCAGTTTGTTCCCGTCCTAGGAGGCTGGTTATCCCAACTGACCTGCAGCTGTCCGAATGGCTATAGATACTGGACTAATCTTAATCGCTTCAAAGGGAGAGCAAATAAGTGTATTTGAATCAGCTCCTCCTTGGAGATGCTGCAGAGATTCTACATGCTCCCCTGCAGCTAATCTTACACTTGACCTCCAGTCAGTGAGATGTATTGCTATATCCCTGCACTAGCCATGGCCACCCGCGTTGGTGGGTGTAGGATACTTTCTAGATGCTAAGTTTGAGCCTTGCACTGAGCGTGGTGGATGGTTGCTGTGCTATGGATGGATGAGCAGCCTGTGTTCTTTTGAAATAAAACTGCTCAGTATGTTTCTTTGATACGAATGTTGTTTGCTCACAGAGCACAGACCAATCCGAAACAAGAAAATGCAAGTAGGAAAGCGTTTAACAAAAGGAGAAAAAAGAAGAGAGCTGCTCATTAAAGCCCTCACACCTCCTTCAGAAATGCTGTATAATTTGGTTCATCATTACTGAACTTATTTTTGTAGATAATTTTATTTCCTCCCACCCCATCTGGTCCTGCTTTTATGTATATTTTATAAAAATATTGTACACAGCTTTAAATAAAAAAAAAAATTGCATGTAAGTGAAATTCTGTGGTTTATATCCAGCTGCAGCAGCAAACTCACTAGTTAAACTTGAACTGACTCAATTTCTGTAACTTTATTTTGTGGCGGTAAGATGCAGTTTTAACAGCCTCTGCCATTACTGAAGGGAGCTGAGCACAGTCAGAGCTCAGGTAGTAAAAGGTCAGACCCAGTTTAAAGCCAGGGAACGCTTCTGTTAATGAAGGGAGCTATTGCCAGACCTTGGAACCATTTCACACATTGGAATGTTCTTCACAGGGGAAAATGGTGTGTGCTGTGACTTGAAATTTCTTGTCCACGTCACTCCATACCTTACCTTTCACTGAAACGCATATATTTAATAAAACAGCATAGAACTTCTGCAAAACTTTCACAGAGAAGCAACTCGTACATCAGCAATGGAGTTTCTTAAAAAGTTTAATTAAATATTACATGCAACAGACAGGAATGTTTCTTCAAGTGTATTCAAAGAATGATGCTCAGGATTTAGTCAGGCAAAGCGAAGAGACAGAGGTTTCCAAAATACCTGATCCAACTTTGTTTGAAAACCAAGTCAAACTGGAAACATGCACATATTTACAAGAGCAAAGTAGGACTATTTTACATGTGACCTTAGTTTTTCATGAAATATGGACAGGAGAGAAGTTACTGTTGTAGATACTACATTCCCCAAATCAGATTTAGAATTTAATGTTAAAAAAAAAAAAAAAAAGTAAACTATTCCCAGCCAAGGAAAGCTTTAGTCAAGTTGTCCAAGCCCCCTTCCCCAGGAGCTAAACCAGTGCGTTTTCTTAGTGTCAGTCCTTCCAGCCCAGAGTCGCTTTTGGGAGTACGAGAATGATGAAGATCCAGTTTCTTCTTAGTTCTGCAGTACCAGGAGACCTTAAACCTCTTCAGGGGAAAGACCAGTATTTGTAGCGCTGTTTCTGTCATCACACATAAGATCTTATACCCCAGGTTCCCTGGAGGCTTTATTTTGAAAGGCTGTAAGTTTAGACTGGGAAGGCAAAACAGTAGTACAGCACAACCTGGGATATTTTGTTCAAAGCTTACTAGCAAGAACTAGAATCATCCCGTACTGACTGGAAAATGAGAAGATGGAAAAAGAGAGTACTGGCAGCAGCAAGAGCTGTTGCTGAGGAAGGAGGAACATGGGTCATAACTGGGCAGAGCTGCCAGCCCAGGACTGAAGCATTTTTTCAGGCTGCAGAGGAAGTCGTTAAAGTATGTTGAGAGCAAAGCTCAGGGAGCAGGGCAGAATTTTTCCCTGCCATGGGAACAGTAACAACCAACTTCCGTTGAAAACAGAGCAAGGAGGCATCTCATTAAGCAGTAAACTAATTCTATAAACCACTGTAATCCTTTCAGTTAAGTACTGCTGCTTGCTCTATTCTGGGGAAAATAATTCATAATTGCAATCATCCAAAAAATTCCTTTATGTTACTTCATAGTTCTCAGCAGTCTTGGAAAGTTTCCAGCATCCACCATTAAAGAAGGGGAAGGCAGAACCCAGTTTGTCAGGAGGAGCGCTGTGCTCTATAGTCTTCAAAGAATAATTGCCAGTCAGCATTTTGAGTTGCCCTTCCGAGGTCACAAATCAATGTCACAGCTGTGGCAAAGGTGTTCCCGTATTACCTACAAGCTCCCTCTCCTGCCTTCCCAATGCCACGCACCAAACATGATACACTCTGGGGGGTTTTTCACCAACTCGTTTCAGCTTCTCAGTGGCAGCCTACTGAAAAGCTAAATAAAGGCTGTCGGAGAACATAGTAGACCAATGAAATACGGTTCTTAGTTAAAAATTAGAACACATAGAAAAGTCAAAGTGCATCCTAAAAAGCTCAGGTTGGCCAAAAAAGGCAGCCAAGTAGTTGCATTCCTTAGTTTTGACTCGAGAGGGTTTGTAACTGAGGTGTTTCATGGAGGGCTCAGGCTGCAGAGCAGGGGTGGGGGTAGAACACCCAAGATTTTAATTACTGAGTTGAGACACATGAGTCGTCTGACTTTAACATGTGTTTGTCAGCTCGACAGAGGGCTGATAATTATTTTTTTGAGATGTATTTTAAATAGCCCACACCATAACAGCTGTTTGACATCTGTGAAGAATTGATACTGCTACCTGCTGGCTGTCCAACCACCCAGACGGGCAGCGCTGAATGGGCTTCAAGTTGAGGTGGTGCAGGTTTCACCCTTGCCAAAGAGCTTTAGAAACAAATGCCAGTTGAAGATGGCAGAACTACCCCTCAGTGGTTTTAAGGTATTGGCAAGACCACCAACATCAGATATAAAAAACCTGTTTATTAGCCAAACTGGAAATGGCTTAATTAAACCCACTTCCATGCGGTCACTGCTTCACATGCAAAGAACAGCAGGTACAGGGCAGCATCGCTCCATTTACGCGGGTTTGAAGGTAATTGGCGTTAGAACAAGTGGACATTTATGTGCTAGTTTGCTCATGTAACAGTTCCAGAAGTAAGGAAAAAGAAGACCACTTGGTCTACATTTTTGCTGCATGCTGCAGAGGAGTCCTTTCCAAGCAAGAGGGACGTACAGAACTCTGCGTGTAGCCCATCTACCCCAGGAGACATTCCCTCTTCCCGAGGGCACAGAGCAGTAGTTCAGTCTCCTGCAGTTTACTCCCTCCACCACCCCTGAAAGGGAACGAGGTGAGCAGACTGATGACTATAATTTTTTTTAGTGGGTATCAATGGGCTTTTGGGACAGCTAACACATCAGTTAAGAACTCCACAGTTTTAAAAATTAGTATGTTTTACGCTTTGACTAGAAAATACCTATATAGCAAGACCATTTTCTACGTACTGGAAGAGAGAAGTCTGAACTGGTATTCTGGATTTTGCCGTGGAGTTCAGCCTTTAACCTGATGGGAGACCTGGCAGTATGCGAGACAGCAATCAAGGCTTCCAGTAACTGGCACATCCTAAAGAGCTTCATGAGAGCCAATTCCAGCAAAGCCTTCTCCCCACCGCTATATAGTTTCTTCCAGTACTCCAGTCGTTAAGCCACATTTTGGATCTATACTAAATCTCAGTTTAAACTACACAGTATAAAAATGCTACAAATACTGCTGTGGAGTCCAAGTCGTTCTTACTTGGAAGGAGAAAAAGCCCTACTGTTATAATGCACTGCTAATAATCATGTTTAGTCTATAATTCCATCAGCAGTCTCGGACTGCACCTGGTCTGCGTGGTTAATTCTGTGGTTGAAGAGAACATTTTTATAAAACCCCAGCTAAATATTCGAGCATGTACAAAAGATTTACAGTAAAACCAAATAAAACTAAATTCATAATTAAGCTCATTAAAACCTGCATTAATATTCTGAGTGATCCCGTCTAGAATTCTGAACCATGTTTCAAACTGTACATCATTTTCCTGTAATATACATCTTTTAAAAAAAAAAAAAAATCAGTCTCTTGATTATTACAATAAGTTTAGTGTCTCTGGCGGGTCAATAAGCGATACTCCATGGTACCTAGAGAGGGGGGGGAAAAAAAAAAAGACGCAGGATGTCATCTTGCTCAAAGTGCCCTCTGCCATAAAGAACAGCAGATATACTGCAGCAAAGAACATCACTCACAAGGCAGGAAACATCTGGGGGCTTGTCGGCTGCCATGCCAACACAGATTATTTTTTAGGATCATTAGGTACCATCCCCTGCCTACCAACTGTAGGAATGTCAAGAAAATTCCTCACCTGGTGGTGAACACAAAGTACTGCTCAACAAAACGTTGTGCAAAAACCTGGGGAGCCTTGTCACTATTTCGGTGGTGGATTTGGTTAGTTGAGTCTGACTGAAGGCTCAGGATGCACCCACCCACCCACTCGCCCCCATTCAGCAGTTACGTGCTAGGACAACTCATGTGTAACACACCAGCTTATCCTATGTCTCAGCAGATACTCACTTTGTACTCTTGTACTTTTCCCTTATGGACTGTTGTGTGTGCTGTGCTGCTTTGAGGTAGGTCTTGTGTAGGTCCATGAGGCAAGGCTTGATGTCTTCAAGGGTGTAGCCTGTTACTTTGCACAGGGATTCAGGCTGAGGGAAAAAGGAAAGGAAGAGGGACTATTTGAAATTTTCTGTTCACTTATGCTGACGGCCACTGGTGGAGTTTTTAGCTTCCTGTTGAAACTCTGTTGTTCTAATAGATTAGCAGAGCGTCATTTTCTAAAGCACAAAGTATTTTAATGCTCACTGCTCAGGTTTAAGGCAGCTCATGTAGATTTACAATAATCCTGATAATTATATTCTAAGCAAGTATTCCTTGCTTCCAGTGCTTAGGCTTTCTTACCGCCCCCTTCTTCATCACAAGGAAGCTGCTTACAGCTTTCAGGAGAATCACCAGAACAGACTGCATCAGTAGATACCGAGAAAACGTGTGTGTGTGTGCGTGTGTCCGTCCGTCCCATTTTTCAAATATCCCAAATTAACAGCCTGGGGGTGCAGAGGGGCTGCAGATTCCTACAGTCCTGGCCTCAGAATTCAGAACCGCGTATGAATAACGCTAAAGATGCATAAAGGTGCGTGAAGGCTCAAGTTATAGTATGACATACCCAAGTTTGTCCAGTGATGGTATAGCCTGCTAGATGAAATGCTGCAGCAGCAATAACTGATGGCAAGTATTTCAGGTAAGGATCAGCATCAATTAGACTCAGCTCCCCGAGGTACTGCAAGGGAAACAAGAGAAAGGGAATCATCTCCTTCCCAAACGAAGTAGAAGAGCATTTAGCAGTTGCACTAGGACCACAATTTAAGCTTCCAATCCTGCCATCAGTTAGAGGAACAGCTTTTACTAGTTTCCACTTACTTTCTCTTTTATTATCTACCGTTGTTATTAAAGTTCATTAATCTCTGCCCACTGAGTAAGTGTGCATGCTTGAGCGTGACCAAGTGCCGATCCAAGATAGGATCGGAGTATCTCAAACAGTGAGTGTCAACAGGAACGTTAGTTTCCAGTGGTGTAGCACCACTTCTAGAGTACGCAGCACAGCAAATGCACTCTCCACAACTCTCCCTGAGACACATGTTTAAAAATAGGAGGAAGCAGGGAAACCTGGACTGAAGAATCATTTAGTGTTTCTTTTCTTTTCTACTGGGACTTGGAAACGGAGCTTGTAAAGTGCATTAATAGTAACAGGACTCTCTAGTTACACAGGCCAAGCCAGTAATTCTTACTTACCATTGACAGGCTCTCCACTTTAGCATTTGTCTGCTCATGTAGGAAATACTGAGTGAGGAACTGGTTGATCGTTGGAGCTGCCAAGTCAAATGACAAAACCTTCAAAATTAAGTGCTCCATCCTCAGAACCTGCTTCTTGGTATAGGTGTCATCTGTGATATAGACAAACTCTGCTACTTCAGGAGGATAGATTTCTTCAAATTTTCTGCCAGGAGAAAAAGATGTGAGCAAATAATTGAATACTAGAAAACCAGATAACCAGCAACATTTAATGAAAGCCAGCATGCTAATTTAAAATCTGACTTGTGAAGTAGCTGAGCACTGTTATCAAATAAGTTTGCTGCACTTGGTTCTGTAGCTCTTGAATCAGCAGAATTTGAAATTACAGAGCTACCATAGGCTGATATTTTAGCACTAAACAGTTTGGGACTCGGAGGCACTGAAATTCCAGAACAAGTCCCTAAACTAATAATTGGCGCAAGCAAAACTTTCTTTTCACATGCCTTGTGCATATTCTCTTACATACTGTTTATAAGCCTTCTGCTGCTGCAGCTAGAAATAATGAATCCTCACATTAGGGCAAGTTACAAAGCCAGCCTAGAACCTTGCTTGAGGAGTTCCATACAAACTGCCAAGCTTTTAAGTGGATAATG
Organism: Limnodromus scolopaceus; assembly: GCA_028565335.1. Taxonomy (NCBI): domain Eukaryota; kingdom Metazoa; phylum Chordata; class Aves; order Charadriiformes; family Scolopacidae; genus Limnodromus; species Limnodromus scolopaceus. Next base: position 6,408,400 of record JAOXNO010000033.1, read on the forward strand.
CCTGGTTTTTCTTCTAGTGTGAAGCCCTCCTGAGCCAGCCTGGCTATAGGCAACAGAATTGTGATAGCCACAAGATTTCCACCTGTACCAGCAGGTAGAATTCTAAATTAAGCCATTTCACTTACGATGCAAGCAGCATAGCTGCAGTACCCACAAGCTGCAGTTTTCCTCTCAAAACAGACATTGAAGAAAGAAACCTATCAATGTAATTCACAGCTAAGTGCAGGGTTTCATTCTGTAATTTGTATTCTTCTCCAACTTCCACCAGCCAGTCCACAAGAATAGCCCGCATGCTGTTTGTGATATCAGGTTGCTTCTTCATGTAACCCATTTTAGGCTTGCATTTCACCTGTAGATTTAGATGACAGATAAGATTGAGTTTGGACTAAGTGCCAGGAGGGAAGCAACTGTTTAAACTCTGTTTACCACAGTTTAAACAGATTAGAAGTAAACAATGGTAAGTATAGAATCAGTAAGCTGTATTTCCATAATCTTGCTTTCCAGCTTCTGTTCAGTGCATGGCACAATCAACTTTATCACAAGAAACCAGTCTTGTGTTCACAGCAGCATCTTATTTCTTTATTTCTAGCAAGACTTAATTTAGTCACTGTAGTAGTAACTAATGATTAAGTGCATTTCTCAAACCCAAATTTCTCCCCCATAAGCTATATGCAAAGAAGAAAAGAGACAGCATCTCACCTCCATTTCCCTAAGGTACGTATGGATATCACTAATATAGTCTGGCACGTTATTAACATTTGTTTTTTTCTCTTCTGTTTCTGAGGTTATTGAAATATCCATAATACTTGGAGAATCTAAGAAGAAAATAATAGCCATGTTAAAACAGGCACAGTCAGACCACTCCCTTGCAGCACAGGAACTATCCTGTTCTGTAGCAGGTCAATGGTGGCTCTCCAGGGCTGCTGGGTCTCTTGCCTTCTGGGCAGGCAGAGCGGGCAGACTATCACTCAACTAGATGGGAGCTGCAGAGGGTCTAGGGAAGCCAAAATATTATTGCAACAGGGAAGCTTCCCATTCCCCGTTTTCTTCTTCCCCCTAAGAATAAAGGGATGGGATTATGTAGGACTCAGTGCATCCTGCGTTACCTTATTACATAGACGTGAACACTGTAAGCTTGGCTATTGCAGCATAAAACAGGGCTGGAGTACCAGAGCTTTTTAGAGAGTGCAAAAATGAACCATGGTGAAGTCAGCCCTCAGATATGCATGTGTTACAGGAAACAGATCCAACAGCTCCCATTTCTTACATACTGGGAAGAGCTCAAAACACTTGCACCAGTACAGGGTATTACCTGGGAGAAGAGTCCATTAAGCCTCAGGTTCCACCTGAGTAAAGTCCCCTTCTTACTCTATAGCAGTGGGCAGGGTGAGGCCCTAAGAGCTGCTCTTCCTTTCTGTAATCCGGTTTTTCTTGTGAAGTACCAGTCCTAGAATAGTTTGGGTTGGAAGGAACCTCAAGAGGTGATCTAGTCCACTCCCCCTGCAATGAACAGGGACACCTCCAACTGGATCAGGTGGGCTCAGAGCCCTGTCCAACCTGACCTTGAATGTTTCCAGGGATGGGCTATCTACCACCTCTCTGGGCAACCTGTGCCAGTGTTTCACCACTCTCAGAGTGAAAACATCTTCTTTACACCTATATAGATCTAACCTCCTTTATTTTAAAACCATTATTCCTTATTAAGATTAAAAGCACAAAAATGCTTACAAAGAGCAGAGGACTGCAGAGCAGAGGCTCCAGTTATTGATAGCTCTGCTGGATTTAAAACCCGTTGTACCGTAATAGCAAGCTCAAAGGAACCCAATCGGTTTCGGCAACAGGAAAGGTATCTTCCGAGCCGAACCAGACCAGCCTACAACCCAAACACCTTCCGGATCTCCTGCCCTCCTCCAGTTTGCTCTAGAAATCATTCCCTCGCTAACTCCTCAGCACAACCCTGCTCACCCCGCGCTTTCCGGGGACAGGGCCGCGCAGCAGGATGGGGCGGGACGGGCCCGGCGTAGCACACCCAGAGCCCAGGGCAACGCTGCCCTCCGGGGCAGCGGATGTTGGGGAGCCTCGGAGGGGTCTCACCTACCGAAGCTCAGATCCATGGCGTTGCCCAGGGGGGCCAGGGGCCGCCGCTCCCCCAGGGCGCAGACGGCCGCCTTTAGCCCCAGCGCCGCCGCTGCACCCTCATCCTCCTCCTCCTCCTCCTTCTGGGTGGCCGGGCCACCCCGCCGCCACCGCCGCTCCCCGTCCGGCTCATCCACATGGATGGTGAAGGCCTGCTGTCCGCCGACCGGCCGCCCCGCCGCACCATGGCCCTCACCGCCGCCCCGCGCCGCCGCCTGTGGGGAAGAGCGGCCGGTCAGCCCGTTCCAGCGTCTGTCAGCCGCTGCTGACAGGTCCCGCCGACCCAAGATGGCGGCGCCTCCCCCCTTTTCCCCTCACCTTACCTGCGGCGGGAGCCCGGCCCGTTGCTGGCCACCCCGCAGCAGACCCAGCGCCACGCGGGTGGCGGCGGCGGGCGGCGGCGCTGCTTTGCCGCCCGGGGGGACGTTCTCCTGGTTCTCCTGCTCCGCCAACATGGTGGTGGTGGCGGCGGGAGGAGGAGACGGGCGGGAGTGGCGCCGGCGGCCGCCGCCGAGTCTCGCGCCGCTCTCGCCGTTCAAGCAGCCCGCGACTATTGAATCGGCCAATGGGAGGGCGCGGCGCGTCACGCGGGCTACGGGCGGCGGCAGGGGCCAAAGAGGGCGGGGCCTGAGGGGAAGGGGCGGGGCCTAGCGAGCGGGAGGCCGCAGCGGCGGGGCCAACCCCCAAACGGCGCGTTCCGGCGTTGCCGGTGGGGTTGGGAAGTGAAGGAGCCTGGCACAGGGGGAGCGCGGAGCAGGTTTAATGCCACCCACCCTCCAACCAAGAATTAATGAGGTCCTGAGGGGGTACTTCATTGCCCTCTAAAGCTTCCCGAAAGGAGGTTGTGGAGAGGTGGGTGTTGGCCTCTTCTCCCAAGGGAATAATGGCAGGAGCAGAGAAAAAGGTCTGAAGTTGTGGCAGGGGAGATTTGGATTAGATATTAGGAAGAATTACTTTACTGAGAGGGTGGTCTGGCACTGGAAGAGCCTGCCCAGGGAGGTGGTGGAGTCACCATCCCTGGAGGTGTTTAAGAAATGTGCACACATGGCACTTCAGGGCATGCTCTAGTGCCTGGGATTGTTGGGTTGTGTCGTTGGTTTTGTTTTTGGGATTTTTTTGTAGACTCGATGATGTCAAAGGTCCCTTCCAACCATGAAGATTCTGTGATTCTGTAACGCGTAGCTTTAAAGGCAGCTGCCTTTATAGTCTAAAATCCACAGCCATTCAGCACATGAATTTCTCCTGACTCTGGTTTCTCCATAACGTTATCTTCATACATCCTTACAGCGGGAGAACAGACCACTGCACCTGCTCTTCAACAGCACCAAAAACATTCATTTTTTGCAGAAAGGAGATTTGGTATTTACATCTGATTGAGTTTACTTCAGCGCTGAAGAACACTGTCCACATAGAAACTCCGCGCGCATTTCACACACACACCAGCTTATCTGAAGTTGGCTAATGCATTCAGTAGGATTTAATAAATATGAGTAAAACCTAAGAGACGACAGTACAACAAAAGAGTAAAAGTGTTTCTCTTAAAAAAAAAAAGGTGTTTCAGACTTGATATTGAACTGCCTTGATTTTAAAATGGAAAAAAAAAAACAAACAAAAAAACTCCTTGTCAGGCTGCAGCCTCAAAAAAAGCAGTTAGTCCATCTTGATCACAGCCATCCAGAATCTCCAGAAGAAGAGGAACTTTGGTTTTCACATTGGTGCCTTTGAATTTAAATTTATCTATGAAGAGATCTGTGATCATACCTGCAAAGGTAAAATCCCAGGAATTATTTGCCTTGTTTTCATTATGAGGTATCTCTACTTTAAACTCATTATTATACACCAACTATTCCAGTTGATTCAAGACTGAGATAAGACTCTTTTTAAACTCCACATTTTAAGCAATAATTTCCCCTTTTAAACAAACCCAAAATGCCGTTATAACCGCCCAGATTCCAGCTTCATTCCAAAGTGTGTGGTTTTGCCTTACAAAAAACACGCCTGAAACACTAAGGAGGGAGAAGTGTCACAGGTCGGGCAGCGAGGACCCTGCTGACGCTGTACCTACATCGGCTTATTACAGCTGGTGTCTGGCGGAGGTTCCCTGAGCTGGAGCTGTACGGGGAACACCAGAGGAGGCTACAGAATTCCCTTCACTAAATTAGATCATCTTCAACGAGCCTCCCTCCCACCCCATCTGCATTTCTCTGGTTTTTCTGATGTTTTTCAAAATTTAACCGCCCAGAACTTAATCACTCATTTAACTTGTATACATTCTTAAACGCAATCCTGAACTTGAATATGATCCTCAACTGTGTCTGTAAAGACAAGGACCATCTGAATATAAAAAGCTGTCTATTAAAACAGAAAAGTAGAGAAGTCACTTGCATGTAATTCTGGTATTTTCAATCTCAGTGATATGCCTGTGATGCCAAATCAATTTTAGAAGTTCTCAGGTGAACAATTCTGGAGAAGCTCTGGAGAGTTACTCAAAGTCTGTAGTAGCATACAGACCATTTTCAGGACGTGCCAGGTTTTACTGCCTCACCTTGAATTGCAGATTTTTATGATCAAAACCACAGTGTAAATACGCAGCCTTGGCTGTACGACCAGACAGACATTTATACTTACATACCTACTGTTGTCCTGAAGCTACACAAGTGTACCCACTTATGACATTATTTCAACTCCACTAATACCGACTTTGTAACTATTTCAGTCACATCCAGCGTGCTCTCTGAACACTAAGCTGCATTTAAATAAAATGTTGGATTGATCAACAAACCATAAAGTCTCTCGAGATGTGCAGGTTGTCTCTTGTATTCCTCAAGCAGCTGCTCTGCCTCTTCCAAAATGCTGCGGTATTCTGGTAGCAGGAAGTCCGCATTTCCTTCATGAACTTGCAATTCCTCAAAGACATTTTAAATCATAATGAATTAACAGCAGTTAAGTATCAGAAGAGCATAAAGGCAAGAAGAAATTAAGCTTGGGTCTGACAGGAGGAAGTACTTCAGAGACAAGACAATCTCCTTCTAAACTAGCAAGAGTTATTTTCAAAGTACTTCATTTTCTAGTCTTCTAACGAAATGCCAGATGTTACTTGTCACTTCATAGATGAGATTCTCAAAATCCTGGGTATTACAGCTTCCAGCTCCAAGACTGCCAGAACAGGATCATGCCACAGTCCAGCCCCTACAGTATCACACCTGATGAAGGCTCAAACCCTTCACCATGTCTTCATTTTTAGAGTAAGTTAAATCCTAAAAAGTGTAGCACATGCTGAAGTCTGAAGGTAAAAGTAAACTCTGAAAGTATCAATCAATTTGTGACAGCAAATAGTTTTAAAGGCCTCTTCTAAAATGCCCCAGTCTACCATCAGACCAGATAATAAAAATACGTGCCCTAGGAGCAGAAATGGAACAGATACCAGTATGACACACATCTCACTTGAGCTTGGTATCTGACAACATAATCCCCCATAAAAATCCTTCCACGCAAGTTCAGATACTTACTCTCAAAGCATCTATTAAGTGAACCTTCTTGGCCAACAGCTGCTGATACTCTAATTTAGGGTGGATAAGCTTTAATGTGTGCCTCACAGATTCTTCATTTATGTCTGTAGGGAGTAAAAAGAAAAACCCAACAAGCAAATTAATACGACCTATTTATAAGAATATAAAATTAAGTTAAGGACAGAAAAATAGAGAAGAAAGTTTTACCATATGATATGTTGAGATTAATCTTCCTTTTAGTAGCCTCTTTGGAAAGCACATCTTTTAGGATGGATATTGTAGAAATGTTGTCAGACTTAAAACATCCCTCACCTTTTCTGTGAAGGAAGAAAAACTTTAAATGAACCAACTTAAACACACATGCATGCATTAGACTTGTCCCTATGATAAAATACAGGCCTATAAATTAATGCCCAAATGAAAGACAAACCTCTATAGAGGCCCTAACGATGCTCCATATATCAGGTGGCTGTATACACACTTATGCTATTCCCTCCTTCCCTATTCCCACTGTAATCTCGTCAGAGAACAGTTTGTTCCAGTAAATCAGATGAAGCAGTATACACAAATCTCAGGTACACACAAAGCAGTTATCTTTATTGTACAGCACTAAGGTTATACAAGCAAGATGTCTGACTGTATTCACTCCTCCTAAGTTTTATCGCTGCAATACCTTGAAGCCAAACAGCAAGCTTCAATACCAGAAGGGAGAAAAAACACTCTCCCCCTTCTCCCCGAAAATACACCACCCAACAACTTTCTACATGATGACTAGACAACACGTACGGTAGGCTGGGAGCAGGTTGGAATCTGTATAATTACAGCAATTAGGTGGACATGTATCTTCCTTCAGCAAATTATGTAACTAATTCATTTGAGAACAGAGCGTTGAACACAGAAATAATATTTGCCTAATATAAGTTGTAGAAAAAGAAGGTTTTCAGCTTAATGCTTATTCACAACTTTGCTTGCATAAGTATTAAATGCCTTTTAAGTTATTTCTGCTCCTCAGTTCAAAAAAAAAAGGAAGTTAAAAAACAACAGGCATTACAAAATAATTTCACTACATTAGTAACCATGTTCTTTAAATTCTAAAAACAAGCCACCATCCTAACAATATATCAAGGCTTTCCTCCCTGGCAATTTTGATTTTTGGACCAACTTCGAGAAAACCCCTATTCTAATTACAGGTTGCATCATTACTGGACAGTGCTCACCCCGGTAACGTTTGACAATCCTTTTTAGGAAAAATTCCTGTTCTCTTTAATGGGAGTTTTGATGGGGCTGTGGGTGGAGAGATGAACAGCAGTATGTGTGTGAAACACACTTGCAGACTGGTCAAGAATGAAAAAGACAAAAGCCCCAGCATAGTCACGTTGTGCTTTAGAATTTGTATATTACCTGTAAGTACTTTCAAGCTGTGTACCCAGGAAGGTGTTCTGAAAATAAAAGGTGATACTCTCTCCAGCAGGAGTCTTTTCAGGCACTTCAGGCAAGCAAAACACAACCCAGGAGTGAATTTCAGCAAAACTAAACTGGCCTTTGAGCGTCAGTGTATTCATGGGTCTATAACATTATGAAATTTAAAAAAAGAAAGAAAAAAGAAAAAAAAAAAAAAGGTTAACAGTTATGAAGGAAGGGCACTATCAGTGCACTGGTTATCCATATGGAAAAGGTTTAGTTTGACATGGTGGTTTCCTTTTGATCAACACTCTGTAGAAAGTCAGCTATCTTGCTACGTAGTTATGTATTACAAATTAAATCTGCTTTTCTGTTTTTGAAGACAAAAAGCTACGCATACATTCAAGTTTTATCTCATGGTAGGCATGTCAGAACTGGTTAAGAAACTAATTGGAACTTTTTGACATATCCCGTTCCAAGTTGTTAAACCTGAAACTTATGACAAAAGTAAATAACTGACAACACTGCAAATATGACTAAAAGCCTCAACAGTCTCCCCTGCTGTAAACCACAGACAGAGCATAATAGCAGCTCATTTGCACATTACGTAAAAGCATTTGGTATAATTCCTTCTGTCCTTCGGTTATGTTTTGAAACAAGGAACACAAGATGTTAACTGAGGCGGGGAAAAATCAAGTAGAAATTGCATAAAATAGTAGGTTCCTAGCAGAGGGATAAAGGGCAAAAGAAATCTTGGTGCCAAATTAGCTATGGGAAAGAATTACATTAAAAGGGTGGAGAGGAAAATGAGGCTGAAACTGAAAAGACTGCGGTTACTGACAGTAAGGGAGTTTCCTTTCTACCACACCCTCAGCTCTACTAACACATGGGGCTGCACTATAACCCAGGTTATTAGGAAAAATAATCTGAAAACAAGGATAAAGAATGGCAAGCAAAGCAGGAACACATTAAATCCACGTTTTCTGTCAGAAAAACCATAAAAAGGAACTACAGGCTCAAAATTGTTGGTTAGTGGTTAGAAATGATGTACTTAAGTTTATAGAGTAAATGTTCTTTCAGCTGGATTTTGTCAGTTTTTCAAGAGAAAAATGCATTGATTTTTCTTTGCAAATACCTGTCATGGTCAATAGAATGAGTTCTCTGATGAAGTGAAAGGGGTTTAATTTGATATTGATGAACTTGGCAGGTTTTTGGTTGAATTCTTGGAGTTACATATGCTTGAAGTGTCCCATACTGTCCTTCAATCGATCGAACCTGCAGAAATCAAAGCAAAAAAAACCCCAAAAAAACCCAAAAGGGACAATTTGTGGTATGTCAAAATATATTAAAGAATGTACTACTTCAAGGATATTTAGAGTACTATATTTACTCGATAATGCCACTATAAATAGAGCAGATCAAAAATATTTTAAAACTGGATGAAGCAGTGTCCCATGAAGTGCCGCTACATTAGATGAATAAAATACTAAGAAAATAAAACCTGCTAACTTACATTCTGATCAGTTAAAATAAAAAGTGTGTAACTTGCTTCTAATTCTTCAGATGCCCCATTTTTTTTAATTAGGGAAAAAATACATTCCATAGCAGTTGGCAGCAAAGACTAGATCAAGGAATTTAGAAGAGTAAACTGAATTTTAAAATACATGTTCATCTCTTCATAGCAATCAAAGTTCTTCCTGAGCTATTTTTGGAAAAGTAAGAGGCCAGAATTAAGTTCAAGTCTCAGAATACCTAACGAGCAGGATGTACAAACACATGCAAGGTACAGTACACACTCTCCATGCCTCTGAGGACACAGCAATGTGTCAATCACTTCTCTGCTGAGACCAGTTACACAGACTGCAATAAGAAGTCTGCCACCCACACAGAACTGACAAGAAACAGGAGTGTCCCACCTATAGCACCAACACAGCTGTGAAAATAGGCAGAGGAGCTACTGAAACAGCTTTACACAAACGAAAGAGCAGATCAGAGTACGGATTTGCTTTACAACCTTGATTATGTCCCCTATTTTATAGGGTCTCGGAACTCAAAAAGCAGTGTTTTGCAGGAAGACATCCACTTCAACGTTCTTAATAAAAATAAGTTAGTAAAGAATTCTCTTTGGAAATAAAATCACCAAAACTTAAAAATTGTATCATCTGCATGCGCACAGACGAAATATAAAACGAGAATGAACTCCAGGTGGCAAGTGTAAATCACTGGAGATCGCCAATGTATTGCAGCAAGGTGGCAGTAGAAACTGTGCAGATAGAATCCATCATGTCAGGATCCAAACGCAGGAGTGATAATACAGTGTTTTCACTGCACTGTGATGACACACAACAGTAAGTTTATAAATGTTTTTAGTGGGAGAGAAAAAAAACCCACCCTCTTTTTGTGTATCGTGAATGCATTTTATTCATTTTTCTTGTGCTATTTATTCTTTATTTTCAATAGTAAAGGTGGCCAGGGTCATTTCCCTAAATTGAAATAGAAGAGAACTGAGATATGGGGAGATAAAGTGATCTGCTCAGAATCAATAAGCAAACTAATAGCGTTTTAAGAAGGGAAATAAGAGTCTTAGTTCTGCACACTAGGTCCATTATTGCAACATCAGCAAAAAACAGATAACCACCCCCCACTTCCTCACATTTGATGCATCTTATGCAGGCTTAAATTTCTAATGATAATCTATTGACTGAGAATTTTACATAAATAAACAACGTATCACATTAGGAGGCTACAGTGCTACGTGACTACATAAAGAGAAAACCTAGAGCCTGCGTGCGTCTTGAGGATTTTCCTAATCATGATTTCTTCCATTATTTCCCCTGGTTGTAGCCACAAACATGTGAATTTGGTGGACTGTTAAAAATAACCCCCAAAACATCCACATGCCTTTAGTATAACATGCATGGAATGACTGGATTTGCTTCCCCTCCAAAATACAAATCCAGTCTATATTCCCTGGTTACTTCCTTTAAACACTTCTGAGGACAAACAGCGCCAGAGCTTTCTTTCCCACGCCTGTCTCCACTTTACGTCCCACACACTGTCTCCAGAATCAAGTATTTTCACAATCTGTGGTCTCCCCACTGCTTTCATCTCAGGGACACTGAAGAAGGACCCCAGGCTCTCCTCTGAAGTAACACATTTTTAGAAGCATTTAGAAACCTTACAGACAAATATAAAGGAGCACAAGCCCTGGACTAGAAGGTTCTCAGGAAACAATCAGTAGTAGAAACTGGAGTGATCATTTGCTCAGGCTGAGCAGTCAATCCAGGTAGAGATCTCTCCATTCCTAAGCAGATATCTACATAAACATTAATTGATTATGGAAAATATATTGGAGCATTTTACCTTAAGTTCAAGTCTCGTAGTATTTGCTTGGCATCTGTAAGTTGCAAGAAGAAAGTTGCTATTTGGCTGTAAACAGCAAAAAAAACCCCAGAAAAATAAGACAAAACAGGTCTGTAGATTCATGAAAGTTCTACTGGTCTGTTTTAACTGCAGACATGCACAGTAAAGTTTTTGCTATTTACACACAGCTACTTCACAGAAGTTAAACACAAAAAGTAATCTTTGGTTCCCTGGAGTATTCCAATTAATTTTAATGACCATAGAATTTAAAAAACTTCTCTGTTTAAGAAGAAAGCAACTAAAGTATCTTAGACTCTTTAATACCACCATAAAAATTACATAGATATCTATTTTTCATCTGAAGAATGCATCTGTCAGTCTGCCCCACTCACCTGCAATATTAGTTTAATATCCAAAAACTAAAATAAGACCAGTAAGAAAATACAACAACAAAAAAGGTAAATTAATCATCATGAATGATAAGAAACTTAAAATAAAAAATTGATTTCTGAAAGCTCCAGGGGAGACAAATGATGTGCAAATTCAGTTCTTAAAATTAAAATTTTAAGAGGACTGTTACAAGGATAAGGACTTCACAGAAGATTTTCGTAATGCTCAGGTAGTTTCTGGATTTCCCCCCCAGCCTTAACCATTGTTACTAATTCTTTAAGTATTTAAGTTTATAATTATTATATAAAAAATCCACTTAAACATATGCCTCCCCACACAGCAGAATTTTCCTGTTCTAAAGTGATTTTTAAGAGACACAGTAAGTAAGGAACAGAATGTTCTTCACCTAAATTACTCTGAAGTAAATATATGTGCCACTGGCAAATCCAGAGAAGAGAGCAATACTGAATGTGTCTTTCACACTCTTGACCAGGCAAAGAAAAAAGCACGAGAGCTGTTGCTTCTGGATCCTTTTGCGCGTATTTAGCTTTGCCCTATGTCAGGACTTGCCACTAACTCCTAATTCTCCAGTATTTCTAACAAATCTGAGCTCTCCAAAATTACCAAATGAGTAGTTTAGCTCAATATATTTTAATTTACAAAATTACAAATATATACATCCAAACTCTATTTTTAATATACAATATTAAGAGATACCATCATGTGATCTCTATAAATATAACCTCTTTTATTTCACTTACCTCAGAATCACAGCTGCTAAAACTAACAACAGCAGAATTTTTATCCACATCCAGCAAGTCTATTGGGACATCGCTCTGCAGAACACACGAGGAAGGAAAAATAAAGAGCTGAAGTTCCTGAGCAGTTTCTAATGTATTTGTCCTTTAACTTTCATCAATTATTTTAATTAAAGAGAGGCAATGATTGCTTCATCCAAGAAGTAAAAGCCTAACAGACACACAGTTTACTATTTAACCCCAGAGGAACATGATGATCTTTCTCTTCTTGAGTCCTGAGCTCCTGTGCAGCTGCATTACAACAGCTTCTGTGTAAGATGTGTAACTGAAAGTATACTTCATTCATATGCATGACATATATTCATGATTGAAGTATTTCCCTATTTTAATAGGCGGATTACACTATTCATTCAAGAAAACAAGGATGATATTACACAATTATTAATCATCCTTTTACTCACAGTAATGCTTCTGACACAGACCACTGTGTCTGTGACACAGACCATCTACGTGTGTTTTCACTGGAATTAAAATTAAATCTAACACTGTTTAAACATGAAATTAAAGAGTATTAGAATTATTAATTATTTGATTTGGCACTGCTTTATAACTTCAGAGAAGCATCAGGAAACATTGACAAATACGCAACATACTTCCTAAAAACCAAATTTTTAAAGTTTTATTGTCTTCTCACAGTAGAGGAATAGAGGATACTGCTTTATATTTCTTTAAAGAAAAAGCCATAAGTTTTAAACTCTACATTAAATTCAGGGCTAGATTAAACAATTTCATTATTCCTCACTTAGCTACGGCAACAGCAGATACCATAGAGCTGCAAATTAGCTGTCGGTTAGCATCGCTCTAACAACGTCCTTAATAAAAACAAGATTTATATTAATAAGTGCAAAATAAAATCCTACAGTAGTTCTCTCCCCTTTGTTACAGCAATTTCACCTCACAAATCCCTCCCTGTCATTTTTCTCCCCATGCATATCCCAGAAGAAGGTAATTCAGTACCACTACTCTTTCTGACTACCACAAATAACATTAATTTCAGCTGATGCAGTAGGAGGAATAACTAATTAAGGCCGCTCTAGTTGGCAGGAGTATTAATCACCAATTGCACACAAATCAGATGCTGTTGCATACTGAAAGCACACAGGTGGCCCACACCATTCTAAAATTAATTTTTCACTACAGAGGATACTTAACTGGTGAGTGAGAATCTGCACCTCATTTAATATTTAGTGACTTCACTGCTGTTTAGTAAGAAGGGCACATGCGAAAACAAACACAAAAGTTACATAGAAACCTGCTAGCTCAGCAGGCATTTTGGTCTGTTTTGGTAGTTAGTGTAATGTTGCTCAGTAAAGGTTTAAGTTGTATTTGTTCCCTAACAAGCATTTACAAGTTACTTCAACATTGCAAGGCTATACGCTCCAATTCTCTCTTAGAACAATTTAGACACTTAAAACCTCGTATACTTAAGATACTATAAATTGGCTTTTTTAAACTAGAAAGTCTCTGAACTGTTTTTCACACATCAAGAAAACCAACAAGAACAAAATGAGACTCACCTGTACCAGGACATTATCTATAGCTGTCTGCACCTCCAAGATGAGGCTGTAACTAGCATCATCCTTATTTAATGTAAACTTATCATTCACACTAAATGTAGGTACTGATGAAACAGCAGTACTGGATTGAGAAAACTGCTGGTATTTTTCACGTTCCTGAAGTACTTTCATCTGTAAGTGTTCCAATTCATTCCTAGAAAAAGGAAACCACATATAATGTCTTAAAAAAAAAACCTATAAAAACTGCCCTATAAATTAAGTAGATTAAGCTTGCAAGGCAAACATGTTTATCTTATGTCAACAGTTTTCCAAACAGAAGTGACTGGTGATTCCCCTTTCCACAAACAGAACAAAGATGAACTACATCACATGAAAATGGAGATGCTACTGTACCTTGCCAAAAGAGATCTCTACGAGTTACAGGAAAAGACAACTTTTCCCCTTCAAGAGCACGACGCATTTTGAATTATATGCTAGTGAATACTTCCCTCCCATCACTTAGAAGCTATAAGCAGCATGGAAGAAGGGAATCTTATCTTACTGATGCTGAGGAAGAAGGCATTAAAACATCATCATGTGAAGGCAAGATAGACTGTGAAATGAGTCTGCTATTCATTGCTACTTTGAAAAGGTTTAAATCTACTTCTAGATACGTTAACAATAGAGAAAATCCAGTGAGATAGGAAGGCAAGATGACATTTCAGCTTTTAACATTTCAATTCTTCCATTTAAATTTCCTTCTAGTTCAATTACCTTAAGGACGAAATCTTGCTCTGCATTTCTTGACTTAATTTTAGTTCTTCACCTGATCCACCTTCTCTATGGACAGGTTCTGTAGTCAATCCTGTCAGCCAGCCTAAACCAATATATGAAGTTTATATTCCTCATAAACTATAAAGAAAAGCCTACACTCAGCTTTTGTATGTGTGGAGTGATGTTTGTTCCAGGTGCTGGGTAGAAAAAATAGAGACTTTAATTTAATCCTTTCTTTGGCAGATTAATCTAGACACTGAGCATGACTTTTTGTGGGTTTCATTCTTAGTTTACAGATTAGAAAACATTAGTTATTCCTTTTCATCAAGTACTTCAAGCAGGTAATCCCTCTGCAGCAGTTTTTAACTGAGCCCTTAAATTTTTCCCCACCTCTCTTTCTCTGGCAAAACTTTGAATAATTGGCAGTACTATATTTGAAAACAAAACAAAACAAAACCCTGTGCAATGCGTTTATAGCAAACTGTATGCTGCACAGTGTGCTTTGAGATTGAATGCTGCCAGTTGAAGTGGAAAAAAACCCACCTTTTTGTTTACTTAATTACATTTACTTATAAAAGCAAATACTAGTTTATTATATCCTGATACCTCAGGTATGATATGCAGACTTCAATGGGTGTTTATAGATCGAGATACCTCATCTAATGCACACAAACAGCAAGATAGCATTATTATAAAATGCACCATAAAAGCTGACATCCACAATCTTCCACATTCCTTAGCCATCTGCTTCAAGTACCAAGGAAGCCCAATAACGGGGTGTGAACTTTAAAAAAAAAACACGTAAGTCCTACACTGCCAGGCTTCAAATGTAACTTTTAGTGCTCTAAGCACTACTTCTCCTCAGTTACCAAAATCTGCCAAACTCAGTCTACTGCACATCCTACCAGAGTTTACCTTTGAAAACCCACAGGTGAACCTGGGCTTTTGTTTTTTTCTTTGTTATATGACTCATGACATTCCCACAGGCACTAAAAGAAGCCACAAAGGACTTTGGTATGATAGGCTGCAACAATACAGTGGCCAGAACAATTCATACGAGGCCTTTTAATCATCCAAAGACTATTTCAAAGAGGTACTTGAACACCATTACTTCTCAATAACTGACTGAGGTTTGTATCTTGCCAAAATACATGATTTTGAGTACAAGAGGTTTCAGTAGTATAATTTTTTAGCACTAAAGATAACCAAAGATAGAGAATGAGGAATATTTTAGCTCCCAGTAGTTACCACACGCAACATGTTTATCGTGGCCTCTGTGACAGTCAGGCCAATAGCTCCAATCCTACAGAGGGGCTGCTGAGACGCCTCACATGGGGAAGCCTTATTTTCTACTAAAAGCAAAATCAACCCCATTTAAAACCCTATGAAGCTTAAAAGGAAGGAAATCAGTAAAGCAACAGGAAAACAGAAAAGAAGATATGCATGTCTATTGAGATTTTTAATACAAAATGCCTCCATGAATAATTCATTTGGATATAACATATTCATTATTTCATCACAGTTAGGCAGCAGTCCACACCACAGAAAAACCAGCCACTGCGTTACACAGCAGAACACATTATGAATATTTTAAAATATACAAACATAGCTTAAGCATAGGAAACATTTTTTGAAGTGTAAATATTAAATTAGAAGAGATCTTTTCAACAAAACATTATCCTAGTTCCAATCAGAATAAAAATTTTAAGAGATGTGAGCTGCACTAACATAGCCTGATTCATTTTTATCACATCACCATACGTGACATTTATTGAGCAAACCATCTGATGCTTACCTGAATATGTGGCTGCTAAAATTTCATCATACCCATCTTTTCCGACACAGCCACCCTGGATTGATGCAATGCTCTCTGACAAAGCCTTAAAATAAATACATTCAAGCAGAGGGAAATGTCACTGCACTCATTTTAGACGTTTGGGGTTTTTTGTGGGGGTTTTAAGGGTCATGCTCTTCCTTCTATCTGCATCACAAAATATCTACTTAGATGCACAATATCTAGACCTACAAAAGAGTAAGCCAGGTGACGACTATCACAGCTAAACCAGGGTGTTTTAACAAATGCATTCCAATTCTACTCTGCATAACAAAGACCCTAAAAAGCAGTTTAAAGCAAAACACTGATGGACAATACTTTTCCAGCAGGAGTTACTAATCTGACTGAAGGCTGAAATAGTCACTATGGCTCAAATCCACTATTTTAAAAAATTCATAACCAAAGTAATTATGCTCAGTAAAGTCCTGATAGCTTACATTTATTGTTTTACATGTAAAACACAGACTACGTGACATGGGATTGTTTGTTTCACGGAGAGAGAAGTGCTGTATTAGGTTTCACCAAGGAGAGACTTCAGTAGTCAACAGAGCCAGAGCTTTAACACACCCTCTACACTATTTTAATTTTTTCTCAGATCAGGGCTATTTCACTTTCTGGTTCTTGAATATTAAGACGTTGCTTTGAAGTTTATACTGTCACATCACAAAGCTCAAATTACAAACAAACCCACATTTTAGTAGTAACGATCCCACATATACATTAAATTTTGAAATATAGCTTCTTTTTTTTTTTTTAAAAAAATAATTTTTTCCAGCAAGGAAGAGTATGATGAATGAATGGGGCTTACATGATCATATCGAAGGCCAGGATCACCTGCACTCTCAAAGTTATAGATTTCTAGCGCTCCATCATCTCGTCCAACAAGTAATTCTTTAACTCCATCTCCCAGAATGTCAAAACTATCAATACATAAGATACCTAATGAAAAAGAAAACAAAAAAGTTTACTTCATCTTTATTTGTTTATGACACAATGATACACAGGCCACATTCAATTAGACAGAAAGAGATTCTTGGTCGGCTTTTAAGGTTTTATTAATGCTGTTTCTGGATGAGTCCACTAGAGGGCTGAAGTCTCTCATCTGTGCCCGAGATTTGGCTCGTACAGGGGGTTTTATAGCAAACAGTTTCAAATCAAAACCACGACAGTTCCCTTGGTGACAAGCGCTGCACAGAGACCCCTTCTGATGTTGAAACAGTTTACTTTTGAGGGGTTTTACCCTCCCTCGTCAAACATTTACCCAGATGAATTATTTGTCTGTCCCCCCCACCATTGCTTCTTCAACTGGTGAAATTACAAATATTCTTTGTTTCCTATAGTTGACTTAAAGCTGTTAGTAAATGGACCACTGTGAATTCTGGGTAAGGTGACAGAAGGAGGGTTCTGACTTGTGCCAGACCTGAACTAGGTACTGCCACTTGACACCCCAGCGGACAAACCCACTATTAGGTCATGCAGAACCAGCCTGTGACAACTTAATCATGTTTGGACGGGAGAGAGAGTTAAGGTCCAGAAGGAAAAAACAGCGAGAGAGTTTGTACCAGAATTAATTTGAAAAACGAGATGGAATTTAACTTGTGTGACTCCTTCGTATTTCACGTGAAAAGCAAGGGCATACTAGGACGTATTTTAAGAAAATAACTTAGTGATAGCTTTTATGAGATGATTAAATTAAAATATATAGATCTATATTCCATTCCTGGTCTTCTCCTTTACAAAGGAGTATAGGCTAATAGCAGCATCTATTAGAATATAAAAAATAGTTAAAATAGGGAAAGTGTTGTACTATGCTCTGACCAATTAAGTCTCAATATGGAGCTTTAGTGAAAGCCTTATTTCATCCTCAGACAAAAACCCTTACAATGAAATTTTCCCCAAAAAAAAAAAAAGAAATGCTAATCTTTCCTCTGAAGAAACTTTAAGACCACTAAACATCTGAAAAACCTGGCAGGTATATTTGCACTTAGAAATAGTCACCAAAATGATAAAAATCTCAAGTAATCATATATGAATCAATTTACAAATTTGTAAGACACTGTTTTACAAATGCCACTTTAAAAACACTGTAAAACCAGAAGTATACTAAAGTACTGGAAATAATATGAAAAGAAAACCCAAAATAAGACAAACTGATTGGAATTATTTATAAGAAAATCAGAAGAATGAAGGAGAGCTTACACACATTAATATCACATACTGATATAATTACAATATGCCTTCAAAGTATCTATGAATAAGATTTCCTGATTATTATACTTGTAATAAAGCCTCCAATATGCTGGAAAGCTAAAGAATGAGCGACTGAGACACATACCTCCTCTCTTTTTTTCATTTCCAATTTCCCACTTAGGTATAGGCTTGGAACCAGTAATCTGGATAAGACCCAGTTTACCATCAGAAGTTCCATACACAATTTCTTCTCCAGAATCACCTAAACACACAAACTTAATTTAGAATTTATAAAATCAAGTGCTCTAATCTAAAAAAAATTAAAAGTATTGTGTAATTACACCCTACCACCCAAGGGAAAAAGAAAATACTGACATTAACTTTGTGTGACAGAGCTGTCATGCTTTAAAAACAAAAACAAATACAGGAAAATTGCACTTGTTCTGATAGCCATGTTCTTCATGGCTAAGTCTTCTGTGTATGAATGCCACCCTGCACTGGAGTCCTGCCTACAAATCATTCATAATCAAATACTTGAAATTTCAGCAAAGATAAGCTATTAAATTGCCTTTACAGAAGAGAAACAGAGAGATTCATTCAGAACATGCATCCAATGGTGAACGTTGTGCTGAGACTTAAGCAAGTAAGAACTACTTTTCAAAACCAGCTCTGAACGTCACTGTCACACAACCTAACTGAAACTAAGTTAAGCACCCGATTAACCACTAAAGAGATTTCTATTAGGTTAGAACAGATTAGCAAGAAGGATGATCAAACTATTTTAAGGTTGATCCTTCCACAGTTTTAGTTTCTGTGTGCTCTACACAATATTCTGATCCATCCATGGATGGATGCAACTAGTGATTCTAGTTACAGAAATCCATGTGCAAGAGAAAGCCAAACACAGAACTTTGAAAAGGCCCCCAAAAGTCCAGTTCCTATTTACACAATGAGACCACCTTATATCTCACTAATCTTGTAAGAGGCTTTGAATAGGATTTATATATAATATATATATGGATGTAATTTATATATGTGACAATAATTTAGAACTAAAACAGTCATATGCGTATGTATATATTGTGTGTAAGAACTGACTTCACATTGTTTTCTGCCATGTTTTTAACAGCTTGAAAATCAAAGCAAAATGTAATTAACAAATTCAAGCAATAAAATCTTAAAAATATAACAAAATAATATTATTTAGTTATATGTATATTCAAAATCTTGTTACCCCCATTTCCATTGTTTAGAGCAAGAACTGTAGGTGGTCCAGGAACTTCTACTTCATACAGTAAATCGGATCCCTACAGACAAGGAGAACTAACTTGAAAGAGTTTTACTAAAAAAAACCAACAAAACAAACAAAGCAAAAATACCAAACAAAACCACACCAACCAACCCAAAAACTGACCATAAACCAAACCAGACCAAAACCCCACAAGCATAAGGACAAAATTATTACAGATAACAGTAACAGATATAACAGATATACTTCACTTATACAAACTCCCCATACCTATGGGAGAATCATTTCTAAGCCAAAACAGAGTGAAGTTTATATAATGTGTTGAAATGTGTTATTAGTAAAAATAATCTGCCAATTTGTCTGGCAAATAAATCTGTTAAACCATTTAATATTACTCAGACTTGTCATGACAATAATTTGTGAGAGCAAGAATTTCCAAACTGATAAAGACTTAGAAATTTAATTCCCTTATGTGAGCACTTTTAGTTAGAAGTGACCAATGTTACCTACTCCCACTTATGAATTCCAAAGTCTATTTATTTTATTAATCATCATTTCGCAAGTTTACAATCACGATTTTGCTTTAAAAAAATAATAAATGTACCAGCATTATAGACAGTAACACTGCCAAGTAAGATACAGTATTCTTATCCTTAGGATATTTAAGTCAGGCTGATACGCTGATTCCCTTAAGAATTAGTTCAATTCCATGACATCAATATATAAAACAGAAATAAGCAAGTATTTTAACCTGTAAAACTCTGAGGACTCTATCCTGACATGCAAGTACCGGTGTAATACAATTCACTTTATCTACAGGAAGGCAGAGAACATCATTGATTTTATCTCCTGATAGGTAGTAGTGCTGGTCTTTGCAGTCGCAGTAATGGTTATAGATATAGCTTGCACAAAGAAAGAGATCAGCTCCCGAAATATGCCTGAGAAAAAGAAAAAACTTCCTATAGCATTTTCCCAGTATAGTTGCAGTGACAGTCTTTTAGCCCTACTAGACACATATACTACTGCTTGCAGATTCCAGGCATTAGTGGGCCCTACAAGCTGGTCCAGCTATTAAAAAAAAGTTTCTTGCAAATGCTAAAGATGTATGATTTCTATAGCTCTCAAATTTCCTGTTTTGCATTCACATCAATCCCAAGAATATCTTTATAGACATTTCATTAATATTATTTCATAATATTAATTCCTCTCAAGACAGTTTATATATGGCAGCATCTTATATCACAATCCAAAAATAAAAAAAAATTAAAAAAAATTCCTGTTTTGCTACAGGAAGGGTATATGGACACGGTACACTATGGCAATAATCCTGCTCACCTGCATTTGCACTGACGTGAGTGCCTCCAGATCTCTCCCAAACCCCACTTCACTTTCTAAACTTTACTGTGATTTTCTAAGCTCCTTCCTACACGTCATAGCACAAGCTGAAGCTGGACTAACACTTAGTGTTACGTACAGTTTATTTCATAAAACCATAAACTAACAATCTGCTACGGTTATACAGAAATAGAAAAGATACACACATAGCTTTGATGCTTTCAGTGAGGTTAGTTTCAAATGAAAGAAACTGCTTCCCTCTTTTTGTGAAACCTCTAACTTCTGATCCTGTAGCCACAAAAATTTTCTCTTGTGGTGTATTAAGAGCTCCTCCCAGCTCCAATCTTGAAATTTTTTGGCCTGGCAGTGTCTTGAACACTGGCTATAAACAGAAAAGCAATTTTTATCATAACAGCATCGTATTTATGGTAATGTTTTATTATAAAGGATAATAAATTTGCTTCACAATTTCTGGCATAACTAAGGATATTATGGATTACATGCAGACAAAAATAACCTGAACATTTCTCTTCAAAATCACAAAGCAACCAAGCGTTTTATAAGTCAATAAATAAAAAAAGCTACAAAATATTATACAGTCTGTATTATGTCATTGTTATTCATCTATAGGAAAATTGTAAGCACTGCTGGTAGCTGTAACTGTTTTGTTTGTTTGTGATTTTTTTAAAACTGCTGCACTCTTATTCCAGAAGACTACATAGATTTCTTTGTATTTTTATGAAGACCTTATGAGCTGGCTATGAACTTCCTTAATGGAAAAAAGAATTATACATTTTTAAGCTGAGCATAAGTCCCATTATTTCTTATAAAAAGCAACCAGTTTGTCAAAATCCTCTAAGGTGAATCACTGCAGGTTTTTGTCCAGTCACAGTAACTGAGTATGTGTATACACTTAAGCCCAAGTGAACTGAAAAGCAAAAGCTGTTAAACTGACTTTTTTTTGTGATCATACACACTAGTATCTGACTCTACAACTGTGGAGGACCATGTGCTTGTCCAGGCATGAAATCAGGATGCCCTCATCACAGCTAGGTATCAGTCCACAGCCCTACCTAGACACCTTCCACAGGCACCTTATTTCCCATGTCAATAAAAACAGGCTTTCAAAGTTCATTAGGAAGAATATTTAAAAAATACAATTTTAAAATGGTATATTTCCACTTACCACAGCTTCCCCTTTTTTTATGCCAAAACATGTAATGACCCCATCCTGATCTCCAACAACCACCTTCAAAAGTATAATACATTGTTACTTTTCTATTATGGGCATAAATATTTTTTAAATAATGCTTTTCCTATATTAATCATATTTTCCTCCATTTATATATTTTAAATTCTACAGTACTTAATTTACATAGCTAGATGTAGAAAAGCTAGATAAACTACTATAGATAGGACACTAAAGCCTAAGAACAGTAATTTAAGTGATAGCATTTAGAGTCCTTTTTCTGCTTCTACTTGTAAGCGCTGGCAGCCATCGGGGGAACACACCAGAAAGGTGTATTTGGGAAGAGTTGTGGTTTTGTATTGAGAATTTATCATTAAAACAACGCACTGTTATTTCTATTGTGTTTTCCTATTTAAGTTTCCTTAGGTTGAAGCTGTACTGCGGAAAACTGAAAAAGAAATATTTAATCTTGGGTGTCAGCAAAATGAAATCAGAGCAACGGGCAAGAACTCCCTTTAAGTTTTCAGCAATGCCTTAAGTTTTGACAATTCCCTACTGGTTCTGAAAGTTTTCCAAAGACAAATTCAGACTTTTTTTCCCCACGAGTTTCCCGAAGCTTCTCCCTCCGAGACACGGCCCAAGGCGACTCAGGAGCCGGCTGACAAGGGGAGGAAGGCCGGGAGGCTGCCGGCGGGGCCCACAGCCGCTACCTTCTGCGTGGCCTTTCGCCCGGAGGCGGGAAGCAGCCTCATCGTCTTCTGAGCCGTCACTCCCACCTGTCGGAAGACACGATCGTTAACCGGGCCCGCTAGCCCGCCGGTATGCCCGGGGGGGCGGGAGGGTGTCCCGGCTCGTCTCAGATGGCTCTAGCAGAAGCCGGCCCGGGCCCGGTCCCACCGAGAGGCGCTTCCCACCCCAGCCCCGCCGCCCAGAGCACCGGGACCCTCTTCCTGGCTTCTGGCCCCGCTGGCCCAGCCCACTCGCCGCCGGTCCGGCCCGCTCCCACCTGCAGGTAGTCGACGCGGGCCAGGCTGAGCTCCATGGCGCCGGGTGAGCGGATCCCACCCGGGCCCCGCCGCTCCCGTTACCGCGGCAACCGACATGGCCGCCAGCCGCCTTCCCATTGGCTCGGGCGGAGGGCGAGGGGGCGGGCCCGCAGGGAGGGGCGCGCCGCCATTGGACGACGGCGACAGCGGGGAAGGGAGGGGCTGGTGCCAAAGGAGCGGGACGACAGGGAGGGCAGCTCAAGGGGGAATATTTTATTTTATTTAACAACGAAGCATGGGAGGTGTTATTTAGAACGGGGTAACAAAATACCAGCCCTGCACGGAGGCTGAGCGTTACAAATAAAAACAGAAACCAAAACATTTCTAGCACATAAAGAGTAGCTCTGGACTGAGGTCACAGCTGTTTTCTTTTTTTTTTTAAAAAAAGTCTAAACTCTTGAAAGTAAATATAGGGAACTAAGAAAGGGTAGTGGTGGGTATGTGTATGTACATACATGTTGAAACAGTGACACTACAGTTACAGGCACACTTACCTGATTTTCACTGATTCTTGCAACCATACCGTGAGTTCTCAGCTTAGACGCGTCACTAGCATCGCTAATAAAGAACAGAGATTTCAAGTGATCCTCCACCACTGAGCTCTAGGCCATTTATTGTATTATGAAAAATCCTACTCGGACCCACTTGCTGCAAGGAACAGAGTACTATGCTCTATCTGTTATTTTAATTTCTTCTTGCAAATTTAGTGCAAAGAATTCTCAATACGTATCCATAAACCTGTTAAAATATCAGCAATTGACACCATTACCTTTGTAACGCATAAATGCAAAAAGAAAAAAAGATAGTTCTTACTTTTAGACGATTAAAATGAAGAGAGCGATATTTTTGTGGTGAGTTAATAAAATTTGCTAAGACTAAATTCCAGAGAAGCTGTACATAAAGTTATTCAGTGCTAAAAATCTACAATACATTTTTCAAGTATAAGATACTGAAATATTATTGCCAATAAATAGTTGTGCTGTAGTCAAAGCCACGGTTCCTTTGTCGAATCATTCACATCTCAGCATATTAGGGTTTAGTTTCTCACTGAGTTTATGTATTAAAATCGCTAGCTCTTCTGTTGCTTGGGACTTATCCTCCAAAAGTTCGTAGCGAAGACTGGAGATATCCTGTTTGATTTCCTTTAATTCACCTGTATTAATCATTGAGAGAAATACGTGTTAGCAAAGGTTAGGGTTCATTCAATACTGCTCTATGAAGTCACATCAGTGCGTATTTCAGATTAATCTCAAAACGTTCACGAGAGCAGGCACAGGAGTGGGGCAGGAGGCTTTATCTCTTCTTTATTCCCAATGGCATTAAGTGTGCCTCCACCCCTAAATAGCACCAAAGGTATTTTCATGGTCCAATGGACTCTAATGTTGTGCTCCACATGTATACAGAACATCAAAGATTCAAAAAGCGCTTTATATAGGTTAATGAATTAATCACGGCAACACTGCTGAACAGCTGGTAAAGATTAGTATCCCCCTTTCAGAGAGAAAAGGCAAAGAGATGTTTTTCTGCGATGTGCCAAGATCACACAGGAAAAGTGTGGCAGAGCTGGCAGTAAAACTCACAGCTTCTGAGTCTCTCTCCTCTTCCTTACCATTATCCTTTGAATTAGAAAAAGTCAACCAATTTAAAATTATGTTAAAATGTGACGCTAATACAAAAAACGCATTTAAATGAAAACAATTGTCAAGGCGAGGCTCATAACAAGCAACAGCATTTTTTTTCCATTCTAGGATATTCATTTCAAGAGCAGAAGCTTTTTAAAATATTCCAATAATATTCTCCCAGCAATGTGAGGTATGTAAATTCATACACAGTAGCCACCACAGGAAATTATTTGTCACCTATGAAAGACTACAAAAGAATACGAAATTCCCTAGTGATGCAAAACAGGAAAAAATCCCTAGACTTAAGTTTAAAATAGCTGCAGTATATAAGAATGCACAACTTTTCTATTTAGAACACAGCAGACTTCAAACATTCTATCTTCAAAGGCTGGATTTATACTCCAGGTACCAATGAGACGGGCACTGACATGAAGAGCACTACCTTTGCTGTGCAGCTGCAGACTGAGGCTCAGGGGTTCCCCGACTTGCTCTAAGTGGACTTTATGAAAATTGTTGATAAAGCAACAACCATGATGGCCATGAACCATGATTCTTCTGCCCCGTCATGCTTATCTAAAGACGTATATGCCAATACCACCCAGGCATCAGGGAACTGGAAAGACTGATACGCCCCTGGGGCTGCTGGTGAGAGAAGAATCTTTTCATCCATCACCAGGCAGATGATTTCTCCCATCACAGAGCAGGAACAGGAGGGAAGCAATGGGGATACGGGAGAGGGGCACACTGAGGAAGAGACTTTGGGGAATTTCTCTGCTTTTGTCACTCACGAGCTCAGCTCTGTACAGCCACATAGGATGGGGTAACAGTCAATGCACGATGCTGCCTTTTGAAGGCACAGAGTGGGATTTAATTCCCATCTTCTTTTCTGCTCCCTCCTTCTCGCTGTAGGGAGTTACAGGTAAGCAGAGAGTAACTAAAAGCTGTGCTGCCTTCACTGAGAGAGCAGCCTGTTCGGGTCCCTCACGTCACATACGCACACGAAACACCCCATGCTCCCATGCCAGCAAGAGCTGTTGTGACCCGGAGCCGTTCATCGCTGCACACCAGCTGGAGAGCACACGGCTGCCAGCAGAGCAGCTTGGGTAAGCGTTCCCGGTGCGCTGAAACCAACTAAACTAGCCCGGACTTATACTAAGCAAGTATGTTTTTCTGGTGGCGGTCACACAGATTTCTTACTGGCTGAACTGTGATGGTTATAACCTCCAGCTTATGGGAATAAAACCGTTGCTGGAGTGTAGGCAATGTTGCCTATAGATTTGTGTTTCGTTCCTGGAAGGCTGGAGGAAGGAGGACAGCATTTGTCTTAGTCCATCCCAGTGGGGATGGGATGCGCACCCAGAGCACAGCCCCCTCACTGCTACCAGGGAAGTTCCGCATTGTCACCAGTCACCAAGCTCAGATCCATCGTTTCTCAAAAGACCTCCGGTTGCACACTAAAATAGCGGCTACATTTGTCATTTTTCTCCCCATGCAGCTAACTCTGTGCAGCTTTGTTTAATGATGCACAACTTCACAGATTAATATTCCATACAGCTTTATGAAGGAAGGTCATACAAATAGTTCATGGTGTGAAGTGGTAAATTGTGTATTCAGTTGAATGAAACTGAGAGAAAGATGTCCTGCAGCTCTGACTAGGACTCTGAAGTGTGAATACACCCTTAGTAACTTCCTCACAAATTTCCTCTGTAACTGTGTGTCATGACTGTGCTCTCATTTTCCACCTATAAATCGGGGCCCATAATATTTCTCAGTCCATTTTTGTTGTCACAGGCATTCTTCCACTACTGTCTCTCTGAGTTCAGTGCATTTCAAGTAGAAATAAACCCTCTTTTTACCTGAAACCTAAAACTGATTCCTAATACAATGTGACAAAAATTGTCTCTGAATATTGCAAATGTAGTCTCCTTACCTTCATTTACTTCATCATTTTCTTTGTCCACTTGTGCTTTCAGAACATAACGTTTTATCAGTCTTTTCATTATTTGCTGCCAGATTAAAACAGTTACATAATCAGGTGAGCATATGTAATTAAACACTATTCACTTTTCTTTCTTAACCATCTCCCTCACATCTGCGTAAGGGCAAAAACGAACAGCCCCACATCAAGCAGTTGCCTCATACAGGCTTTCTTGGTGGCCTGCTGAGATTCACCAGTACAATAAAGCACCTTTCTCAGCCAGTTACCTGGTATTTACAGAGCACCACAACTTGTTGTAGGGAACAGGACAATACGAAAACATGTCTTAAATTAGGCTTCAAGTAGCTTCAGAACAGGTCTACTCTTTGTTAAACTCAGTTCACGCGTGAAAGGATGTGTAATAGATAAATACTTACATTTTTAAAAGAACGAAAAAAAAAGTTGACATTTTACAGTATGACAGTGCAATGTCATCTGTAAAGGATCCGTTAAGATTATATCTCTATTTTTATACCACAACTACTATGGTTCCTGGTAGATACTAATATACTTGTACATACCTAATCTAATTTTAAGATGAGCTACATAATTTGCACAGGTGGATTACATACCTTCAGCACCAGAGGAACAAGAGCTCCTATTTACTTTTTTATATCTGAGCTGGAAAGCAGACAGGAAGGTAATATCTGACAGACTCCTCTTAGCAGAGAGGAGCATTCCCATCTGTAGGAATGTTGAATGTCACATCTCAGATTGTGAGAAGAAAGGAAGGGAAAGTAATGCTAACTTAGTCAGCTCAATGCTTTCATATCCCTTGCCCAGAAATCAGTTTCAGATGTTTGCTTGTCACACTTTTCAAACTGGGACATCAAAGGAAAAAATCTAAGTGTTGTATGGGGTAGTTTTTTTAACTCTTCAAATAATGGGGCTTGAACAATAACTGTCTTTTCTCCAGTAGCATCCTGGAGTTTCATTTCTACAGGAGGTTTTCTTTATCTGGTGAAACCAAAACATCCTTGAAACACAAAATTCTGCTAGTACCTTCACACAGTTGTACTGCTCAAAACACTGACCATCAGGCATGTACTTACCTGATAGCGTGTCGGCTGATTGAGAATGCTGTTAAAACTGTGCGATTCAAAAACTCTGGAGTTCGACTGAGTGAAAAGGTTTAACTAGGAAGAAATAAGACAAAATTAAAATGTATTATGGAATTTGCAGTTAGAATTCAGCTCAATTTTTTTTTTTTCTTGGAGACATCTTGGGGATGTCTCCATCGTCACTATATCAGAGTACTATTTCCAAGGAAACTGAGATTGCCTTGACTTATTTGTTGGGTTTTGGTTTGTTTTTTTTTTTTTTAAACACTTAACAATTTTAGTTGACCTGTTCACAGCACAACTTCAAAGCAAATGTGCTCACACAGCTGAGGAAATAATGAATGATGACTTGGAGGC
Organism: Limnodromus scolopaceus; assembly: GCA_028565335.1. Taxonomy (NCBI): domain Eukaryota; kingdom Metazoa; phylum Chordata; class Aves; order Charadriiformes; family Scolopacidae; genus Limnodromus; species Limnodromus scolopaceus. Next base: position 6,436,148 of record JAOXNO010000033.1, read on the forward strand.
AGGGATGAGTGGCTAGAGCAAGGAGAGACTCTCTAAACTTAATAAAATTTAACGAAGAGCTATTGTGGATCTGCACTCTTAAACACACTTTTAATTACAAATGCATGCTCAAAACCATTTCTGTTTAGTTCAATGTGTTTTTCCAAAGCACCATTTTCAGGACTAGTAATACATTTAGACAAATGGTCATTGTTCAATTACTCAAAGATCAGAAAGCTACCAGAACCCAAATAATTTAAGAGTTTTGTGGATGTAGCCAAGAAACAGAAGGGAAAAAAATGCACCTTGGACAAGATAGCTTTGTGACCAGTATGGAAGGTTTGTTACCACCAATTCAGGGACCTAACTCTTCTCTCAGATACACTGGTAAGGGTGAAGTAAAAATGTGTATGAAGGTTCAACCCTAATCTGCATCTGTCATTAATTTTCTATGTGGCCAATTAAAAGTCACTGAATCAATTACAGCTGGCCTCTCTGGTGGGGTAGGGGAGCAAACGGAAGTCACCCTGTGCCTATATTGTTATCTAATTCTCGCAGGAGTGTTGTGACACTGCATTCTATTAATACATAGAACATTTAGATACTCAAATTTAGAATGTCATGGAAGTGCTGAAGATTATTACCGATCCCGCCTCTTTCCTGTTCTTTTCTGTTAAGAACATAGCCTTTGACAGTAGAAAGTGAATATCATACTGACCACACTTTATCCTTTTCCTGTCTGTCATGAAAGGGAAAGTTTTCTCTCCTTATCCCCCTCTTTTTTTTCCGTCCTCCCCCCCTTTTTTTTTCTACCCCAAACTAAAAACCTTTCTAATGGAGGTTGAAGGCATCTTTATTCAATATTTAGGTTATTCCATGTGGGAATTATTTGCATCTTTGAATACTCAGTTATTTTTAATTGTGTTTTTCCACACAATAGACCTTGTAATCCTAAGGAAATTTATAGCTATCTTTTTGGTTTTATGCAGTACATTTAGACAATCTGAAATACAGATCTATGAAAATAAACACTTACCTAATTACAGAACTATTATCAGAAGCACAAATTATACCCTAGAACTTAAAGAAAAGCAGAATGGACACACAATTCTTCACTGCAGTTAAAAGATTTCAGTACCTACCCTAGATTTAGAATTGCCCATTCCCATTTCAATATCCTTCTGCAGCCGTCTCCTCCTGCACTTAGAAAAGTTAATGATCCTCATGATGAAATAGAAAAAAGATTTGGGGCTTGGTACAAGACTGAATGGTGGAGGTAATGTTTTTCCATCATCAAAATACGATAACCAAAGTTTAGAACGAGCGAACTTCCACTCAACATCACTGTCATCCTGTGTTAAGATATAAAAAACAAGTATATGCTTTGTTTTGATGAAATGCAAAACTTCTTCCAAATGAAAATTCTTTAAAATATTGATGTTTTCTGGTTTTAAATTAAATATTATTTGGTTGCTAGTAAGACTCCCAGTACTTCTGCAAAAATGCAATCACTTTATCAAGTCTATTTTAATTAAATTTCAGTTGTCTCTTTATGGCAACATCTCATTGACGATACTTAGTTAAAGCATGTGAACCATTTAAACAAGTGTTGTTTTTGCACTGAGTGAAAGCCAAAATGTAAACTGTGCTATTTAAAGTGGAACTTTTTTTAAAGTCTTGTTTTTCTCATTAAAGTGGTCACATGAATTTGGTACTCACACAAGTGACGAAGTATTAGCTTCAAGGCAGACATGGTTTAAAATAGCAGTACTCACAGTTTTTTACATAACCAGGAAAACTACCTCTGATTTATAACGAAGTACAGAAAGTAGAAGCTTTGTTGCCATGAAGAAATTGTGTTAAAACTGTTAATACATTCCTACTGAAGTATTTCAAGGCCGGACTTGGTTCACTCCAAAGGTGAAAAGTTTATTATAACTAGTTTTCTAATGCTGAATTCCCTGACATTTCCTGGAACTGGAAATGGCATATCCATTTGTACATTATATCTTAGATATTATCTTTTTTTCCTCCTCGTGTAGGTGTGCCCCTGCATCTATGTGAATGTAATACTCTCTGAATAATATTAGAACTCATGGTCTGGAAACTGCAAACTACAAATATACAAAATATACTTCTACTTTCCTTTCTGCAACTTGGAATTTTTTAAAAATTTTTTTTTAAACCCAAGTATCTTGTCTACTTTAAATTTTCTGCATTTTTAATTGGAATTGGATGCTCAATATTCTAATTAATTATCTTTAAAAATGAAGATAATTTGTCATCATAATGAAATTAAAATAAAATGTATCCCTTTTAACAAGCAATGCAGCCAATAACTTTGTGTGAAATTCAAGTATTCATCCAACTGAGCCATTCAGCAGATCTGGAGAAATACTACCACTGTCTTTTCAGGGCATAAGGCAAAGCTCAGTACACCTAGAATCAAGTTTTAATATTTTACCTAAAGTGGAAAAAAAGCATGTATTACAAAGCATGTAAGCATTGCAAAGTGTGATTCAGTCACAAGAATCTTGACGATAAGCACCTGTATCACACACCATGTACAAAAGCATATAAATTTAATAAAGTATGTCTATGTATCCCTGCTGTGCATGTGTGTCTTACTCCTGCACGTTTAGCTAAGAAGTTTTAGGACTGGAACTAAAACCCCAGATTTCCATTAAAGAACAAATCAAAATACATTTAATCTGTATCCTAGTGATCCAACAAAGATCAAAGTGCACTACATTAAAGAAACATGCAATAAATATCCTAACGAAACTGGGAACGAGCCACCCATGTCTAAAACATTATGCCCAGCAACTTTGTTTTCTACTTGACAGCAGTCTTCATTGAGATATTACTTAAGATTTTAAAATTTCTAGATGGGTGACATCTCCTTAGATGCATATATGTGGCACATGGTGAACTACTTGTTGAGATCCTGTACGGTTCTGCAGCTTGGCTGGGTTGTTAGATAAGGTCAGTCTGAGAAACATGGTATTTTTTGTGATCTCCTTTACTGAGGTAATCTCTTTACTGTACTATTTCATATCAAGATGTGCTCATTGAAATAATTCCTAATAGTACGGTCCTTTTTCAACGTAACAAAAGGGAACAACCTGCGAACAGAACCCACCTCAATTTCTTGATATGAACTGTTGATCATAGCAATCAGCATGTTGAGCAGCACTACCACCATCGTTACATTGTATATGCCATAAAGAACATAACCAATGTTCTCGATGAACTTATGATCATATTTGAGGACAACAGAGGTTACTTCAGACAAGCCAAATATTGACCAAAATAAGGTCTTGAAACTTTCTTCCACTCTGTTGGGGAAAAAAAAAAAGAAAAAATTAAAAATAAAAAAAGAAGAGAAAGGCATTATTACTAACTACACAAATAAATAAATAAATTGTGCTAATTGTGCTAGCAGTGAGCGATAAACAATCTCAAATAATTTGTCTGTGAACCAGGTTTGTAGAGCACTGATCAAAATAACCAACATACAAGAAATATTTTTCACAGTATGTTCCATTTCTCCACAGTGTTCCACCTATCCATCATAAAGACTGCAGTTGTAACAATACATCCAGAATAACAGCCCAGGAATTAGAAACGTGCAATATTTCCAGGTTTTGAGATGAAGAATAGAAAGATCTCATTATTTTCTATTCTAGCTCTGCAGGGGGCAGGTCTTCCCTGTCCTAATAAACCTAAATATGGGGCTGATGGGAAGGAAACTGCTGCACTCCTTCCTAGAGCTTCTGATTAACCCTTCTATTAGGTCAATTGGTCTTTTGTATTCGTCTTTCTCAGGTTCTGAGATACCTATTTCTCACTGACTTCAACTATCTTCAGTTTTAATGCTAGGAGATAGTATATAATATCCAAAGACTTCATTACCTTAGTGAAAAACTAAAAGTTTCATATTGGCTTTATTCTTAAACGTAACTTCATACTTACGTTGTGAAGGCTGGGTTTAGTTTAGCTCCAAGGTAGTAGGAATACAGTATGAACATTCCAATCATAAATGCAAGAAATACCATAATAAAAAGGACCATAAACTTGAAGATGTCTTTAACAGTCCTTCCAAGTGAAATCTGCAAGGGCCCAAAACTCTCATTTGCAGGCAGGATATATGCAATCCGGGAAAAGCTAAGAACGACAGCAATTGCATAGAGGCCTTCAGATATTATCTGAGGATCAGATGGGAGCCATTTGTCTCTGGCTGGAAGATATGAAATGCAGAGGTAAATATAAGGAGTTACTCATTTATCACAATGTTTAAAAATAGATCTCGATAGGATTTTTCTCTGAACATGTCTGAATTTAGTTGAGACAAATACTTGAAGAGTCTAGCAGTTTGCTACTCTACTCCTTTTCTCCTTTAAGTCACAATTAATGACTGTAAGTTACATTACCTTTTGCTAGAAAAAAACCTGTAGTTGAAGAAACAGGACATTTTCTTCGACATTTGCATTTTAACCTGAACTATATAACAATAAGTGAATCCTTATTGCTTTTCTTAACGCCACTCTATTATTTGCTATCTTAATAATCACTATGCTAAAGCCAGATATTTATTCATACTTTGTGTTTTATTGATGGGAAGTTAACAGTATTAGATGATGAACAATTTCATTTTTTAATCACGCTAAGCTTTTGCCTTTGTTAAAGGTTCAGGATGTAACCTGGTTCCCATTGCAATCATGAAGATTTTTGCCATTCCCCTCAATGAAAGAGGATCATGGTTTTCATACACAAAATGCACAGAAAATTGAGTTATATGTAAATTCAGAAATTGTTTATTACACAAATTAATGCACAATCTTAGAAAATAACACTGAATTAAAATGTTTCATATCAAAATGAAACATTGGTTGGACTAGATGATCTTAAAAGGTCCCTTCCAACCTATGTGATTCTGTAAAATACCCTGTGTTTCTAAATATGTATTTACATATGTACAAATTTAGACTGATTGTAGAGCAATTAAAATAAATAACAAAACCAAGTTTGTTGTTGTAATGAAATTCATAAAGCATATTCTAAAATACCACCAGCAGCAGCAAATACAGCCTTTGCTCGTGTTGCAAATAGAGATTCATCACACCTTACATCACATTACAATTTCTGCACTGCAACAACTAATTAGTACTTTTATTCCATTTGAGCAGATCTTTATTGGGCCAGCATCCTTCCCTTAGCAGGAAATGCTGATAGATCTTTACAAATACAAGAAACTCTATTAAATAACTGAACCAAACAAAAAAACTCATATCAAAATTTTATGTGTTGTGCACTAAGCCACGAATAAAATATTGCTTGCAAATGTTTAAAATCAAGAGGGTCAAATTTAGCTCTAGGATAAACAAAATAAAATTACGGACAGCTGCATTTGAACTGATTTTGCCCTCGTGCCTATTGTTTGGTTTTAGTATATTGGCAAACCTGTTTGTCAAATTACTGTCATAACAACCACTGTTTAAATAGCATAGAAACAAAAATACTGAGGCAGAAGTGGTCACACAATGCTATGAACACAAACACACGCCAATATTCATTTTAAGGCTTTGAAATGCTAGTGCATCATAACAGTTTTTCTATGTTCAGATCTGTGTTGCAGAGAAGGTCAACTCACCGTAAGTAAAATATTCTATTTCTGGAGGAAGTGTGACCTCAGAGAGGTCATTCTCCTCAATGTAGTTGTCCACATATTGTTGTGCTTTTGTGGCCTGCAGGAATGCCAGAAGCCTCGCCGTGAAAGCAGCAATGAAAATAGACAGCATCCCAAAATCCAAAACATTCCATAACTGCAAGATATATTCCCTGGGTCCTTCCAGCCACAGCTCTTTGCATTCTGACCACATCATACCTGCAACAAGAAATGAAAAAACATAGCCACATCGGCCAAACTCTTTTCATTTAAACTCTCTGCATTCTCCCATTTAATAAAACCAGGTGATCCCAGTGGAGCAAAAATTCACTTATTTGCAGCGTCACAGAGTCATCATACACCTTGAGTAAGGTTCTCTTGGTTTCAACAGGGTGGATCAAATGACAAGGTATTAATTGCTATGTGGGGATAAAGCTCAGACATCTCCACACAGGGCACTGTAGTGCCACAGCTTTGCAGTGAAAGTATTATGGCCTAACAACGTAACTTCTGAAGAAGGAAAAATGTTAAGTGTGAAAGACGAACTCCTCCCGTTTCCATAACATTTACATTCATAAAACACTTCTGAATCAGAAGGGTTAGTTTTTACAGAGAAGCACAACTACCCAGCTACACAGATGACCAAATATAAATGGCACAATTATACTACCGGTTCTCCACTTTACAGACTAAGATGCTTTTCAGCATAGAAAGTGGAATTTGGCTATGTGTAATTCAGTTTTCTTAATCAAGTTCTCGTCAGAAACTCATTTATGTGGAATTAATCCAGATCACAGCCTCATCATAACCTAGAGCTGTACTTGTTGAGAATCAAGACATTTTCTTATTTCAAAAAAATTTCTTAGGGGAAAAAGAAACCCCAAACAACAAAACCACAAAACCGCAACACTGTATTCCTGTTTCCCTGGCTGGGTAATTCAGGGGGGTACTGCTGCCATCCCAACCATACGCACAGCAGCCACGCACTGGATCAGCTTGAGACTGGTTGACTGATTGTTGTGAACTATGTTCTAGCGACCACCAAAATCTCAGTCCTTGCCTTCTGTCAAATAAAGAGGCTGCTCCCCACAAGTATGTGCGAGGACTACCAAAAGGCAGCATACACGGAATACGCATCCCCCTACCCTAACACAGTTTAAGATAAAGCATTGATTAGATCAGGAGATTCAGATGAATCAAAAGGCAGAGTGAGGCACCTTCATGCAGCAGCCACAGAAACGCTCCTTTCTCGTCTGCAGCCTGTACAAGCTGAGAATGCTGCATTATCATGTGAATAACGGACATTTTGCTATGTGAAGCACCTGACCTTGATGAAATGATAGAAGATAGCTTTTTTTGTCATACAGAGTTTCAAACAGCTGATCAAGTATTGTGAAAAAACCCTGAGTAATGAGAACTGACTCATTAGCCCCTTGATGCTGGTAGAAACTGTGATTTCCCCAAATGCCACCCAGGTAGCAATCCCACATAAGCACCGATGTGGTAGCCCGTTAACACCGTGCCGTAGGAACTCCTGACCTTCTGGCACGTTCAGCACCGTAGACTGCCTGATACTATTTAAGAAAACCACTTCGGTAAAGAATAATTTCTGTGGTATTCTCTTCAGCAAACCTGTGCTCCTTTCACAAATGCCAGAATTACCAAACAGCGTGGCAAATCAGCAAACAACATTTAACCCCGTGCTGCAAGAGAGGGCAGCACAGAGATGCTCTGATGCCCTCACCAGTTCTAATGCACTGTTATCCACCCTAAGGGTTTATTCTAACCGCACAGCCTTTGGAACAAAGGTTGGATCTGGGCATCTCTCCTTTCTTTAGAATTTATGTCTGCAGGAAAACAGTTGACAAAATAATGAAGGGGCAATATACCTACCAAGAACCCATACCATGATCAGCATTTCTGTCCAGGTGAATTGAGTAGTCTTCACCCTAAAGATCTGCTTAGGGTAATCAGTAACAGTGACATTCGGTAGCGTTGTTATACCTTCAAATCTGTCTGAAGCATTGAACACCAGCAGGCCTAGGAAAATAATGAAGGATGCTGCATGTGCCACAAATTTCATAAATGGGCTTCGAAGAATTCTTCCAAGCTGCAAAGGCAGAATGAAAGCAGTCACTCGGTTTTCTCAAAGAAACAAACTCTTTTGTTTCAGACATTCCAGAAGCACAAATGGGAACTCAGAACTCAGGACAGTCTGAAACCTAATTTTTTAGAGGATGCTGTTCCAAGAGCACTGAACTGTGATGCTTCTCCATTTCAGACAAAAGTCTCCCGAAGGCAGCCTTATGGAATATGTTGTCCTGTTAGCGAGTGTTCATGTTATTCCATAAACTCTAGATGGCAATGTTTGAGGGGAAACACTCCAAGGAATTACAAACATACAATGGCTGTGACCAGAATTTGATCTAATGCCTGCAGATGAGTGGTGGAAGCAAGCCCATGGAAAAATAAAATAAATTAAAATATGCCTTCCTTATCAACAAATGTGTACCACTAGCTTGCCTACGACTATAGCTCTAGGAAAAATTACAGACTCGTCTTCTCATCTCTGGCTACTGAATTGCATCCACGGAATATACGTTCAGAGCAAGAAGTCCCAAATAACTAACCTGTGTCTACTAAAAATAATGACTGCTCCATCACAATGGATTAAGAAGGACAAGATCAGAAACATTACTATTTTCAAACTAATTCAGCTGATCTCATTCATATCTGCACCTGGTAGAAGGATGAAACAGCAAGAACAGAGGCAGTTTGCATGAGAAGATAGAACCGGCTGCCTCCAGAAGACCACACTGGAAAAAGCAAAGGGTCTGAGGCCGTTATGAAAAAGAGAGGGAGGTGGCCCCACAGCCAGCAATTTGTGCATGGACTCAAGCACAGAGAGGGCACTGAGACTCCCTAGTGATGCTCTCTGGAGACCTCTTGGGGTGAATGCACAGGTAGGTTTACTTGTCCTTCCCAGCCCTCTGGAAGGAGTAATACCTTTGGAATAAACCTCCTTTCTGTGGCCTGAGCAGCACAATACTTGTCCCAGCTCTGCACAAGGCGTGACAAGGTAGATGCTAGACAGACTTCATCACCTTAGCTGTGCACACCTCTTAAGGCCAAAGGTTTTCTGTCTCTTTGAGTATAACAGAACGATGTACTGCTCCGCACGTAATGTCTGACCTTTATTAATGTTAATAAACAGTTGTAATGCAGTAAACTATCACATACATCACCAACAGGATGCAGTATTCCAAAACCCCCTGTGAAGAGCTCTGTTAGCAGCAGTATCGTATAAGAAGAAAAATCCAAGTTCAGCAGATGGGGAACAGGAAGCAGCTTTCTTATTTCAAGGAATGGTCTTCCTGAAACTGGGGTCAGCCACTATGAACTAAGCGGAGCAGCACACGCTAAACAGCATTTACTATGTGTGCAAACAATCTCGGGTTCCCTTCCTGCTCCTGACCTTTACAAAGCACTTTGAAATTACACTATCAAACAACTGATATGAATGTACAGTACTTTTATTTGACATGAGCACTAGGAAAAATGTCAGATGTTTCTGGTACTGGGAATTAAAGCTCAAGGACAAACGTCACTTTCCCATGTTAGACAACAGCTAAAATATATATTAATATGTTTCTATGATACGGAGCTGCAAGTACGGAATATCTTTACTACAGATATTAATGGAAAGTGACATTTCAGAGAATAACGAGAGTAACAATTATCCTATTATCATAAAGGTTTATCTTTAAAGTAAATATTTAATCCACACAAAACATCGGGTTCCCTTGAAATATGAAGGAGATGAGCAAAATCTTATCCTTTTTGAGGTGAACTACAAGAGCAAAATATAAATTAATGAAACTCACATTTTTTTGAGTCTTGTATACTTGTTAAGGAAATAAAATTGAAAGACCACATTCAGCACAGAAGTAATTTTACTTAATTTTTTTTAAAAAAAATTGATGTAACAGAGAAATCTTCCTTTTTCTGATTTACCAATGATCTATCAATCTGCTTCATTTGCAGACAATTCATATGATACGGACTGTAAGGATTTCAAAGAAACTGCCGTTATTTTCATTGTGAGATCATCAAGAAAGCTGGAAGCACCCATCTATTTTCATGTAATTTTAAAGAAGTAAGAGTTCACAGTTACTCTCTTCTACAAATATACCCTACCACATGGTTGGAATACTGCATTTAATGTAATTTCTGCTCTATGGTTCACTTGGTAAACAGACCTCCTAGGGCAGGTGTAACAAATATTTTACTTAAAATTAAGTTCTGCATCACTGAAGTCAACAGATAACCTGCTAATGGTTTATATGGGAACAGCATCAGGTCTTAAGACCTGAGGAGATGGAATACAAAATCTGAGTGGTGGCTTTCAAAAAATTCATGTTACTAATAAAAATACAATTATATAGCAGAGCATGATCTACGGAAATTTAAAAAAGAAAAAAAGCTCTCAGAGAAAAGGGTTTTTTCCTTTCTTTAAACTTCAAACAATTTATTTTCATGTTTCATCACTGCAGTCCTCTCTTTACAGTGCAAATAAAACAAATAGCATCTTTTGGCTCAAGACTAGAGATTACTAAAAATATCATTAATTAGTTAAAACTTGGAAGCAGCAGAATTAGAGGTACAATACTGCATTTTGAATGCCAGAAATTGAAACACAGCTCCCAGAATAGCACAAGATAAGTAATTTATAAAATTCAGTACCCTGCTACATGGTGCAATCCAATAACCAATGGCTAGAAATGGGAGGCCCAATGCCACAACCAGCACAACCAGACACTTGATGGCTATGGTCTGCTCCCGTAATCCTGAGAGATTTTCATACCAGATAGTCAGTAGCTGTTGCTGACAGTTCGGATGGGCCACAAACTGTAAAGAGAAAGAAAGAAAACCAAGAAATACTGTAAGAAGAGTCATATAACTGCTACATACATGATCATGATCATCTTAAATATATGTGTTAATTTAGACCTTAAGAACCATGTTTTTTATCCTTTCCTTTAAAATAAAGGTTGATAAATAAAGAAGAAACTGCTGAGCTGATTTGAAGCACCATTTTGGGGATGAGGTTGCACACACAGACAGCCAAAGCTGACAGACACCTTTTATGCATTATTAGAACAGCTTTGCATACCCAGCTGGACCCTGACAGAGTTGAACCTCAGCCGTAACTTCCAACAATTTCTCATCAAATCAAGCTGATCGAAGGTACATACAGAATTCCTGCAGAGACTGAAAATTCTCATCTGACCATAAATCCACCATTAGCCTCTCTCCTTCGTGCACATGCTTTTCACAGACCTCCTCAAACATCATTGCCATTTGATTCGGTTCTTTCACGAAGGCTCCAGATACCTCCTTAACCATCTATACATTCCCAGTCTGAAACTTACTGAGGCAAGAAATAAATAAAGCAAGAATACAGCACAGAATTTTAAACCTCACCAGAACATACAGAGATGAATATTAAAAGGATTTCTTCTCTCTTACTGCCATCAATGGTGATAGCCTCTACTTAGATGTACGTGGAATTGGAAAAACAATCAGAAGCCACTTAGTACAAAAAAGTTTTTATGTTTTGTGGAAAATAAAATTTAGCATTTAGTAGTACAAGGAAATTCCATTTTGTGAAGCAGATGGAAAGATGACATTATGGTTTTGATGATGCTCTAAGGACTCTGTTACAGATTTTATTTTGCTGTACAGTTTTGTATTTTCTCTAAGTTCACGCCTTTGATACTATCTCACATGAAAAACATTAAATACTCAAATTTTACAGTTTTCAAAAATAACTTTTCCTTTTGTGCTATTTTAAGATTTTAAAGGACCCTGAGGGTACAGACTGTTACCACTATAGTCTTATGCTATTCTTTGTGTTTTAATGAATTGTTAACAGCTTAACAACACACTGCAGAAGGCTCAAATAACATCTGCATTGTGTATTTTAAAAATATAAACATTTCAGGGATTTCTGCGCAAGATAATTTTATTTTTAATGAATTATTTTATGAGGTGCTCTTTTTATCTTTGCTGATTAGTTTAGATTATTATTAATCAATATTAAGTATTTGCTCATTTATTTCTATAGCAAAAGGACTAAAAGGTATTCAATATAATAGAGGAAGCTACAAGACTAGATGTGTACAAATATCTGAATAAAAAATATTCAAGCATTTAAACAAGAATGTTGTGATTGTCCATAGTCTAAGCATACACAATTACCACTGAATTTCAGTTCATTGAATGTTGGGCCATTTTTGGAATCTTCAACACTACATCCAAATTTTGGTACTTCCTCTCCTTATACCCAGACATAGACATGTGAAAGACAATTTTTGAATTTACTTACCCTCTTTTGACCTAACTTTGGTGCCTGCTGAAGTCAATGGTAAAATTTCAACTGACCTTAACTAAACAGAGCCAAGACATCATCAAGGACTTTTGTAACCAAGTGCTTTAAAATAGGAGGGAAGAAGCCGGAAAAATATCAAGACAAAGAAACAGGGCATCAAGAGATTTTATCAGGATTTAGTCATGAAAAGACAACCAGACAAGTGGAAAAATAGTCTTAGGATTAACAATCAACTTCTCCTCAGTTATTACAACACAGACTTGCTCTCCTTTTGTGTAAGTTTTGTTTGTCGTTCGCTTCCACAAATAATTCCTTAAGTGTCCCAAAACTGAAATGCAGCGGAGATTGAAATGTTAAGATACTAAACTGGCACACATTAAGGATCTAGTACACACTAAAAAAACCCAAAACCAAAAAAACCAGTCAGCTTCCATCTATCTCCTATGCAGCAAATACATACTAATGTTATTTTCCTAACTTCAGTAAGATTTCAGTATGTTCACAGGGAGAGGGGATGGTTCCCAAATTAATTATGGAATGATAAAACAAGCTGCTGCCAACAACTGCACTTGTTTAAATATACTTTAAGTTTTAATTTACTGAAATCAACTCTTGGTCAATTTCGTTGAAGGGTGAACATGTATTCCTCTATTTTTTAAAGCAATATTGTATTTCTTTGGGTTGAAGCCCTGTGGACAGAGGAGATGGTACCACGATGCAATCAGGATCATGTTTTGTATCCAGGAGCGTGTAGTCCATGTTGGGTGCTGCTACTGAAGAAACATAAGGGGTGGGAGGGAAGAATAATTCCAGAGCTCCCTATATTCTTTGCCCATTATATTTACATTTGTGTTTAAGTCCATTTCTAAAGTGTCACCATACTCATCATTATTACTATTACTATTATACCATGTCCTGTGAGACTGCCACATCACAAGAGCATGTGGGACATCATTTAAGCATGAGGTAAACAGCCTAGTTATCACAGCACTTTGAAGAAATCTGGTAATGTAGTTGTCACATTGGTCAACAATAAGTAGTAAATCAGAGTAAAGAGTGCTAGGTAATTGCACAAAAAGAATTTGAAAATAATACTGATAACTCTGATAATCCATGATGGATTAAGAGTGAGCTCTGACCTGAGTTGCTTGTACTTAAAAAAAAAATAACATACTGTAAACTTTGGACGTCCATTTTATTATCCTTTGTACTCTGTTGAGATCGTAATGTACTATGTACACTGTTGTTTGCCAGGTCTTGTCTGCAAAACTCCATTTATATTCCAAATCTCATTAAAAAGTGCATACAGTAGTACAATAGGGTAGACTTAAAAAAAAAAAAAAAAAATCAAATCAAGTCATTGGCAATGAAAACAGGGAACCTTAAAAGCCTCAGGAGGAGGAATCTGAAGCTGTTGCATGAACTTTAAGAAGGGAAGCAACCTTTGTATTTTAATCTACTTTTCTCTAAATCGAAACTCCTGAAGTATTTTGGTGTATGGTTCATTAACACATATTAACACAGTTTGTACCTATAGTGGAATGGCCAACAGAAATAAATTTTAAAAAAATTTCAAGTCTTTAAGAAACTAATGTCAACTTGAATTATGTTTGTCTTCTTTTTATTAGGCTGTCACCTTTGAAGCTTATGTACCATAAAAACTGCCAGCCTGGTCTATTTGAAAAAAAGAGACTGGTTTTCTTTTTGGTGTTTGCGTGTTCTGATATATGCCCCCCCGTCCCTTCTTTTGCTAAGATATATTTCATTCTCAACTCAAGACATGAAGAGACAAATCCCACAACAGATTATTTACTTTCCTGTCTTTGGCCACAGTTAATTATTTCAAATTACAAATAAATTGTTAAAAAGCAGGCTTAAAACTGTAAGGAAGAGGAGAGAGAAGAAACACCCACATCACTCCTCCAGTTACGAGAGGGAATGGGAAGAAACAGCAAAGAAGCTTTAAGGGAGCCTGCCTAGAGCTATGAACCAGCCCATGGGCCCTCCTGCATTGCATCCAGAGCTGTGTGCTGATTTATTCCTCCTGGTCTATCAACATTTTGATCTGATGCTAAGAGGAGATCTGCCTGTGCTATAATTTTCCCCAGAAAAGGGAGGAGTTAGTGGATAAGATGCCAATGGTTATGGTAAGTTCTTCTCTGGCAGTCAGTCTAAGGGCTCGAGAAGATCTTAGCAACTTATTCGACTTTGGCAACAGTACAATATGTACCACATCCAAGGCCTCAGAGCAACTCATGTCACTTCTCTTATCCATAAAAGCTCTGAAATTCATCCTCCTCTCCAGCTCTGCTGAAATACTGGAATTTATGATTTTGTTGGTTTTATTTTCAGCAACTGCAACCTCTTCTGTTTCCCCTCCCCTTGTATATCTGTCTGCCCTCCAGCTCCATCTCCTCCGAAGACAGTAGATTCACATCATATTTCACCTACCAATCACATCATCCTACAACCTTGTTCCTTCTGCATTTCTCTTCTCTCATCCTACTTCCCATGCAGTTTCTTACTTCTTATTACATGTTGATCATGTTATCAGATTTATATAACATTTTAGAATCTAATTCAAACCTCAGTAAACAACAACGATGCATGAGGACAGTATCTGGTCAGTAAAAAAATCCCAATTAGCTGCTTTTCTGGGCAAAATTAACTGTAACATTTCAGAGGCATTCAGTTTCGTGTCTGTGAACCAAGTCATCAGTATGTAAATATTCTTCTGTATGACTAAAAATGATTATAATGTTATTTATTCCTAACATCCTAATGACTGAGTTCAGACCTAGAAGGAACCGACCCTGACATGCTCTGATACACAAACACACAACATAAAGAGAATTTTGAATCTTCTTTCTTATCTATCAATTCAAAACATCATTGTTTGAAAATTAAGTCCTGTGATTTTACTCAAACTCTTATTGATTTCACTTGGAAATTCTACTCCAATTTTTATCTCAGCAAGAACTGCAGAACTTTGCCCAGCATCAGCAACTTCTCTGATATTTTGTTGGCAATCTAAAAAGAGAGTTAAGATACAATACTAAAAGCATGACTGCAGCAGCAATTCAGCATACAGAGCAAAGCTACTTGTTTTAACTAGTTTTTCTTGGTTTTTTAATTCCCTTAATCCCTCACTATTGGGACTGCAGTTTTAGTCTGAACCTTAGCCTCAAAATCATACTGCATTTACAAGATGGGCTACTCTTTCATGCAGTGCTCAGGGTATTAAGTGCAAGAGTTTCATTACTAATAGAATTTAAAACTCAATTTCCCTAGCAGTGAAGTCCTGAGCACATTTGCTTACTTGTCATATGCTTTTTCCTGTCTCTCCTTCCTCTGAAAAGGGCATACGGCTCATTAACCATTTCATGGACCTGCAGTTCTGTTTGGCTGTACTGTTTGCAAGAGTGAACTGACCTTAATGTGACTGACCCAGAAGCGCAGCTAGAAATACTGAAAGCTAAGAAACATAAGCCACATCCTTGTCTGCTTCCTACAGTTATTGGGTTGAAAGCATCTCGTGTGGAGTTCCCACACCTGAATCTGTTCTACAGTCAGAATATCACTATAATCTGCCACAATTAAACGGAACCCGTCCCAGCATCAAGGGACCACCATGGCAGAGACATTTCCTGGCTCAACCCTTGCCATGCCCTCTGTAATGGCTATTTACATCAAACAGCACGTGCATGAATATGGTAACAACTGCGTCTCTGCACCATCTGTTTATTTCCTTCCACCAGGATCATTAGCCTTGTAGATTCTGAACTGGATTTGTCACAAACTGGAGCCAAAACCTTGAGTTTATCTGCAACTAATTAATCTTTTGTAAGAGAAGAGAACAAGTTTGCTATGTGGAATTGTCTTTTTTTTTTTTTTTGCACTACGCAGATTTTTGTTATTCTTAACAGACCTGTGTGGCCCCTTGCTCAGCAATGAATTTCATCAGTGACCACGACCTCTTGGAAGAAAACCACAATCTTCAGAAAGCAAGCTGAGACAAGAATCTAAGCAAAGGTTTGGTACACATTAAAATGCAACAGCATAAAGAATTCATAAGTTATTTAGATATGGTAACATGCTTATGCACTTTGATTCTTTCCCTGTTCCATACTTTTTAATTAATTTAATACTTGTATATCTTTACCTTGAATTTTGGTAATTGATATGCATTTATCTGCTGTAGATCAAGTCTATATTGGAAACAATGATTTGCTGTTTGGAATCTGCATTTACAGTTTTTGTTAACCATCTTTTGGGGACATAATAAACACCAACAATTCTCAGTTGTCCTTGCAGGATGCTTACACTTTATATGGCAGATTGGCTCAACAGGTGGCCACAGAATACGCTGCTATTTATTCTGAAAGACACAGACTTCTTGTAGAGATGACGAAACTATAATGGCCGTTAAAAATGGAAATAATGCTAACCATGTAAATAGGTAGCTGTAAATAATACATAGGCATTGCTGTATTTCTTGAGTTATCTCACAGAATGACACAATACTAACTATTTTCTGTGTGACCGTAGTGGGATCTCAAAGAGAACAACACAGCTATATATTGAAAACTGTTAGGATAAATGGATATGTATTATGTCAAATGTGTGATACGCAGCTCCATTTTTTAACACATAACATTCATTCACAAAATAAGTGTTTGTTAAAAATTACCTTTGAGAGGGGCATCAAGAGAAAACACGTTGCACTTTACAAAACTCTGATAAATACAAGTGCAAAGATGAAGAACTGAAATTAACTGATTAACTAGCCACAAATATATTTCATACATTTTTCAGGACTGAATTTTTAAATATTTTTTTAAAAGAACACACATGGTAAATCATGTGGAATTTCTCACTACAACCCACACAGGTGCAGATGAGCTATTTGGTTTACTGTCATATTTTGAAATAAATTAAAAAAAAAATATACTTAATGACAACTTAGATATTTTCTTTTCCTTTTCCAGAGTAGTAAAAAGAAGACTTTTTTTTAAAAAAAAAACCTATGTGTTGATAAAAATACTAGTAGAAAGCTGCGAGACTTACCTCCCAGAATTAACTTGCCCAATTAAGTTACTTAGGGTAGAAAGCAAAAGTAAAACAAAAAAAATTGTGAACAGACCAGACCTTTTCATTGGTTGAAACCAACACTTTCACCAACAGAGCCTTCTCTTTCAATTAGATATTATCACAGAGACTGGCAGGAATACACATCCTGCCTTTCACCGAGTTAATTTAGCTCCACTGAAATGCCTCCTTTTGGATTAATCAGGAGAAGATCTAACCAACTGTGGATAACCCGGCTAGCACAGCTGATTTATGTCATTAAAATCTCCTGCCAATTTTCAGCTGTGGAAAGTAGATTAAACTGAACTCCTGACTGTAGTTCCCTTCTGCCAGCTTCTGCCTTGTGATAATCTTGATTATACACACCGTATCTCAGTAATGCATCTGACCACTGTTTCATAACACCTGTGGAGTAATAATATGACACTGTGTTCCTATCACAATGTCTGAAAGCACTGGCTATAAGGAGTTACCTTTTTGACTTCATACTTAATGGCCAGCTTCACACGGCTCAGTGATGCTCTGTGTCTCTGTGCTTCAACTGGCTCAGAATTCAAATCCCCATTCAGAATGGCTTCCACTTCTTCCGAGTCTCGGCAGAGATCAAGAACACCAACCACAAAATCCTTGCACTGCATAGACAGCTTCCGATAGTCATTCTGAAACAGAAGTGTTAGAGAAAACAGCCCATGACAAACATACTTAATAGTCAACGGCATGGAAAAAGAATCCGTACAAGTTGCTAAAAGTTAATAGTATGTGATTTTTACACAATATGTCACGTTTATCAGACATTACAGAGCTCTTTACAGTGGAATCATTTCTTCTCTGACGCAAGGTAGCCCCTTGAACAGAAGATGAGGACAGCTGTTTAACAGAGCATGGGAACATTACGTAGCAGCAGATGGGCAGCAAGGGGAAGTTGAACTGACAAATAAGAATTGCGCAAATAAACTAGGACCAGAACTCTTGAAATACTAACCTCACCCTTGCAAAAACTTTGCAGACAATTAATGAAATAATTCTTACACAGTTGCATCCCAGGCTACGAATATATTTCCGCTCTTTCTACAGTGCTAAAATGGCTGCTTACTCTTTACTCTGATGTATACCGTGTTCACTTCCCTTTTTTCCCCTCACCTCTGCTTCCCAATTACCCTTGGAACTGCTTCACATCCAACAATGTGTACAGTGGGTTACAAAGTAACTGCATAGAATAACTGTGGCATGAACTTGGACACCAGTGTTATGGGCAAAATACCCCAAACTTCCTGTACAGGCAACACAGAAACCAACTTTTTCAAAGGACAGTTGAAAGATATTAGGCTTCCAAGTCATTCTCTAAGAGACCTTTCCACTGACAACACAGCTGAACTAGAGAGACATTTCTGTAAACCATGACTCTTATTTAAGAGCTCTGTCCACCTTTCCCTTTCTCTCCTTCTCTTCCCTGTCTGTCTTTATCACAAACCATTCCTCTTCCCAAAATCACCTTTTACCTTAATCTCCCTCATTTGCTCTCGCTCCATCAGCTTTCCCTTCCCAACAGTTTTGCCTGTGTTACCTTCTGAAAGTATATAAAGCAAACACGTTTCCTCAGTTATTAAAAACCAACTCCCCCCTCCTCCAATTCAAATTCTTTTCAGAACCTAATCTTTTAGCAAAGCATTTCTTCTTTTCTCCACTCACTGCTTCCATTTTGCAGTGTCATTGGCCATTCCCAGACTTGCAGCTTGTTGACTGTAGCTGAGAAGTCTTACTGTATCATGCAGAAAAAAAGCAACTACTTTTTGCTGGTCACAGAATCACAGAATCACCTAGGTTGGAAGGGACCTTTTAAGATCATCTAGTCCAACCAATCAGAAAAAACCAACCAACCAAAAAAAAAAAAAAAACCACCACAAAACCACACACAAAAAAAACCCCACCAACCCAACACAAATCCATATCCCCGAGCACCATGTCAACACG
>JAOXNO010000033.1:6464804-6487144 GCA_028565335.1 Limnodromus scolopaceus
GGGGGAAAGGTGGGCGTTACTGTACTTTTCAAGGTATTCAAGAGAACTGCAAAATCATTTAAAAAAAAAAAAGCACTGGGAAACAGTTAACTAAGTCATTAATTGTCTGTTGGAGAATCTGAAATATATAGAAAAGTCAGGGCACTGACATACTAAACCAGATACAGCTCAAAAACAGCTCACAGAACCTACATCTGTAACCAGTCTAACAGCTCATTTCTAAAAGCTGCATCAAAAATACCCGCTTTCTGTATTCTTAACGATTTGGAGACATCATTCAAAATGAGTAAAAATAAAAAAAGAGGCAATAAGGTCAACGCTGCTGTACGCTCAAGAAAAAAGTAACATTTCTGCACTTATACTACTCAGAATTTGTAACAAAAAACAATCTTTGCCTGCCACAGCAACCAATATTGTCTTCCATCTGCTGCAAGGTTATCAGAATACATACGATCCCTTTTTCCAATTTTCTCCATACACAGTAGGTGCAAAAGCAATTTCATTTCATTAAAATTTCTTTTTTAAAGGCTTAGGTATTGAAAACTCAAAATCAAGAACAAGTGAGACAATAAATATCATCAAAGCATTTGCAATTGAAAAAGTAAAGACACAGGAAATAATTTCAAGCATCTAAGGACATCACGGAACAGCAGCAACTTTAAAGCAATTACAAAGACAGAGAGAAACACCAAAACACCATTACCTTGAATTCTTTTTCAATGTTGGCCAACTTGGCAAGTTCATTGCTGAGTTCTAGAGCAGTGAGTACCGGATCTTCACTAGAGAGAGACAGATAAGCCGGACTAGCCAGTCCTTTGTACGCATTTATTCTTGACCTAGAGTGACTGAAAGAATCATGCTTTTGCTTCTCTGTACAGTCATTACATTTGCAAAAATAATCATGAGGTCTTTCTATCCTTGCTCCTTTCATCAATAGCATGTGCACGACTTCGTATTTTTGGCAGTGGGCAGCTAAAATTATGGGAGTGATATCTGGAGAAAAGCGGGTACCGTCTTCGTCATAGGAATAAAAATCATCATCCTGGAGCTCCTGTTCACAAGGGCTCAGAGTCAGTCGCTTATTTACTGAAAACCCAGGATGATTCAAAATTGCTTCCACTATCCTAATGTAGCCCTTGCTGATTGCG
Organism: Limnodromus scolopaceus; assembly: GCA_028565335.1. NCBI lineage: Eukaryota > Metazoa > Chordata > Aves > Charadriiformes > Scolopacidae > Limnodromus > Limnodromus scolopaceus. The sequence continues at coordinate 6,465,953 of JAOXNO010000033.1, forward strand.
AGCAGCAGGGCATCTCCAATCCGTGCCAAGTTCTCTTTTTTTAACAGAAGTTCTGTCACTTCCAAATGTTCATTCCCTACAGCAAGCTGCAAGGCGTTTTGGCCCATGTAGTCAACACAGTTGACGTTCAGTGTTTTTGACTCCTCCAACATTTTGCGCACCACAGGTATGTTCCCATACTCTGCAGCATCTAGAAAGCGCTCCTCTTCAGCCGTAAGACTGGTGCCCCTGTTGTTGAACATGAACGCGGGGCCTCTAATGGCCTGTCGCCTTCCCTTTTCCCTCATCATAGTCATGCGTCTCAGAGATGGACTTTCTTCAATGTACCTAATAAGAAAACAAAAAGGTAACAGAATTTTATCGTTACGGTCATTTGTAGCTTCCGCTTCTCCTGTGGCTACAAAAATAACAATGTATTTTGTCCCTTGTCATTCGCCCATCTATTGACAAGAAGTATTCTTTATTGTGATTTTTCTGCTTTCATGCTTGTTTGTCTGCAATCTAAAGGCACTTACCGGCTCAGTGCCACAGGCCACTTCTGTTTTGTTAGCATGGTCAAAATTTTTACATTTTTTTTTACTTTATGTAAGACATCACTTGCCTTCAGAAATCCTTCCCAACTCACTTCAGTATATACAGAAAATGAAAACATATCTACTATACTACTTTCAGTAGTGATTAATACTATCCACCATAGGCATTCAAGCTGATGGTTTAAGGAAGGCAAGATTTATGCTTACCATACTGTAGTTCACCTAAATGAGAGGTGAAAACAAGTTTTCTGCTTGATGCCTTGCCAAGCAATACACAGTGAAGCCTGATCTCATGCCTTCTACTGTTACTACTAGAAATGTTAACCAAATCTGGAAGATTCTACTCATGAGTGAATTTGGTCAAATTCTAAGTCTTTGAAAAAACAACAGTTCACACACGTTCAATAGACTTTCTGGATGTTAGTAACTAAACTACTCACAGATTTCTGGCACTGGGCATGATCCAGTGTGGACTGGAATCAGCTCTCACTCTAGCTAGATTTCCACAATGCTGTGGGTTACGTTCAGCCTATTTCTATTATACGTCTACCATTCCAGGAGCTGAAAAGGAAGAAGCTATCTAACATCACTACATTATTATGTATATGTTTGGGTTTGTTTTTGTTTTGAAAAGCCCTCCCGCATTCTTGTAATACAGCTATTAATAGAGCTATTGAATGAAAATGAAAATTGAGATGGCAGGCTGCACTGGAAAAAGGAAACTTGGGTGTAGGAAAGTGAGATTGTTTAGGAAAGGGAACTGAGAACCAGGGAAGCTGTGAACCCCCCTCAAAAACTGGTTACAAAAGCAGAAAGAGGGACAAAAGAGAAATGGGACAGGAAAAAAAGAAAAGGCAGGCAAGCTAATTCAGAAAACACAGAAACTGGAATTATGAACCACTGAAGATACTGGCTGAGATTAGTGGGGAGCAAACAGGAATAGTCTGAGAGAACAGACAGAAGAGATGCTAAGCTAGATCCAACTAGATAATGAAACTAGGGAGGGGAGAGGAGGTGCAAAGAAAACAGACCTAGTACAAGAGGCTGAGGAGCAGACACTACCTAACTGGAGAGAACAACAGGAAACAACTGCCTGGAAAGGTCTCAAGCAACAGAATAGATGGGATCAGGCTAAAGTGGTCACAGCTGGGGGAAGAAGAGAAGCATTTACGTATGCCTGCCAGAGCAGAGGCCAAAGGCCTGAAAAGGTACTCAGGATACCAGAACCTTCCTTCCCTACCGCCTGCAAATAAATGTGAAACTCATCAGCAATCTCCCTTTCCTTTCTAGTCCAGCTCAATATTGAGAAAGACAGCCTCCAGCTGCTATCAGTTAATCCATTAGCTCGAGGGATAGAGATCACTTGAGCTGATTTGATGGGCACAGAGACACTAGTGCAGCTGATAGAACAATATATGAGTTAATGGAGGATGTGCTTTGAATACATATAACACTATATATACGCTACATAGAGACAAACAGGTCTTAAAAACTTCAAATTTGGTTCTTAAGTCCTATGTGCCTCTGTTCCTCACCTATAAAGAAAGAACAGTTGGCTCTCGTTTTACAGAAGCATTGTGAAAATTAATTTATTCACTTCGTTGAAAAACTCAGATATAAGAGTAAAAGGCCAAACAAAAAACTGCAGAGGAAATTAATCCTTCTACCCTCAACACAAAAGCCAGGTAATGTGCAATAGGAGAGATTTGAGTCCACATAATGAATGCTGAGGGCAAAACATAATATTAAACAGCCCTTTTTAAGCAAAACCCATTAGTCTGCGAAAGGACAGAACCAAGGCAAAGCAAGCACACGCATCTTTGGTGCACACAGAGACTATGCATTTAAGTGAACATAGTGGAACCTGCATGGGCAGCTTCAAAAACTGCATATCCTAATTGCTGCTGGTTCAAATCCACCACCTGAGCAACATTCTTCTAAGTGCAGTCTTTTTTATTTTTTATTTGTGATCTTTCAACAATGAGCTTAGCTGTATTTCTGCTGCACAAAATATGCCTGTTGACATCACTGGATTTCCCCATATGCTGCAATGTCAGCCATAATGGTTTTCATTGGGCATAACTAATTCCATTCAGGTTATAAAAATATGTCTCGCCTTCCAGCTATCTGTATCAGCTGTAATAAATTCAGCAAAACATAAAATCTTAATCACTTTACCACAGCTACTAATATCGTAAAAGCTAGTCTATGCTCCGAACATTTCAGTTAACACAAATAGGCAGTTCCATTGCAGACCAAGTGAAGGGACTGTAATATTCATTGCCAAGGGCAGGTCTCTCCTGGGATGAAGCATTTCATCTTTTTACATTTTCATCTGTGGTTGGTATTTCAGGGCTACCAGAAATGACCTGGGTGGCACTGAAGTACAAGAAATGTTAACTGGTATTTACTTTTTTAAATATGTGCCAAAACTGCTTTGCCAAACATGACAGGATCCTTTTTTTTTTTTGACTTCTGTACTCTTTAAGTCTATGAAAAAGGCTGCATAACAAAGAGGATTTGTGAGTCTCTTAAACACAGATTTGATTTAATGTTTTTAAGCTCAGGCATATTTCACATTTGGGAATACTCAGATATAAAGATTTGAGCCAAGAGTGCACATGGTGAACAGCCACAGTATGCTACTACCTTATTACCCAACAAAATCAGAAGTAAACCCAGAAATACTGTCTTTTCATAGTTACCTTTTAAACAAGATCTTATTGTCTGCTATGCAACATACAACTACAGCTGTACGCAACATACAGCTACAGAATGGTAATTGTTTACTGTCACACTATAAAGAAAAAAGTATGTATATTTAAAAAAGTAAAAAAGACAGAGAACAGATTGACTCATGCTGACTTCTTGATCTAAGAAGGCTCAAAACTGCCACCCTGCATCTCATTTGTCATTTATGAAATATATAACAATATATTTCCCCTATATATTCAGTATAATTTTTCAGAGTATTTTGAAATACAGCACTTATTTTCTGTTTTATCTATCTTTCTTTCTAAATCCACTGTTTGACTGAGGTGACTCATCTGACTTCTGTAAAAAGAGATATATCCTTCTAAAGGTGTTGCAACAGAACGTCTTCCCAATAAGGAAAATTTCCTTAGCTATAAATCTTGTGACAGAAATGATTTATTTGAAGTGACTACAGTATCTTCTCAAAATAAAGATGAAAGTTGCTTGGTATTTTAATGACTAAAATATTGTCAAGACCTCCTGAAAAAAATAAAAAGCAAAAAAAATCTTGTATAGCACCGCACAGCCAGTCAGGTTCAGACTGTTAGGTTCATCCATGCCCGCCTCTGTTCTCCCCTCCTTCCCTCAAATTCAAAGACCTTGAAGCCAGTGCAGCTCTGGTCAGAGTACTAGAAGCAAGAAGCATCAGGTACAAGGTCTCCTATTCCATTTTCTGCTCTTCTGTTCTTACATCCAACATTTTTAAGCTATCCTAAAGCATGAAGAAAATGATAAAAAAATTTGTTTTAACTATTTAACTGTTTTCAGCACGTTTTATATGTAGTATTTGCCAACTGAAGTAATCAAAACAACAAAATCTCAAGTCACATCTCTAAATATCATTAGACTGGCTTAAAAATATGATTAAAATAGAATTAAGTGTGCATTAATTATTTGTGTTCTACTTCCTTTAAAGTTCATATACTCTACTGTCTCTATAAGGAGTGGACAACTTACGTTAAAAGAGGGGAGATGGAAATCACAATGCTCCTCTTCCCAACTGTTCCAAATAGTTGAAAGAATGGAAAAAAATTAAAAATCTGTAGAATGCATAGCAAAAAAGCCACAAGAACACCAAGCAAGAAAAATGCCCAATTATTTTATGTTAATTCTTCATCAAAGATACACCACGATGTTAAGAAAGTTCTAGTCCTAGTACACAGGTTGCATAACTACACTACATGGTATGCAACAAGAAGGTGAGAGGACAGAATTCAGTCCCCTTTTGCTGACATGAAGCAGCCACTGAGCTGATCCATTTTTTCCCCATCTATTTTTCATGTTTTACAGCAGAAAAATGGCCAAGGGGTCTATAAAGCTTCAAGCCTCTGTTTGCTGCTCGGCACAAATAGGAAGGATGGAACTGGAGAAGAGCAATCATGTTAACAAGCACACCAGTTCCACCACATTTCACTTGGCCCTGAGCGTGCACTGGTTAAGCAGCTGTTTTGAGGAACTGAAGAGCTTCACTGGCAAGATAGAACTTCAGAAACTTCCAGGTTAGTACACCAATGTTCAGAATCATTCATTCATCAGTATAAAACAAGGATGGTCTTAAAAGTTTATTTCCCCAAGTATACTACTACCATTTGCCAGCTTAAGTCTTGTTCAGTTGTCTGTACTTTGGCAAACTCTCAACAGCTTCAGTGATAGCTGTAAATGAACATAACTCTCTACAAGATGATTAACAATTAACTAAGATGTGACAGGACTGTAAGTCAGCCTCTTGTTGAATAATACAAAAGCAGGACACCTTAGTTTCAGCTTTGCAACAGAACTCTCACATTAGTGAGGCAAAGGCCCCTAAAAGATTATACAACCTTTCAAGACTTTTATCTAATGGTAAGTATCACAAGCTTTCAGATAGAGCAACGTTAGGTACACTCTAAACAACTAACTGGTCTGTTACATACCAGGTGATGTCATAAGACACAGAAACCTATCCTACATTACAACATATTTATGTTTACCTTAAATATTTTAATCTAAAATGTATGACCTTCATATCTGCAATTAAAAATTTTTTTTAAAAAACTTCCATGGCACAAGCAATGGCCGTGTGTCTCATGTTTTGTATGCATCACATTCACTATGACCTTACGTTGCATCATATTGTTGCCTGGACAGTTACTCCTACGTGCAAGGCTAGAAATTTGAGCAGCACAGCAACTCCAAAGGACTGGAGTAAGCATTATAATTCCTCTGCTTCTACCATGGATTATTTCAATTACAGATTTCTACTCTGTCAGCCTACCCATCCCTTTTTCACATTCAAACTTTCTGAACTGTAGCAGAAGGACAGAAACGTCAGACAAACAGTTGACCAGAAAATTCCTTGTGTTCTTTCATTATCTCATCAACAGCAGTTCAAAAGATTTATAATCTTGTTTCCAAGTCTATTTTTTAACACTGCAAACTGCGTAAGCTATTTAGAAAAAAAAGAGAGCTAAGTTGGAGAAACGGAAGTTTCATTCGGGGCCTTCCCAGATCCATAGAGCCATTTTCTAACATTTGTACTAAAGAACAGACTGTTATTCTCCCCGGACTATTAAATGCAATAAAAGATGGCATCAACGATTTACAAGCAGTTTACCCCACTGCTAAACTGCAGTACAACATTAGTGATCTTGATTCTATTCTAGCCCTGAAAAGGAAATGGAGTCCAGTGATTATAGACAGCTCAGATAAGTGCATCACGGAAACACTGATACGCACGCACATTTAAAAACAACACTGGAGTCAGCCGCACAGGAGATGTGGACTGTGCCTCTTGTTCTGCCGAAAGTAACCTCTGAGGTCCCAATTTTAAAATTAAAGAATGATACCCTTACTCCTGAAAGTAAGTGCTCAGACATGCACATGAGCAGCATTTTAGTTCATGACTCCCGAGGTCTCTTAAACTGAGCGATCTCAGATGTTTGCTTTGCTACCATCACAGGCAAAGACTGTTGTTCCCTGTGAGGCAGCAGCTCCTGGCTGTGTGCAGGGCCATGGGCAGTGTTAGAGGGGCAATTCCCCCAGCCTCACTGCCTCTCCCAAAGGAGGGCTTTGCCACCTCTCCGAGCTCTGCCACAGCTGCGTACCAGAAGAAGCTGCTGGTAAATTTGTTTCTTCACCAAAAAAAAATAGCATCATGTTCCTATATGTTTGCATAGAAGTTTGCATGTGTTCCACACAATTTAGGAATCCCCACACCAAATATAAAATGTATTAAATGAAAGCTTCCTTCTCCCTTCTGTGAACTACTGCCTGGGCTTTCCAGAAGAGGGAGGCTAATTCAGCTGAAGAGCAGAACATAAATCAGGCCAGCTGCACGATCTGACTCAGGTCTATGCTCTCCCACTGGTCTGAAAGGACACAATCAATCATCCAAAATGCCCTCATGTCAGCTCACAGAAGTTCTGGCTCCGAACTGGAAAGACTTAGTCAAAAAATGGAACAAAACACAATGAGATATTAGGAGGTGTACACACACTTAGTGTGTTCCCTCCTCTCCCACCTCACAAATTATGAAGAGCTTTTTCCTACCATTACTCTTCACTAATTCCTCAGCAGAAAATACCAACCTTCTGAACTCCTGGGGGAAAAAGAGAACTGTATTTTGATGACAGGAGTGCATCCGTACACACACAAAAAAAGGCAAACATCTCACCAGGAAAGAATCAAGTTATCACGCCTGCAGCAACAAAGAAATTTAAAGTTCTTTTACACTCAGACCTTTATTTGTGTTCTGTCAGTCCAGGAAACTAAACTATGATTTTCAGAGAGACTCAGGAAATCAGGCATCCAACGCCTACAACATTTAATTTACAGGTTTTGTCCACATTTTTCCCCACTGGGACATATAGTACCTTGTGAAACAAGTATTACATCCAGTCTGCAGTCTTAGTGGGAAACTGAGGTTAATTACTTTTTCCAGCAGTATGTGGCACAGGAGGGAGCCAGCTGTACATTGACAGGCATCTCGCAGAGGTTACAGCTTTCAGAGTGAAGACATTTCAAATACCAGCTAAGTGCGTCTTCTTGTGCAAACTACTTCACATCCTCCTGCCTCTTTCCCCTTGCACGGTTTGTCAGTACTGACTATTTAGATTACAAATCCCTCCAGTCAAGGGTTTTCATACTCACTTCGTGCACACTAAAGCCTTACACGTGTCAATCTGAGCACATTATGAACAAACTGATACTCATACTTATTTAATTAACATACGCTGATTTTAGGCATTTGCACCGAACACAAAATGTTACTCCAGGAGAAAAATCCCACTGCTGTGCCAAGGATGACCATGGGCACGTAACAGGGGAAACGTGGGTCTTTTGCCTCTATGCCCTGTCAGTTCAATACACTCCTGTTACATTGATTAATGTTGGTCACTGAGCAGCAGCTCGCGATCTCTGCTGTCACAGACTCCCAGGACAGGATCACAAGAACAATATACTGGGAAGCAATTCCAACAGATGGAGCTTACTCCAGGCTCAAATGCCTACAGTTGTGCAAACTGAACTCTAGTCTTAGTCCCTGCTGGCATAGTACTCATTGCTTAAAGAAAGGAATATGCCAACTGTTCTAGGAGGTCACTAACCTAAAATGGATGGAGAAGTTTAGGACTCGTAACTTACAATTCATCTGAGCTAACTTCAACTGTCTAAAATTGAAGTGTCCGAGTCTAAACTAATCCTCTAGGCTCTTTTTATGGTGAATGGAGAAAGACAGGCACCTCAAGAAAGAAGATAAATGACTACACTGGCTTGCCCGTTGCTATTTCCTCCCTCATCCCATCAACTACAGAGGGAGCCTAGACAAACAATTTACACACAACTAACCTTCAGACAGCTAAAGACATGAGAAGGACTCCTTCATTTGAAGTCTGGATTGCTGGGTACAGGGTATTTGTGAAGAACTTCTGCACAGGGATGGTAAAAACCACTTATTTGTCGTTATCCCATTCTAAGTCTACTCTATTTCTGTACTTTACAGTTGTTCTCTAGGGGGATTTTAATTAAGGCTTCTATAAACGCTGAATATGTTATCTTAAAACTCAAAATAAAATGTTTGTAATCTGGTAATTAAAATATTTAATTAAGAACTAAATATTGTCCTGAAAGTATCAAATACTCAAGTAATCCTCAGAGATGAGTCTACCTAAACTGCTGTGTGTTATAAAAATAAGTGAATAATTCATGGACAACCTACATTTGGGAACTCAGAGAAAAGAAAGTTGACATCTCTGTTAGTGAAACTGAATTTATTTCTCTCGCAGTGAGTCTAGTCATGGTCAGTATTTATATGCATATATGATTAAATCTTAAACAACAACAAACTGAAATTTCCAAAGACAAGATCAAACAGGGTAAGACACATCTCAAGAACTGAGGTTTTTCCGCACAGGTGTCCTAGATTTCTGTGGGGAGCTTGGTTTTATCACAGCCTAGATTTAAAAAAAAAATAATAAAATAAATAAGAGAGATGCATTAGCGCTGCTCGTACTGAAGGGTGCAGATCTCTGAAGCCCAGCCGAGCCAAGAGTTAGGTTTTCTCGGCAGCTATGCTACTAGCCAGGGAGAAATAGGGAAAAAAAAAAAAAAAGCAAGAGATGAAATCTCTTTATGCCCCGGCACCCCTGCCTGCCTCCTGAAGGAGCAAAGCCGAGGGGCTGGGGAGGAGGGAGCCGAGGGCAGGCGGGCACCGGACCATCCCCTCACGGCACTTTCTCCCAAGTCTCCGCACCTCAGCCACTGCCAACCGGGCCCGCCTCCCCCTCCCGGCACCCGGCACCGCCGCCGGCTGCCCGGCCGGGGGACAGCTTGCCCGGGGGGACGGGGCGGCCGGTGTTCCCCCACAGCGGCTCCTCCGGGGAAGTTGCCGTCCCAGCACCCTTTAACCCACCCCCGGGGGCCCGACTTACATGGTGCTGGCGAAAGGCGGGGGCGGGTAGTAGCCGTAGGGCTCCCGGAGGGTTTTCACGGCTCTCTGAGGTGGCGGAGGGGGCTCCGGCCCCCCATTGACGCCTCTCCAGCCGCGGCGCCGGCGCTGCTGCTCCTCTTCCTCTGCCCCCCCCTCCTCCTCCTCCTCCTGCTGCGGGGGGAAGGTCACTCTCCCCTGCTCCTTGCTCTTCCTGCTCTTGCTCGACATGGTCAGGGTCCCCTCAGGCGGTGGCGGTGCCGGCTGTTCCCGCTCCCGGCCGGCCTCGTCCGGCAGCGTGTGTGGCGGGGAAGGAGGCGGCAGGAGGAGGAAAGCCCTGCCCGGTGGGGGACAGAGCACCTGGAGAGGACAAAACCCTCACCATAAAACCACGGCCGCCCCTCCGCCCTCTCCTCCTCCTGCCGCCCGTCAGGAAGGCGGCGCGATGCGGGGCAGGCGAGTGCCGGGGAAGCGAGAAAGAGACAGGGCTCCCGGCGGCGGCTCTGCCCCTCTCCTCTCCTCTCCCTGTCATCATCCCTCGCTAGGACGGCATCGTTACTGAGGCAGAGGGGCGAGCCGCCGCGCAGAGGAGCAACCGCGCACCTCAGCGGGCGCTCCGGAGAGGAGGGGACGCCTCTCTCCCTCCCGCCCCGCCACCTCCGCCCGGGCCGTCTGGGCCCGGGGGCGGGGTGTGAGGGGGTGGCGGCGGAGGCGGCGCCGCCGCCTTCACGGAGCCGTTACAAGTGTCCCTCCGCCGCCGCCCCTGAAGTAAAACCTGCAGCCCCTCCGCCGCCGCTCCTGAGGTAAAACCTGCAGCCTCTCCGCCGCCGCCCCTGAGGTAAAACCTGCAGCCGGCACGCCTGGCCTCCAGGTAGGGGCACGGCCGCCGCTGTGGGGTGTCCTCCGGAGGTGCCCGCCGGCCTGCACGGACGGTAGCGAGGCCTATCAGCGGTGCCCACCGGCGGTACGAGCCCCGGAGGAGGCCGGAGCGCTCGAGCAGTCGCGGCGTGAGGCGGAGGGGCTGCCCCGGCGAAGGTAGTTGTTTCCCGCAAAATGGCCCAAAAGCGGCTCGCGGCCCGGCCGACTCCGCACGTAAAACTCGCTCGTTGTTGCGAGAAATACCCCGCCCTCGGCTGCAGCCAGGTTGAAGTTAAAATTTTCAGGGGGAAAGGGGCTCTCTGTGACCATGGTAAAAGCCAGTCGGGGTTTCCAAAGTCTTCCAGGCGTCGCGACCTGAGGCTTGGCTGGTTTAATTCTGCACGGTGTCAAACTAAAAATCAGTGGGAGGATGTTAAGACACCCGTTGCGTGTAATCAGAGCTAATTACATGCTATTGATACCAGTCGTAAAGACGCTTGCTGTATGGCAACATATTATCTCCTTCACTGTTACAAGATTTTCGATGGGTTATGTCATAGGGAAAATTATGCTGTGACAAAACTGCAACGTCATTACAATTGAGGCAGAGTACATGTGTTTTTATACTCGGAGTATGCAGAACAGTAGGTATACAGAGACTATATGTGTCAATTTATATATATAATAAAGCGATCCCTTTGGCTATGTACTGCTGAGATGCCATTTTCCTCTTGCTTTAAACTTTCTCAAAGCATTCTGTGGCAATCAGTATAAATTTGCATGAATCAGTATTCAAAAATGTAGGCCCTACCGAAATTGAAATTCACATAAGCTTTCCAGTTACTTCAGATAAAGTGGACCTTAAATCCGAGTATGACTGCTTGGAATTCTCCCTGCCCAGCATCAGTAAGTAGTCTTTTAGTATAGAACACTCATTAGCTCACACTGTACACTGTTTTCAGTATCAGCCATGGTTTTGCCTTTGTTGTTTTCCATACGTACAAAATTTATACTCATGAAGCGCAGGAAGCACCAGCCAAGAGTTCCAGAGAGATAATTTGCTCAGCTACAGCTTTGAAGAAAGAATTGTGTTTTGTTTTCGTCAGTTTAATTAGTTTGCATCGTGAACTATTTAGGGAAGTGTTTATTTACATCTTTCGTCACATGCGAAAGCCCATTGAGCTTCAGTGGAATTACATGGATGGTAGAGCAAATTTTGCTCTCTAGGAAACTGTATATAGAGAGTAGATACTCTAACTTTTAAGTACTTGAGGTTTTTCGTTTAGGACAGTCTAGGTGTTTAACCTAATTATACATACTGTATCAGTGTTACATACTTTAGAGCATAGCCACGCAACAATCTCTTTGCATCAAACCTTGTATGCTTGCAGGGTCTCTTTGACTTAAAAAAATAAATAAATAAATACTGCCCCGTATTGTATTCCTTCTTCAAAAAAATCCTCTGTTATTACAGTGGGCTACAGAAATGAACTTTCAATTGCCTCTAGAATTTCCCTTGAGAACAAAACATAAAAGCTGCAAGTAAATGAGAAATGCTCTTGCTTCCCAAATGTATGCTCAGAGCAAGGCTTCCACAAATCATGGTTTAGTTTCCTTTCAGAAATAGGTAAAAGAGGGGTTTTCGTATTGGTTCTTAGTTTTAAGAAAGTCACATTCTTGCTTTTTCTGTTGCACTTACTGTCACTGATTTTAATTATGTCTTCTATAGGCTGTGCTTGTCATGATTTGAGTATTGCCTACACAGAGATTGGTTTGCTGTTCCTACAATGAAAGGTTAATGGCTGCTATCTGTTCAGTTATCCAAGCCTGATAATACTGATAATACTTGAATTGGACGTCATCCTTGCAGAAACTGCCATGATAGTTCCCTCTGTTTTGAGGGGTAAAATGATGATAACTCTCCAAGTAATTACAATACTATATAGAAGAACTGTCGCCTAAACTGTTTCTGTAGTTTGCTTCTGAGAAGTGCATGGGAGACAGTGGCAAAAAAACACCTGAATAGGGTCATGGTATAGCACTATAAGCACTGTGTAGAAGGCCACTTTTTCTACTAGACGATACCCCTGCAACATGGACTTCAGGCACATCTGATTCCCCTCACTGCCTACGTCAGAAAGGAAATGCCAGTCAAGTTTATCAGGGAAGTGAGCATTCCTTCTTGATACTGAAGGAAAAGGCTAATGTAAGAAAAATTGACCAAATCCTTTTCTGTTTCTCACCATGCTGTTACAAAGCCACCAAGCCGAAATACATGGTTCCTAACGTGCATTTATATTAAGTGCATTTCTTCATCCTGCCCTTCCTGCTTTTCTGGTCAATTTTGGCCAGCACTTGCTTGCCTTTGAGCCCTACGGCACAGTAATAGTGGAGAAATGTTCCCCTTTGTTTATTTCAAGGAGATCCTACCTGAAAAACAGCCAGGATGGCAACAAAAGAATCCATTACAAATCTCAAATGTAATTTGTGTTATTACAGTCTTAGAAATATTTTGTATTTCCAACTGAAGTGTGTAGGGAAACAATCTCAGTCACAATAAAATTATGTATAGAAAATTTACCACAGTTTGAAGTATCTGGCTGCTACCAGAAAACAGTATTGGAACAGGGATATGAGAATCCTCGTCTGATTAAACTTCAGCCATCATTGCCTTACTTGACAGTAAGAATTTAAAAATCATTGTTGTGTCTTGGCGATATGGTTGAGGCTCTGAAGTGCCACGTTCAGACAAATAAAATGCATGAAGCTACACTTGTGGAACACCAGAACAACAGAGAAACCTAATAGTATTGAAATTGTACCTTCAAGATCCTGGGTGTGGCCAAATGTTTTCAAAAACGGATTTCTCTTCATGAGTCATTTACATGTATTTGAAAACTTTAGTAATGTCAATAATGCCAAGATCACTATTCTTCTCAAAAATATTTGTTATCAAAGTATCAGATGGATGTCAACATAGCCAAACTGCAGAAGTGAGTGAGAAAGGATGAGTAGATTTGAAATACCAGGCAGAGGAATACAGGGAACCTTGTGGTGTCTGTTGTTCCAGCTGGTTAAAGACTTCACAGTCAAAGGCTGCCAATCTAGTACATTTTGTGAACACTGACTTGAATTTACAGGATTTTGAAGTGACGTCATTTTAATTTAGCAAACTGCTTCCTGGAAGTTGCTTAGACAGGAGTAAAATAATGAAAGGTATACCACTATTAGGACAGAGACTGAACAGAAAAGCCTGAAAGATTTACAGCAAATAGTGAAACATACCAGATATGGTATTACATTACTGAAGGTGCTAGATTATTCTTCATGCTCTTGTTTTTTAGGACATGGATTTAATGCTGTAAGTATTTCATGTTCGAGTTAGAATTGCAGCCAGAATACAATCCCTCATGCTTTTCACCAGACTGGCTTGATCAAGACAGGATGGAATTTGATTGGAACGGGGGCTTGTTTATATTGATCAGCTACTCTCTGATGAAATTTTTCTGTCCTCCTCAAAATCATGAGAAATAGGGGATTCAGATTTTACAATTTCCGTTGGCAGTGTTCTCCAGCTGGAAGGGAGTGTTCACCAAATAGCTTTTTCTAAATTGAAATAAGGTGCCTAAAGAACCCACAGCAATACATTTCCTTGAAATATTGTCAAAAACATGAGTTCCATATTTCTCTTTCCCATTTTTTCTCAGTGTCTTTAACTCAAGAAAATGAATGGAGTAAAGATCTGAAATGCGAAAACAGGTAGTACAGCTGGCATTCAGTTTACAGAAATGTCAGGAAATACATTGAGATTCTTAGACAGAACTGGCACAGCAGTGATACCTTCCAGATCTATGAGGCACCTAACAGAGTGGATATGCAAATCAGTAAGACTGTGACAAGTGATGGGGAAAGAGGTCATTTAATGAATACGCTCGAGGTTTTTCTCTTACCAGAGTTTCTCTGAGGGGTACATTTCAACAGTGTTAATTTGAAAATAAATCTAACCTGCCTGTTGAAAATTGGATTGTTGACACTAAGACCTTCTTGTTGAAACTAAATGATTTAGATTTAAGAGTCAGCAAGATCCAAGAAACTTCTAGTAAAAATTACCCTGGCAGAACAACCTTGTATGTCATATGATTATGACAAATGATTGTTTTCCTGCTTTATAAAAAAGTAAGAGTATCTTCTCTCAAGAGACAAAACTGGTTTTTATTTGCTTGAAGTGACAGGTGAAGAGAGGCAAAAAGACACTCCTGGTAATGCTAGAAATAGAATCCAGGTCGTGCAGTACACTGAACCCTTCTCTAACGTGTGTGTGTGCTACTTTCATGAAAATTGGGAAGTTGGTGGGAATAGCAACAGTGTAATGAAAGCAAAATTGGCCTTCTTTGCCTCATACTGGGAATTTGCCTACTTGCCAAGAACCCAGTGTTTTCAAGGACATTTAGCTCCTACATCAAGGACTTCTATGAAAGTCTAAACAGGTTAATCAGCATGAAGAAAAAAGGAGGAGTGATGTGATGTCACTGATCTGTAAGCAGATCTCAGCCTCAGAACTAATATTATGGTTTAAGGCTCTTAAATGAGATGAAAAGATAAATTCTTGAGACTGGAGCCTGTAGTTTCATGCACACTGTGCAGCCATTCAGGCCCACACAAAGTGAGCGGGTACGAAATATTGTCAGATCACCTACTGGAAACCAGGTCGTCAGAGCTGTGTGTTGCAGTTGTATTATGTGGTCTGCTTTATGATATTAAAAGGCTACTGAAGTCTCCTGCCAGTAAAACCATTAGATGATACTAGCTACATTTTCAAAGGTCTGCAAAATGTCTGTCTAGACAAAATGGACAAATACTCTTTTTTTTTTTTTTTTTGGCATTAAGTGGCAACTGTGTGTCTATTTACATATTAGCACCTGATATGTCTTGAAACAAATCCAGTGTCTTTACACACTTTTGAACAAATCCACAGGATTTGCCAATTGAGTTTTATTCCTCTCTTTTCACTCACACTAGTAGAAATCAGAAGTTAATAGAAGTGCTAGTAGGAAAGGGACTACAGAATCAGTTCCCTTATCTGTATGTTGCCATGAGGACTGTATGTAGCTTATAAACTTTAAAAAGTATACTTTCAAAAGATTTGTTTTACTTATCATTTATATATAAGGCTGGATTTTCTTCCTTAAATTAGTTTCCCTGCCACTGTGTCAGTCAATACTCCTTGAAAATGTAAATGTGAATCTTAATCTATTGCTGAGTGCTGGCAAACGCATCGTAAGTAAATTTATTGTCACAAGACAGCATCTTTAAGTTTTCTTTTGACAATGCTTCAAATATGGGTGGATGAATGCGATGTGCCCTACTGTCCCGTCTCTGCATGATGGAAAAATTTATCGCGTGGATATATTCGGTGTTTCAGCTGAGACTGAGAGTTGCAGTGGATGTATGGAGTGTAGAGTAGCTCTTATTTTAGCAAATTACCGACGATTTCAGTCCTGTGCAAGTAATTAAGTCTGAATATATTTGGACACAGTGTGATCTTTCTCGAATTGGGGGAGCAGGATTTGAGTCGCTGTGGGGATCAGCCAAGGGGATCACTGTGGGGTCATAATAGCAAGAGACAAACAGGTCACGTGATGAATTAAAACGGTTCACAACAATTTTTAAACTCAGAAGCAAATGGATTTTTCACAGTTTTGTGAATTGATATTGTAATATATTTTAATTTGTGGACACGTTCTCCCTTGTGACACCTTAGCAGAATGAAATTTAAACAGCAGCTTACCATTATAAAAGGCAAATCTGAGTGACAAGCACGGCTCCCTGAGGAGGAGAAAATCCTTCATCCTGGTTTGCACCATTCAAAGCTCGGTTGTCCAGGATGTCTGGTGATTTTGACTGAAAGATTACCTGATTCTGTCATAGTTCAGAGCCTAATTTTCTTAAATCGCATCAGAACCCTTGGATAAATACCCTCTGGTACTAACTGCTTGCTATATGGCAAAGCATTAAATCCCTCTTGTTGGAAGAGGAGCAAATACCACAGCGGGCTGTGTTGATTGCAAATGTAATCTTCCATGGGCTGCTGTGGAATAGGTGATAACACTCCAGCACAGGTGCTAACTGTTGGAGTGACAGCGACTCAGTGGGTCACCCAAAACCGCTTCTTTGCTTTATTGGAGGAATGGGCAACTACAAGGGGAGGAGATTAAAAGAAGATCATAGAATCATAGAACGGGTAGATCCTGCTAAGTAGTGTAGCTGTGCTGTGAGTGGGAGTACACCCTCCTGCAGAGCTTCCCAAGTCGTTTGTGGCCAAGTGAAAAAATGGCTCAGTGTCTGGTACGGCGAAAATCATGTTTCCAGCTCTACTACATAATTCTTACCCTTCAAATGTTTTGCGGTTCAGTGCACGGTGGAACACTGAGCACTTTGAATATCATCATTCGCAAGTGACCAGGAGATAATATTGGCAACAAGTTTATTACCACTTGCTAATAAACTTCTTATAAAGAGGCCACATCTTATGTCTGAAATAAGATGCACCCAGGGACATCCATTAGGAATGAATCAAAATCGATATGAGACGCAGCAAAGCTATACACTTGTCTGATTAAAGCAGCCACGAGGTGCCAAGAGCCTGTTTTTGCATAGCACACAATGCATTTAACTCCTGCCAAATTCAGGTGTCGGGGATCCCATAAGCATATTCTGTGTCCTGAAATGAAAAAAATTTAAAAAAAATAATATTTTTTTTTTTTTAAATAACTTTCGTTACAGTTTTCCTGCCTTGTGTGTAAGAAAAGCCACTTTTCAGAAAAAGGAATGAGGAAATGCCAAAGTTTCTAGCAGTTGAGAGGTTCTCAGTAACAGAAAGAAAATAAAAACCAAAGAGGATATTTCTGTGAGAAGAGACTACACTTACTACTAACAATCTTCGAAGTCACTGACAGGGAAAATGGGGAAGTGTGGAAAAAGGGAGACATGACAGTACTTATTCCCTGAAGCCAATTTAAAATATAATGAAGATGCAATATCTTTTGCCATGAAAACTGGAATAACTCTACTATTGTCAGTAAGAGGTGGGTGCCCATTCAATTAATAGGTGTTCTGGGGAGGAAGGTGGTTGTAGAGGTGAAATTAAGGTTACAGAGCCTCAGCAGTGTTGTCTTTCAGCAGTCCCTGTGGTAGCCAGCGTGTGTTACCAGGTGCTGACACAGAGGTATGGAGGTCAGATATCCAACTTCCTTTTCTGACTTCAGGAAAGCAAAAACCTTTAAGGATTTTGTCACTTTTTTGGTGAGTTCAGGTGAATGGAAATGTTACAGCCACTTTCAGTGGAGTGTGAATTTCGTATTTGGCTTTTAAAAAAAAAGCAGTAACCCACATTCATGAAAAGCTGGAAGAAATTTTCCCAGGGTTTCAGAATACAGCCAAATCCAAGTGGACTGGTACCTCAGACAAATTAAGAAGAAAATCTCAGGAGACCCAGATTGCATTAATTTTTAAAACACCCATGTCCTGGTTTTTAGGAGTAAACAGCAACTACAGTTGCTACATTAAAACTCAGAAAATGAGACCAGAGATGCTTATTCAGCAGAAGAGCAGTAGGAGGCAAACTATTTTGCAGTAACGTGACAGACAGACATAAGGAAATGTCTTTCATGCAGAAAACATTTATATGTCCATAATTGAGGCATTTCCATCTCCCCCAATATTTTTCATTACATTACCACAGCTGCTGTGTGGAAACTGCCTGCAACAATGAACTCTTAGTCTAGAAATGCCCCCATTCCTCCAGGCTTCTAGATTCAGGGAAAAAAATCCACAGGGATTTGATACCAATAGAGGGCTTGAATAAAGTTTCATCTTAACAGCAAGTGGTAAACACTGAAAAATTGGAATATTGAGCATCAAAGTTAGTGTGTAAGGAAAAAGTGATACAAATGGTTTCCTTATCAGGTGAAATAGCTGTTGACAGAAATATATGCCTGGCAAGTCAGAGATTTTGGAAAATTAGGAATCTGTACATTGTGGATTTACATGTTGGCATTGTGTGAAATCTATGAAATTCATTTGAAGAGATCCAAAGATTATTCAAGTGCTTGTTAAAAACACACGCGAAAATATACATCCTGCCTGTAAAACCAGCATGTTTAAAGACATGCAGGCGTATTTTAAAAAATTGCAAAAATAAAAATGTGGCCAAAATTGGATTCTGAGATTAATAAAATCTCTTTAACATATGTAATCCTAAAAAAATAACTATTCTGCAGTATTAGATAAAAAAATTTCAAGGGCCTCACACACTCAAACTTTATGTTTTTGCAACTATATCATAAGCCATCAAAGGGGAACCCTTTAACTTCTTAACAGTTGAGGCACTTTCACTTTAAAACAGGCGATTAGCTTTGTCCGTTTTTGATCAGTCCATTTTCAGGTTCAGACAGTGCTTAGCATAATTCAGTACGATTTCAGCAAACCTTTTAGCAAGAGTGAATCTGCTGTGTTGCCAGTTCTGTCTGACATTCAGAAAGGGGAAGGATTGATGGCACGTGAGTATATGACTATCTGATAGAAACTGTGTCTCCATCGTACATGAGTGACAGAAATATATCTTGACTTCTCTGCTCTTCCTTCTTGACACTTTGTAATGAAGATCCTTGTATCAGATAAAAGGCATCCGATTACATACATTTGCATTATAAAAAGGAAAGGGTGAAAATGATTGTGAACATAAGCAAAGTTCTAAAAAGGCCAACAATGGTATACTGATTTCTCATAAACAATGCAAGACAGGGAGAGGAAAAGAAAGGTGAAAGCATTGCAAAAGATGTGAAAACATATAGGTGAAAACATTGCAGGCCCTCAAAAAATAAATGAAATCGTGAAGAAAACCAGCAGAGAACAAGAAAAGAAAAACGTTACGCCCAGAAAATGATAAATAAATAAATTGGCAAATTATATTAAAAGAAATAATGAAAATATCTTCCTGTGGTTTCTAGTATCTAACAACACACCAGGTCCCTTAGCCAACAATTCATTAGCATTTGTTAGGCATGGGTCAAAACTGCAAAGTATCAAGATCTAAATTAGAAGCTTTCCTCAGCTCAGAAATTAAAAGACACTCCAGTGCAGCAATAGAATATGATTCAAATGAAGGAAATGCAAGGGAGCAGTATTGTAATGCTTTGATTGGTGCACGCTGTTTTGTTACACCAAGTGGCTGTTTAATAGAAATATCCTCTAATGTCTATTTAAAATCATAACTGATTTTTAAAGACTGATGCAAAATTGTGGCAATTTGTGAATAGTGTAGGTTTGCTCAGCTGCTGAATTGAAGTAGAAACAGGAGATGTAATGAGTATGAATGTGAGGAGCATTGTACACAAAACCAATTGACAGTTCAAGAGAAACAGACCCAATCAGAGCATAAACATAGCCTTAAATATTATTAAAATGGTACATTGGGTCGTTCACGCCACTTGATTACTTTAACATTTGTAACCATATGGGACGAGGACTTGACATGAAGAATGGAATGGCTGTTGCACAATGGACTATTCAAATTGAAAAATTGGCCAAGTGCATGACGGGCAATTTGACTTCCTTTGAAGCATCTTGCATTTGCCAAAAAGAGTAGAGAAGATTGGACTTGATGGATCATTGGCTTAATGGAGCATGGCAGATCCTGTGTTCCCATTAAAACTGACTGGCGGAGGGCATTGTTCCAAACACAAATTTGGTATTAAAAGTAAATGTATATATTCTTCTGAACTTCCCTATGTTAAAAAATTACAAGTTGCCCAATTTCTATTAAAACTTATTAATTTTATGTAGCCTTCTTTTTTTAGTGCTGTGCTCTAATTTACAGATAACCTCAGAATAACCATAATTTATTATGAGACTGAGTGAGAAGAAAAAGAGCTGTTCTGAAATCTAGAAGGGGATTAGTGGCGTTGGTGAATTATTTTCTATGTCACATTTCTAGCTTGCTTTGCTAGAAAAAGATCATGTGAGAAGAGGCTGTTTTTCTAAATTGCCATGTAAAAAAGCGAGTAAGGTGTTAAGATCTGTGTAGCTGAGAAACGTGGTGGTCTTGTGACACAAAAAGTACTTCTACCTAAAATGAAGATAATAGTCTCAGGAAACCAGAGTTACAATTTGGTGATCACTCTTTATTATCTTTCAGCAAATGCCACAAACCTGCTTAGCTCCCAGCCATAAAATCTTTTACCAGAATTAACCCAAAATTAAGAACTAAAAAACACTTAAACCTTTTTACAGGCAAAGGCAGGTCTGGAATAGATAAATATCTCAAAATTACATCATTCTCCACTGTCGTCTTTGTGGCAGGCCCGCGACCTTAGAAAAAGGGCAAGGCAGGGCATCTAGTGTGCCAGCTAGTGCTACAAAATCATATCCCTAAATTTACAGGGACCTGTCTTGAAAGTAGTTAGGTGTTTTACCTGCTTCTCCCTCCTCCTTTGTTAGAAGGCTACTGTAGAACCGTACCTCTTGCCATGGCTGGTCCCTTGCTGAACACCATTGTTGTGGTCTAGTGACCACATGCAGTAACACAGCACCGTACAGCTGATTTGTGCATGCCATTTTTTCAGGGCACAAGCTGCAAAACTATCACAGTAGTAAATGCAAAGAGCCTTTAAAATCCACCTACCTCCAAGGCGTTTACATCATAATTATTAAATTACTTCAGAGCTCAGGTGAACATCCTGTAGTGAGCAGCGGTAGGAGCAAAGGAGACTATCGCACTGCCTAACTTCTGGTCTGATCTAAGAAACGAATTAAGAGTCTGTCTTCCCAGCTTCTTTATATTATCAATGGAGAAGTGGAGTGGCTCTTCCGAACAGTCATTCTAAATCCTAGTGTTAATGTAACAAGTGCTTTCCAATTTTGCCACCTGTATTTGGTCCATAAAGTCAGGTGGTGCATTGTAGTCAGGAAGGGGAAGCTCTAAAATGAATTGAAAATCCTTGCTCTGACAGAGGATATCACTTTGTGTTGGCAACAAAATAGTGTAGGAGAATTCTAGAATTTTGTGAAACTTCTCTTCTCTTCTCTTCTCTTCTCTTCTCTTCTCTTCTCTTCTCTTCTCTTCTCTTCTCTTCTCTTCTCTT
The DNA here is from genome assembly GCA_028565335.1 of Limnodromus scolopaceus. Taxonomy (NCBI): domain Eukaryota; kingdom Metazoa; phylum Chordata; class Aves; order Charadriiformes; family Scolopacidae; genus Limnodromus; species Limnodromus scolopaceus. Next base: position 6,487,141 of record JAOXNO010000033.1, read on the forward strand.
CTCT